>JAXIVH010000261.1:138002-140502 GCA_036785325.1 Urophycis tenuis
CTTTATACTTTATTCATACTTTATTTACACACACACACGTACACACTCAAAGACACACACACATTCACGCACACACACCACCTATGGTAACCTATGTCAAATTTACTCGGCACAACCATGGATTGCCCATATCCAAATTAAAAGTGTCTCTTCAATGCATATTGGTGTGTACAATATTCCAGTAAGCTCACAACGTCCTGCCCACCCCCATTCACTGGTGACTGTGGTCTACAGAGATGGAGGGCACAGTCTAGCTCGCACAAGGTTGGGCTCTGACCAGGGTCTGACACCCATCTGACCTGGAGGTGACCCTTCTCCGCAGACACCTCCCTGCACATCACCTCCCTGCCCCCCCCCCCCAGCCTTCTCCACTCCCCTTCGGGGGTGGTGGGGGTGGGGGGGGGGGGGGAGTGGCTCCCATTTTCACATCTCCATATTAATGTGCAACGTGTGGCTCTGTTTGCGTGGCAACCCCATTCCAACAATAACAATAAAAATAATAAACACCATTGTATCATGGGGTATGAAGACACGCCGTGGCCGGGCAGCTGGGCTACGACGGCGGTGTAAATGCTAACATCGCGACGCTTAGCGCTTCTCGTGGCTCGTGAGCAGATGTCGACGGTCTGGGGGTTTGGTGGGGGGGTTGATGTTACAGTCACGTTGACATCGGAGGACCAAGCCGGGCCGTCCCGGTATACGACGGCGACCAGAGGATCACATAGCTGCAGATACAGCGAAGGTATTCCTGACACCCAGGAGCTCAACAGATTGTAGTGTGGTAGCGCTGAGTGACCGCCCTGTCGCGCAGCACCCTTCACAGTGTGGTCCTCCATTTTGTGCTCCGATGTTTGGATGGCTCCCTCATTAATGCACCTTTTCCATTGAAGTCGTTTTCACAGTTCTTTTTTTAAAAGGGGAGTCCAGACAATCCCGTCTGGTGAATTGATCGTTTGGACAAATTATTGTTGAATGATTTAAGGCGAATGTTGTATTGAGTAAATGGCTGTTGCTCTTTGTTCTTCAAATATTCATTACACAGATGCATCTGAGCAATAATTTCTACCACACACACGTGCACACACTCAAATGCACAGACACACACACACACGCACAAACACACACACACACACAGACACACACACACACACACACACACAGTCCTGTAAATAAGATGTAAAACACATCATTCCAATTGAAAGTATACCAGCAAACCTGGTCACCTGATTGAAGGCTGAAAAACAAATAATCTTGCGGTTTATTCCGAAGTGACCCGAATTTGGCCCCTTGGCCCCAGACTGACCTGACCCCTTACTCTGTGAGTTAGGAAGTACTTTGTCTTCTTGCTGTGTTTGTCCATTTCATCTTCCGCGTCCTTATTAAAAACGGGAAAAGTTCAATTTAAGTTGAAATCCCCTTTACCTAGCTGCCGGTCCTGTCTGTGGGCACAGCTAAAATGGCCGCTCGGAATGACTTGCGGCTGCCGACTAAGATGGCGGCAGCAATAGGGGCTGTGATTTTCTCGCTAATCATATCATCATTCTGCCAGCGTGCTTCCAGGGATAGAACCGCTGCCGGCTCCCTACCGGGCTACAAAGCCGAAAGCGTGGTCTCCACGAACGCTGTACTGAAAAATTCAGAGCTATATGTTTCACGTCGTTTCCTGACAAGGGAAGGTAAAACAAAGCGTCCTCCTTATGAACGCGTCTCGTTTCGCTTCCTTCAATGAAACGTGACATGTAATGGTGACTAGTAAATCAGGGATCGACGTTTTGCTTGAAGTCTTTGCTATTCTAGGGCAGGGATGCCACTACGGTCCCCAGTTCCCCAACAGTGTTGCCAACTTTACCACGGTGGAGAAACACACACACACACACACACACACACACACACACACACACACACACACACACACACACACACACATCCACTGACCCTGTTGTGAACCTCTCTGTGTGCCTTCTGACAGAAGGAAGAAGGTGCAGGTGACCCCGGGCCGACCCCGTGCCAGGGTGAAAGGTCAGGGTTGAAGGCCAGGTGAGTGTGGAGGAAGGCGAGGAAGGGTTGAAGTCTGGGTCAGTGGTCTGAAAACCCAGCTCTCCCAGGAAGATGGCGCCCTCTACTGTAATACTTTTTTTTAAATTTTACATTTTCCCCAAAACTTTTACAAACATTATGTTGCATGACATTTGCATTGCCCAATGCATTGTATATGATGAATGCATATTAAAAAAATTCCAAATGTACATACGTAGAACATGAAATGCATCAATGATATGCAATGCACACACACACACACACGCACGCACGCACGCACGCCCGTACACACACACACACACACACACACACACACACACACACACACACACACATACACACACACACACACACACACAGACATTGATTACGTCCAAGTGGGTGTATGTATGTGTGTGTGTGTATAATATAATCTGTTACCTGCTTTGAACTAGTCCTACTCACCATTTGTAATGATTAGCTG
>JAXIVH010000261.1:154147-166647 GCA_036785325.1 Urophycis tenuis
TCGCTCGGTGCTGTTATCAACACGACGCTAGATGGCGTCAGAGTGTTTTTTTGGAAGCCTGCGACCTCACACTGCGTGTATAGGCAAAAGACAGCATTGTGTAGGACGCAGATTCACAAAACACACACACACACACACACACACACACACACACACACACACACACACAGACACACACACACACACACACGCACACACGCACGCACGCACGCACGCACGCGCGCGCACACACACACACACACACACACACACACACACACACACACAGACACACAGCCTCATGTTACAGCGGGCATTTCGTAACTATCCGTCTTAGTGACGCCAATATTGTGTTTTCTGTAATATTCATTGTGCTGTATTTGTTATTTCAAAATAAAGGATTTCTATTTTGACATCTGGTGTATTTTTGTTTTTTTCTGGCCAACACTATCTTCTAACAAACAAATCCACTCTGGTCTGCCTAATAATATATGGATTTAAGATAGGAGAAGATAAGATAAAAGTCGATTGATCCCAGACGGGGAATTCGGGTTCCAGAGCAGCAAACAGAATAGAAAATGCAGCTGTCAAATATAAAAAAGACAAACAAATGAAAACAACAAAAGTAGAAAAATATACATAATTTATCCGGATTAATGAATTCGGATTGCCTATTTTTAATAAGAGGTTTGTCATTTTACATATATTTGATTACACGTGTCATCTACAAGACAATGAGGAGATAACCAACGAGTAAGCCTATTTTGCAATAGCAATATCTGACCAATTGTTAAATTCAGGGGAGGATTTTGGATAATGTTTAAAAATAGGTAGTATTTATGGTAATTTTACGATTATTAGCATACTGCTGCTACTACTACACATTACTAATACTAATAATAATAACACTATTAATAACAAAACGGTTTTTTACCAACAACAACCACAACAACAACAACAACAACAACAACAACAACAACAACAACAAACATAACTGTAAGCCATAGGCTAACACTGCAACAGAATATAGGTGTACTAAATGGTTTTCTATTTGAATAGTTAACTGTTATTAGTCATGCACATATACATCACTTTGTAGCTAAGGCCTAAATGATCGTTTTGAATGAGTGTTGCGTTGTGTAACATATAACAACACAATGTGTGTGTGTGTGTGTGTGTGTGTGTGTGTGTGTGTGTGTGTGTGTGTGTGTGTGTTGTGTGTGTGTGTGCGTGTGTGTGTGTGTGTGTGTGTTTGTCTGTGTGTGTGTCTGTGTGTCTGTTTGTCTGTGTGTGTGTATGTGTGTCTGTTTGTCTCTGTGTGTGTCTGTGTGTCTGTTTGTCTGTGTTTCTATGAATCGAAGACAATCTACGCAAGAATTAAAAACGCCACAGTCTAGTGAGACGCCATAAGGGGTGGGTGGGAGGCGGTGGCCCGGACCGTCTGCCCTCCTCGGCGGCCGTAAAAGCAGCAGACCTCCCGCCGGAGGGAGGAAATGAGAAGGGAAATAAAGCCATAAAAGTAGGCTGTGTAGAATCAGGATAGCTCAGACAGAAAAAAAAAACATTCCTCGCTGGCACCTCCTCCCAGCGCGTCTCCAAACAAACACACACACATACGCACAGGCGCGTGCGCGCGCGCATACACACACACACACACACACACACACACACACACACACACACACACACACACACACACACTCACACACACACACACACACACACACACACACACACACACACACACACACACACACACACACGCACACACAACACACACAACGCAGACGCAGACGCAAACACAGGGGGGGAGGCCAAACACGCACGCTCACAGACTGTGGTAACCTGGAAGTTCTACCATGCACTGGAAGTGGAAAAAATACACAAATATAGAAACTAGCCAGAGGCTCTATCTCTCTCTCTCTCTAGCAAAGCCACACATCGCAACAGCGAGGATTTAGAAAAGCAAACGGGCAGTCGGACAAACAGGCTATGGAAGTACAAGTCCCATAACAAACGAACAATATTATAATAAATGATACGGTGGAGTCATCAGTCTGTGTAAGCACTGCGTCTGGCTTGTTCGCTCTCTATTTCTCTTGTTAAAACATTCAAGGTGATTGATTTGATCCCTTATTCCTTGAATAAGAGCTTTCATCTTCATGAAGTGACTCAAGCGGTCCTGTGTTTTGTGTAGCAAAAAAAATTGTGAAAAGATATCCTTATTGGTAACGTCAACTATCCATCAACGCTCGCCTCACCCTCGTCGTGTTGTGATGCGTTTCCCCGTGCACGGCGTTGATCAATTGGACTGCATGTGGAAACATGAGATTCTGATAAATTCGCCGTCCGTTTCTAATGCGCCTCATTCGAATCCAGTTAATTCATCACATGACAACAAGGCAAGACCGACTTTCCACAAGGCAAGACGTATCACCAATATGTTAAACGCCATAGTCTGGCAAATTCCCCGTGTATTTGTCTATATACACACACACACACACACACTCACAAACACACACACACACACACACACATATTCGCTGAACGAACGCGTTTTTTGAAGTGACGCTTAATGCTAACTTTGTTTAGTCCTATTACATTTTTTTTTAAATACGCGTAATCTGTTTACACCTTCCGAGAGCGCACACACAGCGCGTGCTCCTTATCAAAGAGGAACGTGGGACTTACCTCTGTTGATAATCCGTCACGAGTCCGATGGACAGCTGCGCCGTGGGCCCCGCACACACCTGCAGCTCGCGGTAATGACTGGTTAAGGGCATCCCTGCCGTCTCTGTCTGTCCGCCAAGCCAGCCGCTCGGCCAAACACACATCGCGTGAAGACATCAAAAAGCCAAAAGCGTGGTACACAGTGTAGTGGTTGGCGCGGAGATGTTTTCGTCATTAAACCCCCCATCATCATCCTCTTCTTCACCGTCATCTTCATCTTCGCTATTCCCCCGCGGAAACGGAGTCAATTTATTCTTTTAATAATACATTACTACGAGCCTCCCGGGATGCCGGAGTTTCTCTTTAGCGTTTCAGTCTCGCCCGGTCGCTCGCCTCACATCGCTGCGGCACTACCCCAATCACGGTCCGCCACATTAGCATAGACAGCACGAGATGGAGAACGGAGCCATAGCCGTCGACGAGGAGGCAGGTCCCAGTAAACAGAAGGGGGGCTCGCACGCACCACGGATAAGACACGAGCTGTTCCCCCCTCGATCAGCTCGCCTTCTCTTCCCCTGCTCTGTGGCAGACCTCCTATTCTTTTAAACATTGCGATCCCTGTGAATTATTTCAGTAAAAAACAAGGACTTTATGCAATAGCGTATAAGCTTAAACCACTGCAGGAAGAAAGGGTGGCCGGGCCAAAAGGAATGCAGCAATATAGTCACTTGGGAAATCATAAAAAGTTCATGTTCACGTTAAGCCCATCCACATGACCAGCCCGTTGGCCAATCCCGGCACCCGGCCACTCATAAAGTTCTATCACAAAGTTGTAAATTTTCATAAAACAACAAGGAATTTATTGCATTTCTTCGTGTAGTGCCTTTAGAAGCAGGGTCTTGCTCTCCCCATCTCTCTGAGTCGCCATTTTCTTTTCTTTAAGGAGAAAACAAGCAGACAAAAACAGATCTCCCGAGTGAGGTCGATGTTCTGTGTGGGATTATCTAGCTAGAGGGGGTTTCTTTGCTAGAAGGTAAAGTATTAGGTGTGCGTGTTTCTATATACCTCATGAATTGATGTTGCATATTACGCATTAGGCAAGGAGTATTTGTGTGCATTTCTGATATAAATTATTCTAACTATATCACATGAGCATGGAAACCGACCCACGGCCTCCAAACAGATGTGTTTGTGTTAACACTTTATTTGATACCAGAGACAGCTCGATAATACGAATATCCTTCTTCACATTTGTGATTTGTTCTATTTGTCTCAGACTACATTTTGCACATATAGGCTACGCTCATGAACTTGATTATGTAGAGCAATGCTTGTTAAAAACAAGTTACATATTGTCCATGAACGTGCATTGACGTGCAAACCTGGTATGTAGCTATTTGGACATTTAATAACGATATAATGTCATTAGATCGACAAAACGTTTATGCAACCAGTAATGCTATAATACCAAACGTTCTATAGGCCTACTTCCATTATAAGGAAATACATTTCACATCAAATCTGTATGCATTATTACTAAACCACAATGACAAATACAGAAATGTACATTTCAGAGCGCATTGGATGATTTGTAATGGTATGAAAAGCCCTTTGAAAGAAATAAAAGGGCCTTCGCCAAATCTAATATGAAGTAGGCTACAGTATGTATGGCAATAGTATGTCATTACGAAACAAATAGGAATCCGATCCGTCCATTTCACCAAACAGTGTTAATAGGGGTTTCAACTGAGGATCTTAATGTAGCAAAGTATGCCCCTAGCCAGTTTGCAACTACATGTAACAAAATACAATTTCAAACCCCGCGTGTGTAAATTGAGGACGCTTAGTCCAACTGAGAGACAATATTTAAAAACAAAACAAAAACAAGACGAATCTAACAACCAGTAGTTGAGGTAGCTCTGGTGGAAATAAATCCCCTACGATGATATACCATATATTGAGTCTTTAAAGGAGCCACAGTCGTCAATGCGCAGTGGATAATCCGAGTGTAATAGTGTTTTCGCAATGCGGCAATTGCGTCGCAAGCCCACAGGCCAATATTTAAAAGATGCCGAGGATGCTGCAGAAGGATAGTTGGCTCACACCTGCAAGTAAAGGCAGACCAGACGGTTACAAATATATGTAGATCCCCAAGACCATATTGAGATGGCGTAGGTATATAACACATCGTGCTATATTAGTCCAACATTCCCACTATGTAACAGAAATGTAAATAGTGGTAGTAGCTTGTAGCCTTGATCATTAAATAGATCACACATTGGATGTTATTGTGACGCAAGAAGTAGTAGGCACACATAGCCCATTGAGCTTAGCCTAGTAGTCTAAACTCAATGGGCTATGTATGTAGCACTTTTCAACAATGTTCCCAAGACACTTTCACGCCAAAAAAACAATGCGCCCCAAAAAAGCTCAGCTGCACGATGCAACCTGTTCTTAAAGCGGCCTATCGGCCTAATTATAAACGACATTTTGGATAATAATTCTGTTGGAAATCGAATTGCTGATTGTCGAGTCTAATTCCTGCACTATGGGCTGCGTCACTCGGATATGGTGTTTCCTCTTTGTAGAATTGTAAGCAATTAATGGGAAAAAAAAAAGAAAAAAGAAAAGAAAAGAGCAAACAACAGCAGCCAGTCTGCATTGTGGCAATAAAACGGAGGCTCGTCAATAGATAGTCTTCCCAACCGTCTGTTTCGACGTTCTGTTTGGTCTCTTTTTGGGTTTGTGTTTTTATGGCAGTTTCCGGCCTTTTCATACATGCAATAAAAGGCGGTAGACCAGGCTCCCACAGCCGCTGAATCTAGCAGTGCGCTATTCGTTCACAAGAGCCGGTAAAGGATTGTTATTCTCGTACACTCTTACATTCGA
The DNA here is from genome assembly GCA_036785325.1 of Urophycis tenuis. Classification (NCBI taxonomy): domain Eukaryota; kingdom Metazoa; phylum Chordata; class Actinopteri; order Gadiformes; family Phycidae; genus Urophycis; species Urophycis tenuis. The sequence continues at coordinate 159,686 of JAXIVH010000261.1, forward strand.
CACAGAGGCTGACACGAGATGAATCCGCCGAGAAGTGGACCCCGTTGCTTTGTTGCCCATGTAGGCCTGTGTTGGAAGGATTGAGGTTATGCGTGCAGGTAAATGAACTAATTGTAGTTTAACGCGTGTGTTGTGGTCTATAGTTGGACTACCGGTTAGCCTAGTGATCTTAGTGATCTCTGAGATTCGTCCAACCTGTGTTCTAAACGATGTCTAAGGAGAACAGAGACCTGGTTTGGGAGCAATGAGAGACTGTAACAATTAAATAGTCGTCCCAACGGCATGAAGTCTCAAAATAGAAGTGCGAATACTCACCATGTAATTGAATTAGATTTTGTTTTACACCAAACGTTCGTGTTACCTGTCGTTAAACGTAAGGGCAGGTTTTATCAGTGGTCACGTAGGTTTAATAGGTCATTACTTCAAACTGCCAAAAACATTGCTACCCAGCTCAGGCTCAGCTGTTTTTGTGGGGAGCTAAATGTTAAGGCCTATATATTCATCTCATTGTTAACTTCAGTTAACATTACTGAATGTTAACTTGCTTAACTTAAGGTTTTCTATGTTCTGGGGAAAACCCGAAAGTTATCTAAACTAAAGACAAATTAATATTTATATTTAGCAGTAGGCATAATGGTTTAATAGCCTACTAAAGGCTGTCCTGCATATATTTTTTCCATATTTAATTTCGGTTAGTCTAGACTTGCCTAATGTATTATTTAGGCCTGGACCGCTTCCTCATCAACATCAACCCCATATAAAGGCCTTAAAGAAAGCCTGCAAGAAAGATTTCAAACTAAATGAAAACGAAAGCCATTATTATTTTTAATCCACACAGATGAACAAAGCCAGGTGCCGGCATGCTGTTATGTGGCTGCTATTAAGGAAAAAAAAACGGCACAAATATTGCTCGGATAATCTTTTATTTCCATTAGGGTACTTTTTCATTAAAAAAAAACCCTGACAAACAAAGAAACACAACATAATAAGGACATTCCTCGCTTTTGCTGGCGTAACTGTAGGACATCGCGTCGTGCCACAGTGCTATGCCAGACAACGGCCAGCAGATACTTCGGCGCATCCTTAAACTACAGCGGTAGTAGGACACATATTGTAGTGCTATTTTTATATACATTTTTATTTTATTTTGCAACCACACAACGTTCAGTTAATGTGTGTTTATTAGCATGTTCAGTTGAACTCAAGTTCTGTTTATTTTCTTTCATAATCAAATCAGTCGAGCACATGAGCTTTATCAAAATAAAAACATACGCATACAAAATCATAGGTAGTCTACTGTTTTCGATTTCCCAGTGTAAAAACGTGTTCAACATTAAAAAAAAGAATACAGAAAATAAAAGGCATATTCATTTTCATATATCATAACTTCACATCAAACGTAACGCCTTTCTGAAAATAGGTCTCTATCAATGCATGCGCATCATGTTATTGTTGAACATTCAAATAATGCATTTTCAAATCTGACCGATATGTTGAATGTTAACATATATATGTAGTAACAATTTTCAAGAGATATTGAGTGAGGTTTGTCCTTTTTGAGGACTTTCAAACGTATGTGAAAGCAGGATCAACAAATCACATTTGCTGAATCTGTGGCCTGGCCCCTATGGAGTGTCGGTGAGTGACTACTGAGCACTGTACTGAACCGTGTTGTGGTCCAATGTAGTCAGAAAAGGTGAATGAATACTATTACCAAATAACAACAATAATAATAATATAAAAAATGTCAGCTTTTGTAAGTGCCTGCCTTCTACGGCTAGCCGTTCATATAACCAGTATAAACGTGACGTTCTCAATAGGTTAGTTTCAACTGCGGCTCTAATCCTCTTCTCCCTCGTCACCCACTGACAGCTCCACCGTGATGGGAGAGCTCGCACCGCTCGTCTTGTTCTCTTTCTTCCACTTCATCCTCCGGTTCTGAAACCAGATTTTGATCTGCCTCTCGGTGAGGCAGAGCGCGTGGGCTATCTCTATCCTCCGCCGCCGCGTGAGGTACCGGTTGAAGTGGAACTCTTTCTCCAGCTCCAGCGTCTGGTAGCGGGTATACGTCTGCCGTCCGCGCCGTCTATCCGCACCTGTCCAAGGCCAACGTCACACACACACACACACACACACACACACACACACACACACACACACACACACATACACACACACACACACACACACACACACACACACACACACACACACACACACACACACACACACACACACACACGTTTTCACGCGGACAGGACAAAGCAGAACAGTATCGACGATTCAACCAATAAAACAATACATATACCTGACCCAGTATGCGGAAGCGAGGGAGAGAGAAAATTGACACGCGGGAGGGGGGGTGGGGGTGGGGGGGGGGGGGTCGTATTTGGGTTAAGAACGTGCTGCTGAAGAACAAGGATAACTGCTATTCCCTGAAATATTTGTCAGGATTGAAGTAACGGATTAACCCTGAAAGAAACAATGTATTCTGTCATATAGTGCACTGTACCGTGCGTAGCTGTAGATTTATGTGATGAACGGGGCTTCTACCTGTGGCGTCGAAAGTTGAGGTTAATGGACATTTGTTGTGTATTTACCACCTCCCCAACACCGAGGTTATTACGGTCTAGTAAACGCAGTTAACAGCCTTGTAACTCCAGCCAGTAGCACTATATTCTGTTCAGCCATTTTCCCTTGGCGTGGTGTGCGTAATTCAGGCAAAAACGTTGCGATACTAGTGACATTGGCACATCCAATGTGTGCGGACAGTGTTGACGTTGGAAGGCCACAAGATGATATTTGTGTGGTGTGTGTTTGCGTGTGTGTGTGTGTGTGTGTGTGTGTGTGTGTGTGTGTGTGTGTGTGTGTGTGTGTGTGTGTGTGTGTGCGCGCGCGCGCCGGTACGTGCCTGTGTGCGCGCGTGCGCGTGTGTGTGTTCTCGTGAAATGTAGTTCGGAGTCCAATAGAGGTTCCGTACTCTGTCGGCTAAGAGCACACTTAGAAGAAGGATTAATTATTCAAACGAAAATAGCGAAAATAAAACATCCCACGGATCAAATTACAAAAAAATGGATTTGGTTTATTGTTGGCCTAATTGGTTTGCGATGTTTCTAATGTATTGAGTTGTAATCACACAGCAAAGGACCGGACACGAGACGCTAGGCCTGTTATCAGAAAGGTACGACAGCGTTGCCTCTCACTGTTCCCATTGAGTGGACCATATTTTGGGAAGGCACCATTTCAAACTGTGGCAAACATGTTTTAATTATAAACCCTTAATGTCCACATAGTTCAGTTGTTGTTGTTTCATTGATCACAGCCGGTAACCACAAAGTCATGTTCTTTCTGCTTTCTAACTGTTTTCTCACAGGACTGGTCTGTGTGTGTGTGTGGGGGGGGGAGCCGTACCCACCACAGCCAAACATCTGGGTCCAAAATAAGAAAAGCATTAGAAATATTTCACTCTGTTTTCCTCGGTGTGTGTGTGTGTGTGTGTGTGTGTGTGTGTGTGTGTGTGTGTGTGTGTGTACGTGCATGTGTGCATGTGTGTGTGCACGTGCCTATGGCGTGCACTGATGACATCCTTACATATCTGGATGGAAGGCATTATGAAACCATGTAACAGTATTATTCAATAAATTGCCTGTGTACATACATCAATGTGTGCTTTATGTTGGTTCAAGGGTGCCCAGCTGCCATATTCGTTTACACAGATAATACAGAATGTCAGCATTGCTGTTACCAAGATTTTGAATTGTCCACACAGAAATCCCGACAGACATGTATTATACATATAGGATGAAAGCCACATTTTCAGTACACCTAAAGTAGAGACGAAAGGAGTACTTTATACAAGTAGGTGTGTGCCTATATCTTATTGTCTATCGTTCATAAATATCAACTCAAATGGAGTCCTTAATCCCTAAAGAAGCAGGTATCATCGTTAAACGCTACCCCATCCTCTCCAACAGAATGGAATGCTCACGTGGCGAATTATCTTTCAACATCACAGGGTTTCTCTTTGTAAACACTATTCTTATTTAAAGTTTGAACTATAAAGTGAGAACACTTGCCTGACTGAACTGCTTTCTGAGACATGTTTCTTTTATTTCTCACCAGGCTATGAGTTTTAAACTATTTCCGCTAAGGGATCTGGGCAGCTGGGTTGTTCTATTTTCTTCTCGTACGGGTTGGAGTGATTATGATCCGATGTGAGTGGGTGTGGGGCGCGCATGCGCTTGTGGTTGTATCCTGTGAGTGCGTGTGTGTTTGGGCGCACATTCACTTTTTATTAAAAGCAGTAGGCATAATGTGTGAATGAGTGAGTGAGTGTTTTCAAGTCTGACCTTTGTTAGTACGCGCGCGTCTTATGTGCTTGCGACCGTGCGCGTGTGCGCGTGAACGCGTGCGCGCGCGCGCGTGTGTGTGCGTGTGTGCGATTGTTATTTCCTCTGCAGAGCGACGTATCACTATTTCAGTTTAGATGGGGACCTACAACATAAGAGTGAACGCAGACGCAGAAAGAGAGGACGATTAAAATACATTCCGTATTGGTCTATGTTGGTGTTTGCTGCACTCGCGCTGTCAACGATGATTTGTTCGAGGCAACAGAAATAGCTTGTGCTTTGCAGGAATCCCCGTTCTCCGCATGAACAGGCCGATTAAAACAAGGAACTGCTTTGTGCTTACTCATCCACTCCTGTGTACCTCGCACACGGGTATAGATTTTCTGTGGAAATAAAGATAGCCGTGACTAAAACCAGAGAATATATATGAGTAGGTGTGGGTAGGGGGAAAAAAATCCACATTATTTTTCGACAAGTGATTATTTATTTGGCTTAGAGGTGAGATGCGTGTACCTATTTCATCAGCCGATCATTCTCACCCTCAAAGATTAACGGCTATACTCTGGACTCTGAAATCACTCCTGTACATTCTAGACATTCCTTCAATTTCTATCGAACGCGCGGCCTGGAATTTGATCTAAATTAAAATCAGTAAATTCATTATGGTGGCTGTCGCGAGAGCCAGTGTCCGCTGTGCGCGGGCGTACGAGCGCAACCTCACATATTACGCACGTCTCTAGCATGCAGGCAAGCGAGGAAAAGGGAGAATAACATATAAATCTTTGCGACACGTGTGATCATTTATTTTGCGCGAGCCTGTTAATATATGTTTGTATATCCACGTTTAAAGTGAATAACCCAAGTTAATCACTAGCAATTTTCTGATTGAGAATTTATTTACCTTATTACCTGCCTACCCATTAATTATTTTGCGGTCCAAAGAAGAACCGGAAATATCTCAGGGGCTGTTCGGTAATTTTATGTTCCCCAGCATTTTCTTGCACGAAGGTTCACAAAAGGAGGAAACACAGACGTTCAGACACACGTACGCACAGGCGCGCGCACCTCTCAGAGACGTCTGTGGGGTCACAGGCCTGAAATATACACACCCACACACAGACAGACAGACAGACAGACAGACAGACAGACAGACAGACAGACAGACAGACACACACACACACACACACACACACACACACACACACACACACGCGCGCACCAGACTGCTTCACAGGCCTGGTATAATGATAGAGGATTGGGTGGCTTAAAACTATGGAAAACGGTAGCCCTTCATTGATGCAAAGTCAAGATTGAGTGGCATGCCGGATGCAGGGTTCACTGACCGGCTAACTCGGTTACTGTTTGGTGACAGAGTGGCGAGATTCGGGTATTATCGAAAACCTAACGATTAATATTCTCAATGTTTTATATGTTGACCTCTTTTCAGCACACATGCGCAACGGAAAACGCATGCGTACACGTAGGTTATTATACCCACGCGTATAAACTGACACGCACGCACATAAACACCCACCCACCAATACACACACACACACACACACACACACACACACACACACACACACACACACACACACACACACACACGCACACGCACACGCACAGAGACAGCCATTTACTATAATCCCTGTATGACTGTAACGCATGGATGTTTGAAAAGAAAAACACTGGCTATTTCAATTAGCAATTGACAACAGCTAAAAATGATTTGTGGTTATTTTTTGTATATGCGAGACTCCATATTAAGCCTCAGAGGCCTTGACTGATGTTGTTGTTGTTTGTGTTGGTTTGTTGTGGTCTGGGGCGCTGCTCCAAGGGCTATATCGCAATGCAGCCCACCATTCAATGTTCAGACTGTTACCAGCGACACAATGACGCTTTCACCATCGGAGGAAAAATGCAGGCATTCAAAGCACACAAACATCAAACCTATCCAGTAATTTATAGTGCTTAGGAATCGCTCTGACAGTGCAATAATACAATAGGCCATTAACTGGATAGCACGTACAAAAGGTTCACGTCAAAACTCGAATTTGCCAAAAGTCTGTCACTACAACTATTTTTAAGGACGCCTATGCCCCAGTGCATTATTTTTAACCATGGCACGGAAATACACACTTTGAGATAGAAATTCGGATCGGCAGTCAGTGCTATAAAACAATATATATATTTTTGGCGAACTGCACGACCAGTTAGCCAACAGGTTTTTTTCTTCTTCTTTTCTGTCTTCCAAAATACAATGCCTTCCTAATGAATATTCACCAAGTCCTAAATTACACGGCTTTATAGAGGCTGAGAGTCATAAAAGATCTGCTGGACGGCAGAGAGGCAGCGAAAGAAGAAGGGAGAGATAACGGACCCAGAGAGGGAGAGGAGGGAGTGGTCGTAAAAACAGACTGGCATGCTTCAGCTACCGGCCTCGGCCGCTCCGCAACGGGGCCAATGGTTTAAAGACCGTTTAACGCAATTATGGGGTCGAGCTAACGCGCACCTCTCGTACCAGGCTTTCCTCCGCGCGCACCCCACCTTGTTCAACATTCTATTCTCGTCAATTGTTTTCATCCTACACTCGAAATATTTCTGAAGACGCCC
>JAXIVH010000261.1:171647-186647 GCA_036785325.1 Urophycis tenuis
GCATTATGTCAACAGTTAAAAACAAAAATGCATTTACTTTGCTCGTATGATTTTACAAACACTAAAAACCGAACTGCATTAAGGTGAAAAACGTATTATTATTAATATCATGAACAATGTATCCGAGTTATAGGATATAACGTTTAGCTGTGGGCAGTATTTCTTAATCAAACAGTAGACAGAGACACTAATGAAAGTCAGTGCTCATTTAGTAGTTGTTCCGTTATTGTTCTCGGTGGCAAAACATCGTGTCTGTAGGCCTATGCGAAAGTTATGATCCACGTTGGGCTAGAAGTTAAGAAAACATCCTCAACGGATATATGTCTAAAACAATTTCAGAGTCTAGTACTTATATTGCACATAGACATGCAACACACGAGTGGGGGAATATTGCTCTTGCGGTAAATTTCACATCGTATATTTTTTACATAGTCGAACTTTGAACTGCCTGGACATGGCCAACTTGTATTGACAGATGCACAATACATGCTTTGAATCAAATGTCTTACGTACACAAAAGTTGTTAAGGAGGTCCAGTTATGTGGACGTAGGCCTAAGTCATCATGTATTATAGGTAGTTAATATTAACGTAGCTAGATTTACCTATGTGATCGGGCAGTAGCCTTTGAGTGTTTTCCCTAACACACATGGGCATATTAATCATAGGATACTAATACGAGGTTCTTCCATGAAACGTCGACATACTGGGGGCCAAGCTACAATCAGAAAAGCAAACACTAATCAAATAAACAAACCTTGAAAGGCAAATCAACTGGATTGTATTGGTAAAATAAGGGAAGCCGGAACAGACCCAGAGGAGATGCAGAGCATTACATGTAGCTTATACACAAGCATCAATTGTAATGTTAGCCAATATTGACGTGTACTTATACAGGCCTATATTATCTTGTATTGAATTATATTACGTTATATTCATTTAACCTAAATATCAGCCTGGAGCAGTTCGAGTGCGGTGATAGTCCACTACAACCTCTCATGGTTTCATATTTCCTCTTTGAAGATCACATTTTGATTCCTTTCCATTTTAAATCCAGCCCGTATTTTCTATTCGCCATGCAGCAATTCACTACACATGCTGGAGAGCTCAGCGTACAGTTTCACACAAAAAAAAAAAAAAAAAAAACGTACAAATGAATCACAGCTTATTATCATGGGTAGGCCCTGATAAGGCCCTGCGCACGCGAGGAGCAAAGGATATCCGCCAAGGAATGCCACACCAGTAGCCTATAGCTTACTGTAAAGCATGCGGTCCGAGGAGTGGAACTGGATGGGTCTCATCAATTATATTCCAAGCATTAACAAAGCAGAATACAAGCACACGCCGCGACACATCCATCTCAGAAAATGGACTGCTAGCCTCTAGCCCCTCTAACTGTAGCACACACGTCAACCCATTCCGGTGTGCTTTCCTTTCTCCATATCCCTTTTCCTATTCTTACACACGTAAATCTCCGTCTGCGTAATCAATCCTTAATGGTGTGACTTTAATCTTTCAATTATAGCCACGGCCACCCATATGATCTCGCACTTTGGTTTGTTTTTATAAAGGCATCCCCATTGGACGACAGTGGACGTTTTGAATGTGTGTGAGTGTTGAATGTCTACAATTCTCACAACACCAAAGCACAGAGTTACCGTGCATGCAGAATGGCAACGGGATGACGTGTTTAAACGTGACAATGGTCCCCTCATAACAACACACTGCATAGACTAACACAGCATTATTTGTACCCTCAAAAACAAAACAAATGGATCTGTGACGCAACAGTCGTAAAACAGACCTACCTTCTTTAGGGTATAGATTAGTGGGGGTTCAAAGAAAGAAAAAAAATGTTAACTTTCGACCCCACACTTATTTGTGATAAGATTTAAAGGCTACAGTGATACGGACAGGGCTTGCAGCGGCTATACCTCTGCTAAACAGACACGTTGTAGGCAATATGGACGGTCTACGGGACCACAGTAAAAAAGAAAAGTCGTAAAAATGAGACGGTAAAACTTTTTTTCTGCCTGGGTGTTAACTACCTCCGAGGTGTGTAAATGTGTCCAGGAAAGAGGGCACTTGAAAGACGCACTCCCTCGTACCTATATGCAATAGTTTCGCGTTTGAGTGTGGTGCTTTATTGATTTGCCTCTCTGTGGCCCTTCGAGTGTGATATACGACGCGAAATCAGCCATTCAACCTTTTTTTCATATATTCTTAGTATGTTAAACTTTAGTTAGAAAAGGCTCATGGAGGCTCCATCCCGCCCTCTTTACGTATGCCCTATGCTCTCCGTCTTGCAGCGAGCAGCCTCGACCCTATGGCAGGGGTAATTAAACACTAAACTCATTCGCAAGTTTTGGTGCTCCCAATAAAACCATAAACACGTATTGTCTCACTTGCGGAACACCGCGAATGCGAGAGGTCTAATTGCCGCTCCAACAAACGCTGCTTTTATGCATTTTCGGACTTCTCCAGCCCTGCATTCGCCACTCTGTTAGCCGTAGTGGAGAGGCGACGAGGACTCGGCAACCGCGCTCCCTCGAAGGCGTTCGCTCAGGAGGCAAATACACTTTGGTTTCCAACGCTTCGTAGCCCGGCGAAGCGTGAGAGCGAAAATGTGCTATTATTGTAAGGAAATATCCTCACCTTGTGGCCTCATCCATGGAAAGAGCTGGGTCGGCGAGGGGCTCTGCTCGGTTCCTTCCGCGTCATCTCCACCTAGTCCGGGCGCTCCGCTGAGTTTACAGTCGCTATACTGCACCAGATCCGCGTCTTGAGCCCCGAAAAGCGTTTGGCGTTGGAGGGCGTCGTATCCGTAGAAGTTGCCGGGCTCGCCGTGGCATGTGACCGCGCATGGGCTCTGCGGGTACGGATTGCTGGGTAGGGTTGAGGCGCCGTGGTGGTAAAAGTCCTGGATTTGCGGAGGGTGCTGAAAAGTTGCCCCAGAGCCGGGGCCGTAAACCACGGTGGGTCGGCTGCCAGCGAGGTCCTGTGCAAAGCCGCACTCGTAGTAGTTCGGACGTAACGAGTCCCCACTTTTGTATTTGGAGAACAGCGAGTTGACGAAATATGAACTCATCGTTGAGGTGGTGGACGGAGTCGATCTTTTTTTGTGATCGTTAGGAGAACTGAGAAGCAATAATTAGTAAGAACGTGTGGGGTTTTTTTTTGGTCGTGACTTTTTTTCAGCAGAGAAAGAGAGACAAAAGCATAGAAAAGGGAAGACAGGTCAGCCACCGGTGTGTTTCAATGTTGTGTTTTTTCCCGACCACAACAAATAAGCCGGCTGTGAGGTGAGTAACGGTAGCCAGCCACAACAATCACGCCGATTCCATAAAATCTCCAGCGAAGAAGAAGAGGAAGGGCTCGTGCGCATCACAATTCCGGTATAGCGCGGGTGCCTGCCAAGCTCTCAAACGTTTTTTCCGTGATTTACTCCTCTGCAAATGAGTTGTTTCATATTTTTGCCGGTGTCTGTTTCAGGGATAATTTGCATCTATTATCAACTCTTCATCCCATTGGCTTTCCCACACACTGTTCCCCCTCGCGACGAATCTCTCGGTCTCCACTCTCCGCTCTGAGCGTCTGTGATGCGAAGAGCGAGAGAATGAGAAAAGAGAGGTGAAAAGAGAAAGAGGGGAGAGAAACACTGAGTGGGGGAGAAACGAGGGGCCGCGGAGAGTAGGGATGCAAGGGGGTGCAGAAGGGAGAATGATGGGGAGGGAGGGAGGAGGGGGGGTGAGAATATGTGCAGGATTAATATATTCAAGCGAGGGGGGAGAAACTTAATGAGAATTCTGCCGCTTTGCATCCGATCAAGCCCCCCGACTCCCCCCCCCCCCCCCCCCCCCCCCCCCCCCCCCCCCCCCCCCCCCCCACCCCCCACCCACCCCACCCCACACACTCCCTCCCTGTTCACCAACTAAGCCCACACTCCTCTCCTGAAGGACTCCTTCAAGAGAAAAAGACAGTGTGTTTTTTTCCAGCAGTGGCTAATCAGAAGAACGGTAGATTGTTGGATTGCTCGCATAAACATGTGAGCATCTTACTCGATTTTTTTTTTTCTCCCCCCCTTGAAGACCTCAACCTCAGATCCCTGCGAATTAAATTAACACGTCCAGCACTGGCACCGAACATGACAAGGAAGACGAGGGAGAGAGCCAGTGTTTGTGTGTGTGTGTGTGTGTGTGTGTGTGTGTGTGTGTGTGTGTGTGTGTGTGTGTGTGTGTGTGTGTGTGTGTGTGTGAGAGAGAGAGAGAGAGAGAGAGAGAGAGAGAGAGAGAGAGAGAGAGAGAGAGAGAGAGAGAGAGAGAGAGAGAGAGAGAGAGAGAGAGAGATAGAAAATACAATCAGCGATAGAGAGATTCGGCTTTTCTAATTGGTGTCGCTTTTAACAAGTAGGCCACTATAAATATAATAGAGCTTTTAAAACAAGCTGTCAAAGCCTTGCTTCCCGCACACGCTGTCCAGCTTCGAGTCTGTGAAATGAATGGCCGTCGCTCGATGTAACATTTTGATCATTTTATAAATATCAGCGTTATGCGGGATGAAGCCGGTCTCGTGGAGGATGCTGTAGTTGCGTGGGGTGCTCTTGTATCGCCGCTGATGGTAATGGAGAAAGTGTCTGTAAATGGCTTAACAAACTATAAAATGCCATAAACGCCGGGGCAGTGTTTGGTTGTTTACGTCGTGCATCAAAAAAGCAGTTAGGGTTTTACGAGGTGCCTCGACCGAAGGCAGTAAACGCCTCACTCGAAGCTCATTTCAGCCGCCCTGAAATATCTACGAATTTAATTGTCATTTTAGTTGTGTTTTCCATACGGCCTCTCATCATTATGAAGGGCCAGGGGTTCGAACCCTGGGCTCGGTAAAGACCACTGCTGTAGTATATCTCAGACCCGGTTAACGAGATGTTAAGTTGGGGAAAGGTTAGACATTCTGTAACAACCAAAGCATGTACAAATCAACGTTGTAAAAAAATATTCACTTGAACCTTTTCCAATGGCTTATTAGTAAATGTAAAGCGTGCGTAGGCCTAATGGCATATGGGCTTACATGTGATCAATGGCCCTCACGTAGCCCATGAGCAATACTGTAGGCTATCTAAATATGTCCCCATCGATATTTCCATTGAAGATGCGCAATGGTTTGAACAATGCATTATTGTGTGTTTAGGCTTAATTGCGTTTTTTGTGTTAATGGTAAATACGGCACCTCTCAATTGTCACGTAAAAGGGATCACATAGGTTTTAGGAATTGTGGTGGTTTAATCTAACGACACTGACACACGCACGACCACCAGACTCGCACATTACTAGGGGCAGCATGAGACGCGTTATTTTGTGCGTTAATAAAGTATTCCGTGTTAAGTTCCGTAAATCCTGTTTTCATAATTACATTTTCGCCTTTCCCTGGCTATAGGTTTTTTTCCGCTAAATCGAGAGAATCTTGTGATTAAACCAATAAACACAAAGGCCTGTGGCAATTTTCCAGTAATCTGATAAGGCTTGTTCTTGGTGTTTGCATCTCAACAACGGACAAGCGAGAGAAAGCGTTGCAAGTCGCTTTCATCAACAACACACGTCCTCGTGTCTGCATCTGTCACGACCCTTGCGTCAACTTCCCAGTAAACAAAGCATGTTCCCGCTATATATACCCAATCTGCAGAGGTACGCAGCGCCACAAGGAAAACCGTAATAGTCTCGCTCGTGTTATTCAAAGATTCTTACTCTCCACGACCCCACCGTTACATCCTGACCCTATAGGTGGCACACACTATGAAAACCATTTGGATTGATATGCACTTCTGCTCAAACCATTATTGGGGTCAGCATATAAATAAATGAAGATGTAGGCCTAATACAAATGAATAGTTAATGCATGTAACTGTCAATGTTTGTTGTTGTCTTATTATTGTAGGCCTATAGTTGTTATTAAATATATTGTGACAAACGATAGTTTATGTCAAAGCAAGTTGTTAAGCAAACTCAAAATCACAATGTGGAATTATTTGGTCGTATCGTGTCATTTAACAGATCTAACTCAAGTGCCGTGTGTAAACAATAAGGCGCGCATATCCTACACTTTAATAGCCTTTACAAAGTCCCTCTATTGGAAAGTAAGTAGGGAGAGCGGTCTTGATTTGAGCGGGCCAGCGTATGTTTGATGGAGCAAGAGTGCCACCAAGTGGCCATTATCTGTAACAAAATGGAAAATCGATTTGATTGTTTTGCGGCATCAAATACGATGTAGTTCTATTCCAATTTTAATAATAGCTCTTAAAATAGATCCCATTAATGTAAGTAGGACAATTGTAAGTACACACCACACGTGTAAATAAAACCTTCGCACGTTTTGCTTTAGCCTGCTATTCAAATAATCAAAACGAAATATATAAATATTTATAAATATATTTGGCCTTTTCAAGAAAGAAAAAAATAATGAATGAATACTAATACTTAAATAGTTGCATTTCCTTTAAAAAACAATTAACAGCAAGGCAACACTATTTATATTTATAAATGTATAATATATATGATATAATTGCCATCCTCATACTCCTTATTACTTGATGCAATTTAATGTAATTATTATATGAAATAATATAATAGTTTTATAACAACAAATTTAAAGTAATACAATAATAAGATAATAATCATTATATTAATTCATTAAGAATAATGTAATAATGTTTTTATAAACACGTATATAATAAAAAGTAATTAGTATGTTCGCTCTGAAAAATAATTCAGGAAAAAAAAAACATAGAGGTAGGCCTATAACAGGTGAAAGTGGACAAACAGAAATAAACATTATCACGGCTGGAAATTAAACAAAAGAAACAATAAACAAATCATGATCATTAGCACACCAGTGAAACATTGGTCTCCTGACGGAGGTAGTCTACAGTGGTGTATATATATTATTTTAAATCCTACAGGCCAAGAATGAGCGCTTTTTGGTCTTTTTGTGCCCTAGCCCTGCGTGAATTAGGCGCTAATACCCAATAAAGCGCAACTCATTGCGTCCTACAGCACCATGGCCTTTGGGTTGTAAAATTGACATTAGGAGTCGACTATCTCAGACGTCTGGCGGCTCGCTGATGTGTTTTGTTGTTACGTTTTATGGCCCCGCTGTTAGGATGCACCGTTTCGGAAGTGAGACAAAGGGAGGCTAGGAAGGACCCAGAACAACACTGGGGTCTGCCTCTCTTTTCGAATTCTGTGACACACACACACAAACACACACACACACACACACACACACACACACACACACACACACACACACACGCACGCACGCACACACGCACACACGCACACACGCACACACGCACACACAGGAACAGGGCAAGGCAGGTGTGGGTGGGGGAGGCAGTGGTGGTTGGACAGCAAACGTTGCCACAAAACAATAAATTGCGCTCAAGATCCCACAACGGGAACCGCCGACGTAAACCTAAATAAGTAAAGGATTTTCGTGGCTTATTCGCCAACACCTAGACTGCAATAACAACTCATGCCGGAGCTGAACTTTCCCCAATTATTGTTAATACATTTTTTTACATCAGCTGATTAAATCGGATCATCAAGAGTTTGAGGCACGCGTGCATGTGTACATTTAAAGTAATTGAATGAAATGTGGGTTAACCCGCAGCACCTAATTACACATATCTCCACCGTTCATCCCGCAGTAGGCCTACATCTTCCATTGGATGAATTCGTCTTGAGTTGAGCATACATTGAAAATCTCCAAATAAAAATAATATTTAGGTTATCGTGGGAGATTTAAAACTTTCGTAATATTCCCATACTTCCTCCTCCCTCTTCTTCGGCGTGTTTGCTTTACAGGCGTTTAGTTCTTAACCTTCAAAAATGTATACCCTATAAACTTTTATGGCCGTCATATTCCTTTATTGCACCGCACTGCATTGGATCTTCCCCTTTCTTTTCTCTTCCTTTTTTACGACAGTCGGCTTCTTCCACATGCGTCTTTTCTCACCAGCGAGTGGGAGAGCTCCGCGCACCCCCCCCCCCCCCCCCCCCCTCCCCTGCCCCCCGAAGTGCGCGCACCATCACATCCTCTGATCTCGTGCTGTTAACTTCCGTCTTTGAAAATAGGAAGTCAGCAAAAAAAAAAAAAAAAAACATGTGAAACCAAAGTCTCCCACGCATATAGGCCTACTATTGGAGCCGTACAATTACTAGGGGTATCGAAGAATATTAAGCGTAACTGCCACAAGAAAGGCCTTTAACAGCGAAGGATCGATACAGGTCGATACCATTATTAAAGATAGGAGGCGCATGTAATTATATACATTATCTAAATAATACACGGGTAGCTATCTGCAACAAATCCAATGCTTGCTTAGTCTGTAGAAAACGAACACGTTGATATTCAATTTCATCATGCCATGGCAAGGGACGAAATAGAGAAACAAAATACTTTCAGCCTGTGTAAATATATCCCATTGTTGCTAAAATATGAAAATAAATAGTAAACATGTTCTTAAAGTTCAGCTTAAATATTGTCTTTATTAATTCAAATACAACCATAATCATCAAAACAAAATAATCAATCACTTAACTCAAATAATAGTCTATAAACTATGGGTATTTGCGTTAAGAAAATATTTGATGGTGAATGTTGGCAAAATATCATGCATGTATTTTGAATTTATAGGTTACGGTCGCAACATGTTAAAATCTACTTCACAATCTGCCTGCCTTACACAGAAGCACTTTATTGTCTAGTTAATTATATTTATGTGGCGCTTGCATTGGGCCTAATATACAATACACATTAAACGCTGCTCAGGTGTTGAAGCGCTAAAGCATCTATTATGTTTCTATCACGTGCATCCCTTATTTTGTTTTACTTTTGGACACGCTGTGTCAGACTGTACTCTTCCTTGAGAAAAGGGGACGAAGTATTGGAAGCCTGCGTCAGAGCAACATCTGCTGCGCAGCAAACAGTCCTTGGCGCGTGCTTCAAAATACAACTGTTAATTAGTCCAGAATGGTAGATCTATATAGAGACACTTCTAGACCACAGGCTCACAGGCTGCAAATTCCTTCACTTTGGTTCCTCCTCTTACATTACGGATTCACAGTCCTCTGCTGGAAGAGGCGGTGGCGAATTGCAATTCTTTCTTTTTTTTTTACAGTTTTTTTTATTTATTATTTCGAATGTACATGCTAACCAGAGCCTATTTGCTATTAAAACAGTAAAGTCTTTTAGGCATATCTCAAGATATTGGAACAACCAGAAAGATTTACGCATGCATGTCCACACGTCCAAATACAAGACCATGGGTTCAGATGTGATATACTAAAAGCACCACTACACCATTACCAATCCAACTAATTAATCTGCTCCGCCCTGGTGCTTGTCCTAATTGTTTAGGGAAAATGTGATTTCCTTCAGTGGCACCAGACGCAGAATAATTGAAAAGTGAAAAGGTGACGGTAAAGTTTTTCTTAATGCATGGTGTGTGTGTGTGTGTGTGTGTGTGTGTGTGTGTGTGTGTGTGTGTGTGTGTGTGTGTGTGTGTGTGTGTGTGTGTGTGTGTGTGCGTGTATGTTTGCGCGCGCGCTCGTGTGTGCGCGCGTGTGTGTTGCGCTCTGGTTGCTTTTGAACAAGGACATATTCGAAACTCTTTTGACATTATTGTGGTTTTTTGGGGGTTTGGATTGACAATAAAAACAAGAACACATCAAATGCAACCGCTTTAGATATTCAGCCCTTTGATCTGGGCAATGTTGTTGAGCTTGTCTCATATTTTAGAAATATAACAACGCGGACAGCAAGGGGCATTTGCATAACATAACGGGCATCCGCGCTTTCTTCTATATATGCTGTCTGTAAGATTCATGATGAAAGAAAGAGAAGAATTTCTTCAGACAAATTTTCGGTGGCTTATTACCAAATCTCCAAAATCGTTTCCAGATGTCCAGAATTGTTCCATGTAGGGCACTTTCATAAGCTCTTTAACCTGAATGAGACCAGGGTTTGAAGCAAGGTCAGATATTACAATATCAATGACCTGCCAGTGGGATTAAACAACCCCGCCATTTGCACAAACTCCCAGAACGAGCGTTCATATTCAGAAGAGGAGGCAGTATCACCAGCAGCATGAGGAGCGATGGGCAGCCAGCAACGTAGTGTCCCTAGAAATGACACCGTTCATAATGTCATTGTTCAGTTTTAGAGCACATAGCCGTTGCATCGTTTGGTGTTTTGGACAAGGAATGCTGGAGGACATGCGTTCAGTTTCTGTATCTTTCTGTACGTCTGCTGCTCATGTATACTGTTATTACGAGGTGACTACTCGTTACTTTAGCGACTAGGTCTACAGTTTATACAATGTAAATATAAATGAATAAAATAATGTCTAAGAAAGTCTAATAATAATGCAACTATAATTAT
This sequence comes from Urophycis tenuis, assembly GCA_036785325.1. NCBI lineage: Eukaryota > Metazoa > Chordata > Actinopteri > Gadiformes > Phycidae > Urophycis > Urophycis tenuis. The sequence continues at coordinate 182,080 of JAXIVH010000261.1, forward strand.
TTTAGGATGTGTTTTTTTGGTTATTTAAATAGTTATTACAAAGTAATGATTATTACTTTGTTTACAATAGGCCTATTATATCTAGATGTACTATTATTTGTTATTATTATCATTTTTATATTATTATTGTTATTATTATAGTTTATTTCACAGCAACTTGGCGAAACTTGTTTGTGTTTTCAGCAAATCGACATATTTAAACTTTCGGACCTACTTTATATACTTTCATGTAATAAGCCTTTACCATTGCTTTCTGCAGGGGACATGTAGAAGACAAAAAAAAGAAATGCATCAAGAACAACTTAACCCAAATTAAAGTGTACATAACCCAACCAAACCAAATCAACCAGAATAAGTGTAGCCGAATGATTCTGAGACGTCGCGACGGCGTCAATTGATGGCTTACGACGCTTTTAATAAACGCACTCAACAGAGAACGCGGGGCCAGACTGCGCGTGCGCGCGAGTGTTTATGGGTCGATGACACTGTTTTGGTCCCGCAGCCAAACAGACGCCCGTTCCTTTAAGCATCACTGTATAATGCAGACAAATGTCTCGGTGTCGGTTTGAACACATGCAGGGATATCTAACCCTCTGTCTCCGCTGGGATTAAATTATATTGAGAAATAAGAAAGCAATGACAGCGGGGGAAAAGGAAAGTCCATTATGCCTGCCTCGCGCTCCTCGGCGCCCATCCTGGGGCAACTGGAATGGAGCGTATAGCCCACAATTTTAAAGCGATCATGTGACATTTTAATCTACTGTGTGCATGTATTTACCACGGGAATTCAGACGATGGGCAATTCATTAAAAGAACAGCACGCAGGACAACATGACAGGAAACCCAGACATGGTCGTTCTGTAAACTGCTTTTTTAATACGAATCCAGCATCAGCAGTGCCGTGGCACAGAGAAACAACATAGAGGAGGACACGTAGAAACAGAAATAAAAAAAAAAGTACAATGAGACACAGATAATTCAGGGTGTCCAATCTTACTCGGGTGACATTTCATACAGGAACACGTTTTCACATAATAAAACTATGACACAATATATGACCGAAAGTTTGTTGAGATGTCATTCGTGGACCAAATTCCAATGTCGCCGTTATAATCCCCCTTTTTTGTATTTTTAGTTTTTTTTTATTTGAGAGAATGTAGGCAGTTACATACTTTCCTTTAACTCATTTTCGTAGTTTTTTTTTTTCCATTGCTAATGTTGAATGCCTTGGTTAAATCGATATCATCTATATTTTGTGATTATATGATAGGCCTAGTTTTTGGAGTGATGTTGCAACTGACAGAACAGCACAAACACATGTAAACATAATCTAGACTAATACATGATAGAAAAATACTATAGTACAGTAAAATTCCAGTTACTGTAGAAAACAACAACGTATATGCCATACCTAAGGAAATCGATGAGGTTACTCACTTTATTTACAATAAATTAGAAATATGTTCTATGTCAGTAAGCATTCCCCTCAAATATATTTAATACCCAAAGAGCTACAGAAGAAGAAATAACGGTTAACCTGTGGCATGCGCAATCCATGTAACATTTAGATTTGGTGGTTGTTTGTCCATAGGAAAAATACCTTTGTTGCTTTAAGACTGAGAAAATATTTCGAAGTTTTATAGCATAAAGGCTAGGCTACACAAAAGGCTGGTTGTTGTAAAACCAACCCAGATAAGTAGAAACGTGCTGAACGAATAACAAGGTCGGCCGGTTGTGTGTATGTGTATCAAGACAGGTGCTCGGAGAAACACGCTTTTTTTGTTCGCCGTCCTTTTCACACTTTACACAGACGTGAGTTCTCTCTCTCTCTCTCTCTCTCTCTCTCTCTCTCTCTCTCTCTCTCTCTCTCTCTCGTCTCTCTCTCTCCTTTCTCTCTCTCTCTCTCTCTCTCTCTCTCTCTCTCTCTCTCTCTCTCTCTCTCTGTGTGTGTGTGTGTATGTGTGTGTGTGTGTGTGTGTGTGTGTGTGTGTGTGTGTGTGTGTGTGTGTGTGTGTCTCCCTCATCCCCCACTTCGCTCTCACACACACACTCACAAACACACAAACACACAGACACACATACAAAAAACACACACGCACACACACACACACACACACACACACACACACACACACACACAACACACACACACACACACACACGGGCACACACGCACACATGCACACGCACACGCACACACACATTCACACAACTGTCATTAGGCCAAAGTATTTCTAGTTTACGAAGCGGCTATAAAACGTTGGTCTGCAGCTCGCTGAGCCCACGCCGGGCCGCGCGATACGGAGCGCTCGTGCTAAACCGAGACAATGTTGCATCAATTTAGCTCGATTTGTAATAACAAATTGAACACATTGTGTCGAGATGCACATGGGAATAGTTGAGTATTTGTAGAATACCGCTCACACCAACACATAGGCCTACATGTGTTAGTCAGTCGTATCCGCCTCAGCCGTATGTGTAGTCGCGTGGAGAAAAGACAAACGTTGGACTCTTGGTACAGGCGTTTCACAAAAAAGATAGGCTATAGTATATATACATAGACCTACTATTTCCAAGAATGCGCATCGGAGCGGCGTATTTCTTCTAGGTAGGTTATTAAAAACCGTAGGTTATAGCATTAAAAAAGGAGGACCCATCAGATTAAAAAAAACAACAACAACAACAACAATAACAACAACAACAACAACGCAAGCCCAAAGCTGTGGTCCTCTATAACGGCGGCTCGCAACGTCCTTGCGTGTTGTTGATGTCCAGGGGGACAGGCATGCATGCTCAGGTGGTCGTGTTTTACAGCTATGAGTCTGCCAGCAGGGCAGACTGAAGTGCGTCACATGGTGTAGGTGTAGGTAGATACCAGGGAGCGAGAGCACGAGATTACAGTTATCGAGTGGGACTCATCCACCATCCATCCAGGCGAAGCAGGTGAATGCTGAGTTACACCGTTGCAACGGGCGGTGGTGGTCTAATTGCTTGGAATGAGACCGGGGAAACAACAAACAAACAGACAAACACAGACACAAACAAACAAACAAACGGGGGGGCCTTTTACTGGAGTATCAACTCAGCCGACATCTATCTAATCAGAGTGGAGGGGCGCGGGAGCGAGCGAGAGCAATCAAAAAAAATGAGAAGAATTAACTGCACGCCTCACCAAACTGCCTGCTCTCCCGTTCCTCGTGTTTATTAATGACCGCCTGAAAACTCGGTTTCAGCACCTTCAAGCGCCTCCCTGACGAAGCAACCGGGTGTCAATGCGGCAGAGCAATAAATAAGTAATACTAGAAGTGCGCGAGAACCCCCCCCCCACCACCACCACGCACAACACACACACACCCCGCGCCAATACCCTATCCCGATCACCACGACACTCCCGGGCGGCGGCCCTCTCGCTCGTTTCATAACGGTAGTCTGTACATACATCAACAAAAACAGATATACAAAAAAAAAAGACAAGAAAGAAAGAAGGACATGAGAGTTAAGAAGAAAAAAAAGCGCTCTCGATTACCCTGCTCGTATTAACAGACACGTTACGATTATTGAAGAGCACATTGTGAGGTCAAATCTGGGCGAGGGAGTCAAGGACGCATCATCGCGTCTATCATTGTTTCATTACGACTTCTGAGCGTCCATGAAAAGAGAAATTGACAGAAAATGAGATTTAAATGCGTAAGCGGACGGCGACGTGTAGGCCTAGCCTACTTCTTTCTATACGTTTATTATTTAGCGTATATGGCCTACAATAGTGGCCATTACCTGACCATTTCTGCAAATATAATAAAACCTATAAACACACTTTATCATCAGATAACTATTGCAAATAAATGAACGCAGTTAGAGAACTTGCGTGCGTGTGTAAGCGTGCGCGTGCGTGTACGTACATATCTTTCTTTTGTGTTTGTGTGCGTGTTTGTGTTTACATTTGTATGCATGTATGTATGTATGTATGTATATATGTATGTATGTGTCTGCATGTATGTATGTATATATGTATGTATGTATGTATGTATGTATGTATGTATGTATGTATGTATGTATGTATGTATGTATGTATGTATGTATATATGTATGTATGTGTTTGCATGTATGTATGTATGTATGTATGTGTTTGCATGTATGTATGTATGTATGTATGTACGTATGTACGTATGTACGTATGTATGTATGTATGTATGTATGTATGTATGTATGTATGTATGTACTGTACTGTATGCATGTATGTATGTATGTGTTTGCATGTATGTATGTATGTATGTACGTATGTACGTATGTACGTATGTACGTATGTATGTATGTATGTATGTATGTATGTATGTATGTATGTATGTATGTACGTATGTATGTACATATGTATGTATGTATGTATGTATGTATGTATGTATGTATGTACTGTACTGTATGCATGTATGTGTTTCCATGCAAGCCCTATACGAAGGGCTAGTCTTTGGGCTGGTCCTTGCTCTGTTTCTTCATCTTCATCCTCCGATTCTGGAACCAGATCTTCACCTGCCGCTCCGTGAGGTTCAGGGCGCGCGCCACCTCGTTCCTGC
>JAXIVH010000262.1:2500-10000 GCA_036785325.1 Urophycis tenuis
GTACGTGATAGGTGACAAAAGAAACACGTTGCCGCTTAAAATGGATGACAGTTGTCCTTCTGTTTCAGAGCAATCAAATAATCCTGCAACCTCAAAATCAATTCTGACTTGACTCGAGCTAAATGGCAAGTTATAATATGTCATTGCTGCTGCCAGGGCGCCTCCTCAATCAAAACAAGAATACAAATATGTAGTTTTATGTTACTGCCAATTGCCTGCGAAAATCAATTTGAAGTGACTCAGGAAGAAATCATGTTCATGGATGAAGGTACTGCATTAAAGTTGTTTTCAAGTTGGGTTGAGTCATGTTTCTTCATGTTATTGGAATTTCATTGTAATGAAATAGCCGGAAGTTAAGTTCGCTAATGTAGCATATTGTTTCCTTGAAAAAAGCAACATTTCTCGGGTTGGAACGTTGTTGCTAACAGTTGGAGTAATATAACTCAACTCAACAAAATATATTACATTGGTTTAGTCCATTTTAAAATATCTAATTTGGAATGTGCACATATTACTTTTCACTGCGTGGGTTGAAGACTTAAACTCTTAAACTCTAAAATCTCTTTTTTGCTTTTTTTTTTGCAATGTTTTTCCTCTAATGTTTTGAAATTGGTACTAGGTAATATCAAACGATTAAAACGATGTCCATGAAAATTTGAATTTGAAAATTTTGCCTCAGCTGCGTTATCACTGTCACTTCTCACTTGACTTTTGAAAATGAAAGGGCAGTGTTTTGTGTCGCGTACAAACAGGTTGTTAGACCACATTTTGTTGTCATGGAGACGGCAAGTAGAGTCGCCTACTTAGCTAACACATACCTACTTGTGAATGACTTATCAACTCCAAGATAGATTTGCTTAATTAGCCTCCAATTAAGTGAAATTGTGTGTGTGTGTGGGGGGGGGGGGGGGGGGGGGGGGAACAATACACAAGGTCATTTATGTGGCCTTTGCGCAGATCTGGATGAAGGATTAATTAACACCGGGGCATTGCCTCGATGATGCCTTGTTGTGCCGGTGTTTGAAACGTTGTTGGGTCTTGTTAATAAAGTCTTCTACGACAACGACGACGGAGAAAGAAATACACAACGACGGAGAAAGAAATACACAACACAAAAAAACTAAACATTTCTTCATTCTGTATTAACTCAAAAATGGTCTACCTTCATCCGCAATCTGGCCCCATGAAGTTAAAAAAGTAATAAAAAAAAATCAATGCGCAGGGACAATATCAACAGCAGATTAGCATCAAATTTAGCATGTTTTCGATTAACTTGTCACTTAAAATGTCTCCGCCGACAATAAGCCAAACCCCTCCCAAAAAGAGCCGCTCCCTAACGCCACGCATTGTCATCCTGTTAGCCAACACGGACGTAGCTCCACGCCACGAGGACGCTCTGCTGTCGTCGACCCACGCACACACGTCCCTGTCCGTCGTCAAGGGTGGGCACGGACCTGACCGCAAACAGTGAAGATCTTCACTCCACTCCACAAGCGAACTCCCAACAAAACTACCACTAGCTTTACCAACTATTTCCCAACAAAGAATTTCCTTTATCAACGTCGCAGAATTCATTTTTGTAATATTACATATGATAAAGTACCTTATGACAGTGATACCCACAAAATCATATTTTGCATATCAAAACGTGTAATATAAGCGTTTTGGAGACGGAAAAGAGAGATTATTCTATTCACCCCGGGGCTGGGGGGGGCGGTGAGGTAAACGGGTAAAAACAACAACAGCAACAACAACAACAACAACAACCTGACATCTTCGTTTTCAAACTAAGTGGTCGGCAACAACTCTCTCGACACAACTAGCCACAGCATAACCACTCACAGCATTTTGACCCGGCTCTCTCACTCTCTCTCTCTCTCTCTCTCTCTTCCCCCCCTCTCTCCCCCTCTCCCCCTCTCCCCCCCCCCTCCCCCTTTGAGGTCTGCGTGCCGCTGTATGTATCTCATGCAAGGCACTGCGCACGGCCCCTGCGTGACAAGTGATTCTGAAGGTGCGCATCGTTGGAATTCAGAGGGAGCCCAACAGATGAAAACACGCCGTCAGCCAATCTGCTGCTGCCGCTGCGGATGGGTGTGCGTGTGCGTGTGCGTGTGCGTGTGTGTGTGTGTATGTGTGTGTGCGGGGGACGTCGGGTGGGGGGGGGGGGGGGCTGTCCGATGTTTGTTTACTGGGGTTGTCACCGGTGTAATACATCTGACAACTCCCTCGTTTGAGCCCCTTCCATCGCCAGAGCTGGAGTTGTACATTTAACTTGTCATGCGGGGAGGGGGTGCGTGTTTGTGCGTGTGTGTGTGTGTGTGTGCGTGGGTGGCGGTGGTGGTGGTGGGGGGTGGGGGTGGGTGGGGGATGGATGCTTGTTTTGTTGTGTTGCTTTTTTTGCCTGTGTTTCAAAGAGCGAGGAGAATTGGATTTGCTTTAAATACAATGAAGGAAAACATGATTTATGACAAGCTAGTGGTAATATCTGTATTGTGTTTTGTATTCCTGTCCACATGTCACCATCTCTCTCTCCCCCCCCCCTCTCTCTCTCTCTCTCTCTCTCTCTCTCTCTCTCTCTCTCTCTCTCTCTCTCTCTCTCTCTCTCTCTGTCTGTCTCTCTCTCTGGGCTGGGTTTGCTAATGCTCATTTCAGATTCAACTTTTAAGTTCAACCCATTTCGGTCTGCGTCGCATTGTGTCGAGCAGCTGCTGTGCGCCGTTGACGCATCAACGCAAACCGAAAACAAACAAGCCCGAGCTGAAATAGAAGCACAACGTTTGAAAGAAATGACTTTTCTTCCAAATGTTCCCTGAAATGCAGAAGACACAGGTCGTATGCCGAGATGACCTCATTTTGTGAGCTCTGGCTAGGACTATACTTTTGCATTAGCCTTTTAACCCGCTGATATTTGAATCTGCTGTTGACTGCCAACAGAGCACACGCGCACACACACACACACACACATGCATGGACACACACACACACATAGACACACACACACACACACACTCATACACACTCAAGACTCTCACACATTATACACACACATTATACACACACACACACAAACACACACACACACACACACACTCATACACACTCAAGACTCTCACACATTATACACACACATTACACACACACACACACACACACACACACACACACACACACACACACACACACACACACACACACACACACACACACACACTTCTTTCCCAGCCTACTCCCTTTGGTTTAACAGGCATTGCTAGCAGGGTCCATTTCGCCCCAAAATTGCTTTTATCTAACTTAACATAGCTTTTATCCAATTTAGCCTGTTTGCTGAAAGCATTTTTTTTATTTACCCTCTATAGAAATGAACAACTTAGCAAGTCAGAGTGAGTGATGTCACAATCCACTCTAAGTATTGTGACATCACTCACTCGAGCAGCAGCAGATCAGAGAACGTTTGATTCACACAAGCGCACACACACACACACCCACACACAAGGGGGGACAATATAATATGCTATTAATTTTTACTTCTTTTTTTTGTTGGCAGTTTCTTCCAAGCTTGGCCATGGGGATTGTTTCATGAAAAGGTTCCGTTCATGGCCAGCTAGCTAGCATAAAAGAGAGATGGGCAATGTTATGATATTTGAGTATGTCAAGATAACAGAGGCCAACGCATCACAATAAACAATTTGACTGAATAGCTTGAGCCGGAACACTCACTTCAGTTTAAAAAGAACTGAATGTTCCGGCACAAACATTGCGGGTAGAGTTGCCAATGTGTAGAATTTCAGCTAGCCGGCAACTTAAAGTTACCTGGACATATCTGCAGTTAACGCTGATCGGAGGTGTTTTCAACAAGGTTATCGTTTAACTGATATATGCTACCAATAAAAAAATGGTAGCCCTCTCTATCTGTTTAGAATGTTATTGTTAAACTTTCAAAACCCTCCCGCTAACGTCGCACACTCAGCCGAGCTACGCTAGTTTACATCACACAGTCGATTCTGATTCAGTCTCTCACCAAAGTGGCAGGGGCTCAATATTATACATTGCAACTTTAGATATATGCAAACGTCATGAACTACCAAACAAAATTAACCTTTGGAATGGAGTATTTGCAAAACAATGGCGAAACACGTGATCTTCCAGGTTTACCTCAAATTAACACTGCATGTTGCATGCATAACAAGACATGTTCCTTTGAGGCAACCTCAACATGAGGCCACGTTCAAGCGAGAGGGTGTAAGCGGGTAAAATGAACGGCATCCATGTTGTTTGAGCGGGTGGAAACTTAACATATGTGGTGTAATTGCAGGTGTTGGTGTCACGTTGGCTAACGACATGTCGCCTGGGGGAGTTGGGAAGGCTGTGTTCTGTTACTCGTTCCCACCGAGCCACAGAGGAACACTCACGCGAGGCGTTGAATTGTAGAAAACATTTTAAAAAGGGGTGTTGTTCCGCTGGAGTTCTGGTTGCGTTTGAACGAGAAACTTTTCCGCATTACATATAGTACACAAGTGCGCTGGCACACACGTATACACGATGTAAACACAAATTATTCATTGTGAGTGACAAAATCAAAAATACGAATAAGTAAATTCAATAAAAAAACCAAAAAATGTAAAAATAAAACAAAATGACCAGAAAAGCAAGCCAACAGAACACCAACACCGCATTTCAATGGCCTGGGGGCAAGAACAAGTTTTTGGGTCTGCTGGCGCTGGTCCTGGGTTGAGACGAGCCCCTTGATGACGCTGAGGGCCTTTTTTTTGTTACAGGCCGCTTTGTGCAGATGAACTCGTTGGGTGGCGGGTTGACCACCCTTGAAGACTACTCCGACCCTCAGCGGAGCAGCGGAGCAGCTTCATCGCACCGTCAAAAAACCCGACACATCCTGTCAAAAAGGCTTCAGCGTTCTCACTTGTAAAAGTCGTGGAGGACCGGTCGCACGCGGCGCATCTCCTCAGCCTCCCCTGGAAAGAAAAAGCATTGTGCTCTCTTCGGTGTTGCAGCGGTCCGCACGAGGTCGTTATACCGAGGTCGGGCGGACTCCAGGTAGTAGCTTCTGGCCATCTCCAAGGACGCTCCCATTGATATGGATGGTGGGGGGTGAGTCGCCACACTTCCTCCTGAACAGCCTCCCTCTTCGCCTTCAGTGTTTTCTCTTTGCACCATGCGGCCAGGTGCTTTGCCCGTCCCTCCTGTGGGCTGCAGGGCTCTGCCTTCAATAGGGAACAGGCGTAGCGCATCACGTGTAACGCACAACCAAATGCAATCATTTGGATGGGTTTTTTTTTAACGTTTATATGCCGATCCACCGTGGGTATCAGAACAAGACTCCAGCACTGCGGGGGGTGGGATCATCCGTACATCCCTATCGCGTCTCTACCTAGCTAACTGTACATTTGCATTCTGTGTACACACCCGACCACTGTCTTCACCACTGCTGTTAACCGCAATCCACCTCTAATCACGCAACCACAAGGCAACAAGTTAAAACATACAACACTTGCATAATACATTTGTTGTTTATTTGGCTTTTATGAATGGCCTTAATTACAGTTAGTAATGGCACGAAATAGAACTTAATTAGGAATCATTGATTAATAAGCAGGAAACTTTGGTGAATGCTTGACTGATCACCTAATTAATGGAAGAAAAGTTCTCTATTCATTTCAAGTTGTCAACATTTCTTCCAGCTAAACTACCTGAGCACACAGCAATGCCCAGATCCATCCTCCATTAACAGGAGCTAATGCAGAGCACAAAAGAAAGTGTATAAAAAAAGGATTCAATCATTGAATAAATGTGGCGCAAATAAAGATTTATAATATCAGCTATAATGAATCTCAATAATTAAGATGTAACTTATCTTTGCACAATAACTTTGAAACAGCTATTTTAATGGTTTGAATGTTTGGAGTTATGCCGCCTATCGCCTTTTAGACTTTCCTAATAAATGTCTAAATATATACTTGTAACAACCAGATCACTTATGGGTTGTGCTTCAATTATGCAAATCCTAACTGAAATATCAGCGCAAATTGCATTCCTAAATTAGTATTGAATTGTATTGTGTCTACATTGTGACTGTGATGTTCACTGGTACGTAGCGTACATTCTCAGTGTAGGCTGTATTTCCACAAAAGGTTTTTTTTTTGTCATTGAATGTGCACTCTTCTTTTGTACTTACAGCTGTTTTCTGTCTGTTTTCTGACAGATAGCGGTCCGTGAAAATGCTAGCCGTCAGATTAAACAAACCAGCACAACCATCCTCATTTCACTGTCAGTGTGGAAGTGAAACGTGTGAGTGTGTTGACCTTTACCATATGACGTGACCACAGGCAACTCCTGTATGGGAATGCGCAGGATTAAAAGACACGAGTTGTCCTTACTAGATGACGACAATATGGCTGTTCACCAACAAGATGAGATCTAGCTGGTGTGGGCCATGTTTTTTTTTTCTCTCTCGTGTGGTTAGAATATAATAGATAGGAATGAGCCATTAAAAATGTATCCGTATCATTAAAAAAAAAAACAACAGAAGGCACTTCACTTACACAAAAGCATCTCTGACGGACCCTGAATGTTTAATGCGTTCATCAGTTTTGTCCCCAAGTTGCTTCTTAATTATCTGACCTCGTTAATAACCGATCGCTTTCACCCCCGGCTGCTGCCTGTGTCCTTGAATTTCATATTACCATCAAATTGATGTTCAGCCTTTGTTCTTTTTCATTTTTTAATGACACTGTTGTACATGTTTATGTAATGTTGCCAATATGCAATAATATGCTATATCAACTTACTGCATAAGTAGGCTACACCAAAGGAATTAATTACAGACAATATCAAATCATCATTTAATCAATTTAATCTTACAGGAAAAAATTAACATCATATATATATAGTATAGAATAGAATAGAATAGAATAGAAATACTTTATTGATCCCAAGCTGGGAAATTATGGCGTGTATATATATATATATATATATAGTTATATATATATATATATAAATGATAAATGATTGATTTGACACACTATTTTATATTGTACCCCATGCTCTAATTAGTTTCTGTTGCTTGGCAATGACATGGCACGTGTTGATGTATGGTGTGATCTGTATCTCCCTAGCCATCCACACCTTCCACAGGTAAAACCATCGGACAGCCAATTTCGGAGCCACGCCGGCAATCACAGAATACGCCCAAAAAACTAAAAACGGTCGCATTCCCGTGTTCGCCACTCATCTCACACCGAGTGTTGCCCCTTATAAATTGGATCAAAGATCCCACGGACGTGCCGAAAAGATCCGCGGAGAGACCCTCTGCTCCCCGATCACTTCCAGTCTGTCCAAACACGCGCTCTCGTCTCCCCTCGTTGTGGAGCCTTAATCTCATATTCCGTTGTTTTTTTTTCTTCCGCGGCTGTTGCTGCAGGTACCCGCGCGGCCCCCCGTGAGTCTCTCGTTAACCTTCTCTGAAATGGATTTTGTTTGTCTGTT
>JAXIVH010000262.1:20000-22500 GCA_036785325.1 Urophycis tenuis
CTCGTGTCGTTCCTCCAACGGCCTTTAGGGGGTTTGTGGCTGCAGGGTAGTCTGACCCAAAATGCGTTGCTTTTAACCGGAATTCGTCACACAACATCAACATTCGGGATCGCGGTTGCAGCCAGCCATTGGTCCGTCGACCTGTCCGTTAAGCCCATTCCGCTTGTGTCAGACCGATCTGCCCAATCGCAGTTCAGCAGCCCGCCCGATTGGCCCGCCCATATTGTTCCTCCAGGCTCTTTAGGTCAACACAAGTGTCGTAAGAGCCCCTGGATATCAAGGCTAGCCGCAAAAGGACCATTCACCTGTTCTATGGCAACGTGAAAAAATAAACTTTCAGTCCCATAATGTAAAAGCAATCATTTTCTTCTTTATTCTGCTAGGAATCTCAGTCGTGTTTTTCCGAGGTCCCGGCTTATTATCTAATTCAAATGTTTCAAGATTGAATATTAATGAGTTTCAGTGGAAGGTGGTCATTCAATTTCCCACCATCAATGTGTCACATATGGTGTCGGTTATGTTATTAGGCTATGGTTGCAACCAATGCTCCAAACCAGTTTGTCAAATGTCTATACGAAGGGTTTATAGGAAGGACCACGTTACCTTAACGTGTGCTTATTTGGTTTCACCCTTGTCTGGTTTCACTGTCTTTCACAGACGTAGAAGAAGCGTGCGTCAGCCATTTTAAATATGCTCACGATAAGCTATACATTGGATCTCCCCGTCACTCATGTGACATTTCTGTTTAAAATAGTTGCAGATTCGGGTGTTGTTCTTAAAGGGCAGATTCCTTGTAGTTATTACGAACGTGACATATTCGATGCAAATGCCTTTAAGCCATTCTGCCTTCTGATAGACTCTGCGAAGCCTCAGAAAACATCTATAATGAAACATTTCAAACTGGGTTGATGTGTTTTCTAAACACGACACATCGGTTGCGATGTAGTCATCTGGATTCACAACACTAAGATGAATCTAATACTGTAATTCCAGCTCTCTCTCATTTTTTTGGCTGCTAGCATGACCCGGGCCGCGGGTTATGCTAAGCTAGTCGCGGAAATAATCAATAACCGCTAAGAATATAATGTACTGTGTACATAGCCCTAGCCGCCGCGAAAACGACACGCTAATGACCTCTTGGATTTAATCAACGCTGCTTCCTTAGGAGGCTCCGAGTCAATGACTGATTGAGGCTCCCTTACACTGCCGGCTCATTCATTATTCAAATGAAAATGTTAAACTTAATCCTGCTTGAGCATTATCTGATACGTCGGACATGCAAAACACCTTCCCAGTACATTTGTTGTTCGTGCCGCCAGTGTAGAGGAGAGGGCCGGACAACGTAATACCTGATGCAGCACACGGATTGTTCTGTGCCTCTTCCCCCTCTGCGTGTGTGTCTGTGTGTGCATGTGGCGGGACAGACACATGTGGCAGACACATGTTCACCACACCACACACACACACACACACACACACACACACACACACACACACACAAGGCACATGCATGCATGTGCACTCTCGCACGTTCACGCACACACACAGGGGTGCACACGCGCGCGCGCACACACACACGTGCACATAAACACACAGACACAAGGCAGACGCACACGTACACACACGCGCACACACGCACAGACACACATATACACATACACGTACACACAGACATACACACAACTAGATGCACACATACACACAGACATGCACACGCACACGCACACACACACACACACACACACACACACATACACACACGTACACACACAGACGCGTGCACACAAAGCACAAGGAGAGAAATGTAATCTGAGGAGATTGCATTGTTTTGGTGGGTGAGCCGGCGACTGGCAGGTCATAGATAAGGTAAGAAATGTATGCAGGAATACGATTAGAAAATCTCAACCCCAATGGCTGGTGCTCTCAGCATGAGCAGAGATGATAGTGTAGCCGCACAGCCGGCCCAGCACCACTGGAGAAATAAAGAAATAAGAGGAATATGAAGAAATCTTCAAGTGTAGACAGAGCAGCGGAGTATGAGGCGAAATCTGATTTACAATCCCGGGCATCGGGCGTTCTGATCCATCTCTTTATCTATGGCTCTATTTACTATTAGCCTGTCTGCCTGTCTGCCCACCTGTCCATCTGTCAGTCTGTTGCTGTCCTTCTGTCCGTCCCCTCACGTCCGCGCCCATCAGTCCCTCCGTCTCGTCTCGTCCGTCATCATCGCCCCACCCCCCGCATCCCTGCCTCCGTCACAGGGGCCGCTTAAAGATCTGTGGCACGCCGTTAGCGCCGAGCTAATTCCTAATGTGTTCCAGATGAACCGCGATCGCTCACGTTTAACCATTCACAATCACAGGCTGACTGCTAATGAACCCACGCTGCTCTCGACACGGGAAGATTAAAAATGAAAGGGCTGTTGTTTTTCGGAAGGCGTCTCGCGCTCTCGTACAGCCGAGCCACGAGAATCACGGCTGCCGTTGCAAGAATTTGCAGC
>JAXIVH010000262.1:27500-32500 GCA_036785325.1 Urophycis tenuis
TTAACCGTACATCGCTAACAGAGGAGGCCCCCTGAACTCCGCGTGGCCATCAACGGCAATTGTCTCCGGCTTACTTGCATTCGTGTGCGGCTCTTGGAAACGAAGGTCACCGTCTATATGGGGGGGGGGGCGGGGGTGGGGGGGGGGGGGGGGGGGGGGGGGGGGGTCCACGGCAAGTGGATGAAAAGACTCATTGGAGAAAAAAAAGTTCTTACCATAGCAACCGAAGCGGAGCGAAGCGCGTCGCTACGCGTCGCCGCATTTAGCGACGCACCGCGGCGCTGTGAACTTTGCACGGGCGAGAACGTCAGAGGAACTGCAAACACTCGCGGTTATAAGCGCGGCCGGACCGCCTCACCAAGCACAGAACAGAGAGAGAGCTACAGAGGCGGTCGCCACGCCACCGCGTCTGGAGACAATAGGGGCCGTGGAGAAGGGGGCGAGCGAAGGAGAGAGCCGAGGGAGGCCCCCACGGCCCACAACTAGAAGCTTCTTCCTTCGGAAAAAAAAAACCTGACCTGCCGTTAACGCTCACCTCCCAACTTCTCCTGGGGTGGCTTCCCTTTCTTTTTTCTGTTTTCTTTTTTTTCAAGAAGTTTGGAGTTTGAGTTGTGCTGGGACAGGACGGGCCAGAGGAGGAGGAGGAGGAGGAGGAGGAGGAGGAGGAGGGAGGCTCTCTGAAACGAGAGGGAAGCATCGTTTATCAGCGCTTTGAATTAACGCCGGTTGGCATGCACCACTGGAGGAGGGGGAAGCATTCCATCTCCCGCGCCACACAGCTGACACGCCGTAACAAACACCGCCGCCGGCCCGCCGCCACCACCACCACCAGCACCACCACCCCCCTCAGCACCATCCCTCCCCAGCAGCACCATCACCTACTCTCTAGCCCAGGAGAATAGCGCTGCTACCTCAACATTGTGACAGGAGACTGAAGCACCACACAGCTTCAACTCCCAGAGAGTCTAATTAAACAGAACTATTAGAAACGCATAGGAGAAGCAAAAAAAATTAAAAAAAAATTATACATATATATATATATATATATATATATATATATATTATATATATATATATATATATATATATATATATATATATATATAAATGGGGGAGATCTCAGGATGTAAGAGAAGAAACCCCTCATTAATATGGTACATCTCTCTTACAGCAGTGCACACTGTTATTACCATAGTGACCACCGTGGGTGCTCAACAAGGACTTCAATCTCTTTAAATAATTGCCTGAGGCAACGTCTTTTTCGCATTTCGTTTCTTCTCTCTTATTTCTGGCAACAAGGTATTTTTTTTAATCACCTTTGTTGGATATGATCTGCTGGGAGTATTTTTTTTAATCACCTTTGTTGGATATGATCTGCTGGGAGTGCAGGTTTTTTTTTTCTCTCTCTCTTTCACTCTCTCTCTCTCTCTCTCTCTCAGCGCAAACGCCACAAACATGAACTAGTATGGGTCGGTCGGGTGAGGTGCAGCTGCTGCACTGCAGAGAGGGGAGGGGTGTGGGTGAGGTGGGTGGTAGAGTGGGTGCGGTGGGTGTGGGTGAGGTGGGTGGTGGTGGGGGGGGTGGGGGGCATACGGGGGTGTGTTGTCTGTTTTTTGGCAGCAAAGTGAATCAGTAGGGAACACAACTGTTGTCTTAGTGAAATGCGGTCGTGCTCGGTCGAAACGCACCGCGCCAGGGCGCAGCACAGGGCTCCACTGCAGCCAAGATGTGAGCGATAATGGACCGTGTGTTACATATACTGTATATTATCTATCTGTGATTTCTGAGTTGGTCCATGATGGTGATTGTGTTGTTTCGGATAAGACCACAGCACTCTCTGGCTGCTTCTAAGAAGCGTTAATGTACTAAATATTAAATGCGTTGCAATAAATGTATGGCTATCACATGCATGCCCGAGTGCTGTGATAGGGCTACATATAGGTGTGATGACACGTCATACATGTCGTACACACCATAATAATGATAATGCAATGATAGGGAAATAAAGCTCCACAGGCACATTTCAGCCATTTAGTTCCCCGTCGATAGAAACAGTACACATCTACTACTATAAAAGTCAGTCAGTCATTTTCTAAACCGCTTATCCTCTAGACTAGAGGGTCGCTGGAGCCAATCCCAGCTACAACGGGCAAGAGGTGGGGTACACCCTGGACAGGTCGCCAGCCTATCACAGGGCTAACATATAGCAACTCACATACACACCTATGGCCAATTTAGAGACACCAATTAACCTAATCCCCAACCTGCATGTTTTTGGTCTGTTGGAAGGCCGGAAGAGGAGGAGGAAGCCGGAGTACCCGGAGAGAACCCACGCAAGCACGCACAAGCACGGGGAGAACATGCAAACTCCACACAGAAAGGTCCCAGGTGGATTCGAACCCAGAACCCTCTTGCTGTGAGGTGACAGTGCTAACCACTGCACCACCGTGCCGCCTACTATAAAAGTTAAAAAAAAAAAAAAAAAAAAAAACAACTCAAGAAAAAACAAGACAAAAACCCTGAAAAGTGAATTCAGAGTCTTCCGGGCCGAACCAAAGCGTCCGGGAAAGTTCTTTGAAGGAGAGTAAAATAAAAAAAAAGCGAAACCCTAGCAGACTACCAGAGCCGACGCACGCACGCCCACACTGATCTTTCTGATGCCATAAACGGAGCAGGGATTTCAACCCTCTGGCTTCCCATTGTGGGAGGACCAACAAGAAGATGAAGAAGAAGAAGAAGAAGAAGAAGAAGAAGAAGAAGAAGAAGAAGAAGAAGAAGAAGGAGAAGAAGATCATATTAAGTGCTGAACGGGTGTGGACAGACTGTGAGAAGATCACTGTGGGCCTGACCCGAGAGCAACGCCAGGCAAACCCGGCCCCCCCAGCGTGAGCGAGGCGCCACGACCCGGGCTCTGGGTCGTGACTCACGCCGTCCCGCCGCCATGACTCACCGCCGAATGAACCAATGGCACGCCGCCGACAGGAAAAGGGAATTTACTCACGCCGTTATACAAATGAAATGTCCGGTTTCGTTTGCCCACGCCCGCCCTCCCCCCCCCCGCTACACCCCCCACCCCCACCCTCACCCACGAAAACGCCGTGATGATACAAGCTAGCTTGGGCCTAATTGGTCCCCGCGATCGGTGGCGAGAGCAGTCATCAGTAAGCATGAGTGCGCCGTGTGTTTGGCTCAGGCGCTCTGGTCCCGTTCCGAGGGGGGGGGGGGCGGGTGGGGGGGCTGTAGTGTAGACGGAGGCCCGCAGCGGGGCCGTGCTGTTAGCATAGCTGTCCCTGCTCTGCTCACATCTTTGCGAGGAGAGAGAGAGAGAGAGAGCGTGCCGGGGAAATCCCAGCAGAACGGAAAAAACAAAATGCACGGCATGCACTTTTAATGTGGCGCGAGATGTGCATTTGTTCTTTGGGGTAGGGGGGTGGGGGGGTGGGGGGGGCACGATGGAGAGAATAATATCCACAGAGTAGGATTATGTTATTGCTCCCCCCCCCCCCCCCCCCCCACACACACACACAGACACACACACACACAGACACACACACACACACACACACACACACACACACACACACACACACACATTGCTTCTCTATCCACATTCCACATGCCTGTTCCCTCCCAGCACTGTGGATTGGCTGTGATTCTGGAGAAGCCTCTGTTGAGGATTCCTAATGAGACTTTTGATAGGAATGGTATTATTACAGTTTTGCATAGCGATGCAGAGAGAGAGAGAGAGAGAGGGGGGGGGGGGGGGGGGGGGATCCAGGGCCGTGGTGTCTCACAATCTCTCTCCATCACCCTCTCCACTAGCTGCCGCGTTTAAACCGCACTTCCTCAATAGGAATCCAGACTCAGTCCAGTGGTCAAGTATAGTGAGCTCGTACGCTGTCAACATACGCAGCCCTGGTGTGCGTTTGCCTTGATGTGCTTTGTTCCACCAGACCCAAGAAACGCATATGGGAGCAAATTATATTGTGGGTGTTGCATACACTATGGACAATATGATACTTCAACTATTTGAATCACCGTACGCTAGGCGCGGGAAATCATGAATTTATATGTACAATTATGGCACAGCGTTAACAACTGAGAAATAATGATGTAAATTTTGCAAAGTGGGTAGCATTTTTTTTTTTTGCGTCTATCCTATTACTGCACTGTAATTGGCAGATATCTGCCAATCACTCATGTATTTTTGGGTCTTAGTCCTGCAATTCATCACCATGAGATGTTCAAATTATGTTTTATATATAGCTTTATTATTGGTTGTTTAGAGGCAGGACCGGAGCAGTTGCAGAGAGGGGGCGGGGGGGCTTTGGCCTCCCCCCTTCGCTCTACCTGTAGGCATCCTTGAGCAACCTGCATACCTCCTAACTCAGCCCCTTAATGACACGTACGTGTCTTAAATCATCACCAGCCACTTTCGCTAACAGCGTCTGCTCAATGATTCAATAGCAGTCGCTGCTAAATAGTTGACTGCTAAATCGGTTTGGAAAGCGCTCCTTTTTTTTTTTCCTTCCCGATATGTCTTTTGATTACCCTTTTCATGCTCGCCGCGCCGTGGTGTCGCACGGGGCACAGGAACCTCGGAAAAAAAAAAAAAACCCCGGTCCTTTCTTCGGTAACGAAGCTAATAGATTTTGTGAGGTCACAACAGGGATCGTCCCGATTAGATCGCTCAGCGTGAAGGTCGCGATGCAGCCACCAGCGCCCGGGAGAAGGTACGGGCCTTCAACGACACCTCTAATGGGAAAATAATCACGAGGACGCGATCTGGCGGCGCCAAAGGAAACCATGGCAACAGGTCAACGCGGCTGGAAGTCGTGCGATGGCTGCTTTCATCTCACGGCTGTCTCCTTCAAGGAGACGTGAAATGCCAACCACTGCCCCCCCCCCTCACCGCGCTCGGTGAAACATTTCCACGCCTGATACAGAGCGCCAGCCTTTTACTGATGTCTAATAGGAGGGCGTGGGTTCCAACGTCCGCC
>JAXIVH010000262.1:37500-57500 GCA_036785325.1 Urophycis tenuis
ACGCCACCAGGCTCGTGTCTCTCTAATTTTAACGCCGCTATCTGTGACGTCCTCGGATGTCTCCGCCGTAACAGACCTCTCGGTAATACCGCTGCTTAACACCAATCTGTTTGTGTCCCTGCTGACTCTTCCGAGATGAGTGATTATTCGAGGGATTACCCCCCCAAAAAAACAAAAAAAACTCCAGCTAAGTGAAACGCCGGTTTAACACACTATCCTACAAGAGGCCCCTTTTTTGCCAGCCCCCCCACCCAACAAACCGCCCCTGACTCAACGCTACCCCCCTCCTCGATTAGAGGACAATGCACCGGCGTAATTAGCTAGTCTATAGCGCACGCGGGCGGGCAATGAAACACACCTGGAGTAATCCGCTCAGACGTAGCTCCGGCGCTACGCCATTCCGTTGCTCCGAGCCCTCCGAGATCGGCTTTCCATTTCCTGCCGAGCCGCGTCCTCCACGCGGCGTCCCCTGTGCTGCACCTTGCGATGTCTCCAAATGCTGGAAAACCAGATTTCACAGCGGGAACAAAGCTTGCGTTTACGGTGAATCAGCGGCGCTGGACTCGCCATGCAGCCTGGCGGTCTGGAGACACCTGAGGACTGTCACTCATCATCTCTCCCCCCCACCCCCCCCCCCCCCCCCGCACGGAGACCCTGCTCGACATTCACATTCACATTGCAGCACTATTTCTGTGTTGGGTCTTTCCTGTAGCTCGTCTACAGTAAAATCACATGTTTCCACTGAGT
Organism: Urophycis tenuis; assembly: GCA_036785325.1. NCBI lineage: Eukaryota > Metazoa > Chordata > Actinopteri > Gadiformes > Phycidae > Urophycis > Urophycis tenuis. The sequence goes on from JAXIVH010000262.1 coordinate 38,248, forward strand.
ATGAACTGTAGGGGATGGACAGTGGTTATCGGATGGGGCGGAATTGCTTTGACACTCGGCCACCTTCGCGTGCTCGCGACGCAGAGGGTCGCGGGTTTAAAGGTGAACTGTTCTATCTCATCCCTGACTCACGGGTGAGACGTCTCTTTCGTAGCGTACGGCATCGTTACTAAAGAATTGAGTGTTCGACACACATAAGAAAGCTTTTTGGAAAGGAAAGAAAAAAAAGGCCTTCCAGCCAACGTTGTTAGTCGTTTAAGATTTGAGGAGAGGGTATATTCGTGTAACGCATTGGCAGTGGAAAATGAAGTGTGAGACATATGGCTTATGGGGGACTTCAGACTGACCCGCTTAGCGTTGCCTCACTCACCTTTGTATCTCTCGGGTGCGTGCTGGAGAAGTGTTTCCTGCAATGCCGTGCCATGCGACACCAGGAGAAGGAGCCTCTGCAATTTGGTCGGGGAGGAGAGGAGGCAGAGGAAGAGGATACTAGCTGAGCGCTAGCTGAGAAGAGTCAGAACCATTGCAAAGTTTTTCTTTAAATCTCTCTCTCAAATGCATGGCTGTGATTCCGACGTCGTTTTATTTCTTGTTTTCTTATTTCTTCTCCGCGAGAATTACTTGTGTTGCCCTGTGATGCACTTTGCATTGACGGTGCAGTGTGAACAGTGCAAAAAAACAAAAAAAACAATAACTTTTGATTGATTGTTTTACTGCAGGATAATGTGCTTAAAAAAATAAATAAAAAAACTTTCCAAAAGGTTCTGCGTTCCCAATGATCCGCGAATGTTTCCGTTGGAGTTTTTTTTTTCCGGTATAACTGGGATCGCATGTCAGAGAACAGTGGAAGACAGCTGTACACATCCCATGGTGAGTATTAACCTCATGGTAAGACGCAGTCGGCGGAGTTTCGTGCGCCGTTACGAGGCGTCTCCGCGTCCCCCCCCTCCCCTCTGAAAGCCCCCCACCCGCCCCCATCATTAACAGTGGGAGCGTACAGCGTCTGAAAGGTTATTTGAACATTTGAAAGGGTGTTTTATTTTCTCTGCACGTGATGTCTATCTTTGAGTGTGCCAACTGCTCGCTGCACAGCAATACAGATGTGTTGTTGTCTCGACGCGTGTGTGCGTGTTGCCGTTGTTTTTTGATGCACAATTTCAAGCTTTTCATACGGGGGAGAAATGAAAAATGAGTTGTTTTTCAGCAAAAATGTGTTTGATGGTGCGTCTACTATTTTGCTTCTTGGGTAATTAAACTGATATGAAAGGGTACAAATTAACGAGCAGAGATAATTAGGGACCCAAAACTGATCCGACATGGCCCTGGGTGTAAATCTGGTCCTGGTCCTAGTTGTGTGTGTGTGTGTGTGGAGCGGCAGACAATCAAGTTCAAATCCTCAAAGTGTAAAAATAATAGACGAATTGATTAATTTGATTTGATTGAATTTGCCATAATTGAAATTGTCCATTTAATCATCTGTTTGATTTGCTCCCAATCTTTGGCTGTTTACATACAAAAGAATGAATTTACAAATCTGTTGACAAAGTGCCTTTCTCAGTTCGCGTTTAACATTGTTGTTGCATTGAGTGTTAAAAACTGTTTTGAAGACAACCTGCATTAATCCCGCTTCAACCTTTTGGCAGATGTGTTGTGAGTTTACTGCCGTGCTGTTTTGCACCCCGCCACTGGAATGCCAAAGTCATCATTCTATCACACATCATCTTAATTGGTTCCTGCCACCAATTGAATTGCCAGATTTGCCCCGTATAGTTGCAGCTCATTAGGAATAAATGTGCTGCATTGCGCTGATAACATTTGAGGTTTAATTGAAAGGCAACTTGCAGCACTTCAAAGGGGGAAAATATCATTTTTTCGCACTAATCCCCCTCCATTCTGCCTGAGCACGCCGCACGCAGACCGCGTCTCATCTCGGAAACACATCCCCAGCATGGTGGCGTGATGCTGGCATCCTCTCAGGTCTGTTTTTAGATATTAGCCACCATTAGCGACTCCCGTTCTGAACGCTGCCGACTGTACCCAAAATGATAGCATCAAAAATACAATTAGCTCCCGGTGATGTCACCGTGCCGTTGTCTGGCGCGGAATGTGACATCATCTGGCAAGACTTCAACCAATCAAAAAAACATCTATAACCTGTCTTTGGGCAGATATGACATTGCCCCCCTCCCCCCCCCCCCCCCCCCCCCCCAGCCCCCCATGAGGTTTGAACGCAGCGTTTGGTTTCACTTGAAAGGTGCCTCAAATGTCACCAAAATATGTCGTAATGTAGTTTGACGTTTATTTGAGCATTTGCAGCGCCGCATGGCTGAGCTCTTCAGATGGCCTGTGTCTTTTTGTTGTAATTGCACCCTTGAGGGTTTCCTTTGTTAGTTTGGCTCACGGGAATGAGGTGAGAGCGTACATTTGAACTCGTGTTTTTCGCGCATCTAAAACCGCAGACCAACGTTTTTATGCAAAGGGGTCAATGCTTCCAAACGAGCTCTGTTTTCCGGTCTGTCGTGACTTGTCAGGCCGTGATCCATGTTGTGTAGGGCAAACCCCCCCCCCCCCCAAAAAAAGAAACCCCACAGCGCATGGTATGGTAATGCCCAACCCAAAGACAATGCTGATACGAATGAAATCAACAGATGTCCAGATCTCATCTGGTGTTTGTCCTCTTTTGTCCTGCGGTGCTCTGCGAACAACCTACAGTACAGACGGCAGGTAATGGGGGTTCAGCCTCTCTCGTCTCGCTCTCATCCGCCTGCTCTCCCCCGCCGCCGTGACCTTTGGGTGAAGCCGGGTTGCGGCGGACACGTTCTCATTCCCAACGCGCATCCACAGGTGGCGCCCGGCGTCGGCCGCGCGTCACCTGAGTGACGGGTCAAGTGTTTTCTTCTCCGAGTCGTCCCGTCGTCCGGCAGACATGGGGCTCCACCAGCGCCGACAAAATGCCAAAAGAGAAAAAACGGAAGCAACTTGTTGTTGTTTCTTCTCACAGCAGATCAGATTGTTATTTAGCTGTGGTTGAGATATAAACCCCTCCTCCCTCCCTCTCCACATATTCCTACGTGCCAGCCTCTCTCTTGTATCCACTTGCCGGGTTTGCTGGTACCATGGTTTTTTTTTTTCTTTTTCTTTCTTGTGTGTGTGGTGTATTATTAACATTCCACCAACCTGAAGCAGATGACTAGAGGGGAAGGTGTGAGACCAGGTATACCCAGCAGCCTGCCAACAAGCTCACACCCCCACCGCCTCCCCCCCCACACACTGCTCTCACCCCCCCCCCCCCCGCGGCTACAGCTCCTGCAGACGTCCATCCCCCTTCCCCTGGAGTTCAGCAGGAGAGAGAGAGAGGGTCTGTCCCGCGGGCTGCACCAGGAGGGAGGAGAGACGGCGGGGTCCCTCGTTTTTTGGGGTGTGTGTGTGTGTGTGTGTGTTTTTTTTTTGTTTTCTCCCCCTTTATTATTATGGCACACCTGGTGCTCCTCGCCACACACCTGTTTTTCCAGAGAGGCAGAGGCTCGGCATATCCAACTGAAAATGTCAACCTCCATTTTTATTTCGTTATCCGCGGCGCAGACAGGCTGAGGGGGAGTGTGGGTGGGGGGTGGGTGGGGGGTGTGGGTGGGGGTGGTTGGGGGGGGGATAGTGGGGAGGCGGGGGTGGATTGAGGTTGGGGGCGGGGGGGGGGGGGGGGGGGGGGGGTGGTTGTATCAAAGCTCAGAAAGATGGCTCTGGCAGCAAACTGAACCGGTCGTAACATTTCTAGGCCGCAGAAATGCAAATGTCACTCAGAAATTAGCACGAGTCGAGCGAAATCTTATTTTGTCTGGATGATGTTGTGCGATGCGATATGATCAACAACGGGGTGGCATTTATGCAATGGAACGAGGAACCGCACACCAGAGGCCCGCAAAGCTTTGAGTCTCAGAGCCAAAACAAAATTATACATTCTCAAGGGTTGCTTCGTGCATCTCAATTTTGCTGTTGAAATTCTCTTTACTCGATATTATTTTTGAGTTGGCGTTTGGGCTCTTAATTCTCGTTGCATACACTCCTGTAAGTTGGCAACACTTGGCATACAGTCGGGATGGGAACCCGGGCTGTTTACGTCCAATCCCATTCATTTGACCCATTCTTGTTATGTGGAAGAAGTGTGAGAATATTTATCTCTGTTTTCCGCCCGTATTCATACCCTTTAAGCACAACTGATGATAAGAAATAAAAGCGCTTGGCATGGGAAGATATGAAGGCAACCGGTGTCAGTTCCATGGCCTTTCCTTTTACTGAACATTAGCAGGGACCCCAAAAATATGCTAGTTTGAACCAAAGGTTTAGCATTGAGGAAAGTCAATATATGTACTGTTCAACCCAACTCTGAATCCTACTGTTGAGCAACCTGCTACTAATGGCAGCCTGGGGGTCCAAAAATACAGAAATGTACAAATTTAGGGGTGGCAGAAATTGTATGGGGCAGCATTATGAGTGTTGCACACATTGGCTTCTTTTCATTCCGGCTCCCTAATGGAAAAATAATCGCGTGCGCTTGTTAGCGCCCTCTGCTTGACTCCTTGACAATCCGTCTTGTTCCATTTCTGATTTCAACCCAAAATCAAATTGGTAGGTGCCATATGGGTGTTGGTGTTGTGGATAAAAGGGGGAATGCTAAAGTGAACACCCCGAGAGAGCAGGTTAAGCATAATTTGCCTCTATGCTGTGGCACCATGCCTGCGTGACGCAGAGAAGGACGCAACAGGCAAGCATGTACTTGTAAAAAAAAACTACTATATAACAGCAGCAATACATTTTATAGTGAAACACATTTGTGTTAACTTTATCTTTATATATTCCTTTATCTATTTGCTTTTATATTTGGAACTTCATGGAAATAGTAGTAATTTTTACTACTGTTTTTTACTACATTTCTATTTCGGGCAATGAGGTCAAAACCAATTTCCGGATGCACAAAATGAGCGATGCACAAAATGAGCATTTCTCTGGGAGTTTCCCACAAACAGTCCTTTTTCTATACCGTATGCGCATCGCCACCGTGCCGCTTCCACAGCCCACCACATCTCAGCAGTGCATGTCAACGCTCAACAAACCCCTCCACCCTGCCCCTCCCCCCGGCTGCGGCGGCCGCCGTGCCGTTTCCGTGGGCTCCACATCTACAAAGCGCACGGAGGAGGCGGTCGGCCGTTTAAGAAAGGCTGCGTCGGTCTCCCAGAGCTATCATCAGCATCATCATCATCATCACCATCATCATCATCATCATCATCCTGCTGATAGCACAGCTGAAGCCCGGTGACCTTTCGGGGGAGCTGCCACGGAGCTGGTAGTCAAACACCTCTGCCTGCTCGCCACTGAACCGCACCACCCTTTACACCGCGCGTTGTGCCGATTACGGGCCCACCGGAGGGGCGCAGCGCGGCTCGTTATTGGGCGGTGTCAGAGTTCATGTGTTTGTTAGGGGGGGGGGGGGTCTTGAGTAATTCGTATTAGTGAGTATTGGTGCTGTTTTGTCTTAATGCCTCTGTCTCCCTTTCGGATGATATCATTATGCTTTGTTGATGTATCTTTTTTTTTTTTTTTTCCCTCTTTGGTGTTCACTCCAGGGGAGACTAGCTGTGTCTTCAGCTCATGAGGTTCCCTTTTTCTAAACAAATACATGAATAAATAATTAGGAATAGAATTGCAAAAAAATGTGGGTTGTCAGAAATTGTGCAATACAGTCGGCGTCTCATTTCCATTGTCTCGATGTTTAGCGTTCGCAGCACTCCCTAGCTAGCGGACGAGCCGGCCTGGCCCATAGCTGAGCTGCATATCCTGCTGCACGCATTATGCGTCTGTGAAGAACACAGGCCTAAGTGATTCGGCTTGTACCGAATGGCTTGTATCAATGGTAACACGCGCGTATCGTGGTAACACGATACGCGCTCTTAAGGCAACACAGAGAGCTATCTGTCTAACAGATATATGGTTGTAAAGCCGCCTAATCTTGGAACAAATATGATATTGGTTCCATCCTTACAGCGCACGCAGCACAGACCACAGCTCAGCCGGTGGAGACGGGCGACTTAAACATGAAGAAAAAAAAAATCAATAATTATGAAACTTTAACAACAATGAAATTTCTCACGTGGTTCCGTTGGCGAGGCAGCAGATGTGAAGCAGCAGCAGAAGCAGCGTCTAAGAGAATATAAGCACCAACAACAGTGTATAAGGCAGGCTTCGGCTGATTATGTGCAGCGGTGTCAGTTGTTTTGTGGGGGGTTAGTTTCTGCCTTTTGGAATTGTGTGCCTTCTCTATGACTACTATGAAATTCAATTAAATCTATATGCAGTAACTAATCCATGAAGAAGTGGGGAAGAATAAGCCTGTTCCATGCTCAAGGCTTAAACCAGAGCTGCGCTAATGCAAGTGGGTATGTCTCCAAAAAACGAGGACGGGAGCAGGAAGGAAAGAAAAAAAAAAGGTTTGTGTTGACACAGGCAGCTTCTGGAATCCATAACTAGATAAATATTCCAACATTTTTTTTTTGTTTTTTTGTTTGTTTCGGCACAGAAGACTTAAGGAGGGGACTTCGGAGTTGTGCACAACTCAAGGAACGGCTTAGCAAGTTTTGTTTCGCCGCTCCGCCCCAAAAATAATTAATGTCGTTGGCCCGGAAAAATCGGATGCGTGAGCTGGAATGGCGAGCGCCTTTCATTTTGTTTATTTCAGCGTTGCTATCAACGCCTAAAAAACCCCCAAAAGAAGCTGATTTTCGGTGACGCCACGGGCGCTTCCAACTCTGACAATATGAAAAGCGAACTCATTAGCTCGATATTTGATGTCCAGATTTCGGAAGTATTGAACAGCCATTTCTGACTTTGCACGAGAAATGCACACCGCGACATTTCCTGTCTGCGAGGCGACATCCCGAGTCTGGATGATGAAGTGACCCCCGCGACGAGAATACCCCCCCCCTCAGAACAACCTTATTTCCCCTGCTCAAGATCAAAGTGGAATCACCACCAACAGGAACCGCGGCTCTTCTTCTGCAAAGACAATGCACCCCCCAGCAGGGGGGTGTGGGGGGGGGGGGGGGGGAGAGGGGGGGAGGTGGGGGGGGGGGGGGAGTGGGGGGGACCAGCCAAGCCCTCATGGGATACGGACGTCAGGTATTACAACCATTTGTGAAGAACGGGGGTGGAAGGGATGGGAGATGAAGGGTGTGTATGTGTATATGTGTGTGTGTGTGTGTGTGTGTGGGGAGGTGGGGTACACAAACACCCACATACCTATCCCTAAACCCCCCCCCACCCACACCCCTACGGATGCCATTGTGTGCATCTGTTTCCCCGAGATAAAGGGGCTCTGACGACAGTGTCCCAGAAGCTCCAAACTTGGACCGCTATAATCTGGCAAGTGTCCCCCGAGAGTTGCTGCTCACTAGGGGGGGAGGAAAGTGGGGGGAGTAGAGAGGAAGCAGGGGACGGGTGGGTGGGTGGATGGGGGGTGGGGGGGGGGGGGTAGGGAGGGTGAGGCTGAGTCTCGTTGTGTTGACTGGCATCCTTTCAGCAAAACCCCCCCCCCCCCATACCTTGTTTGGGGGTTAATGCTCATTGGCTCACGCTGTCAAGTATTACATGTTCATTTAACTCGTGTGTTCATTTTATGCATTCTCTCCTGCCCTGCGCCCCGCCCGTGCTTGACAGGGGGGGGGGGGGCTCTCGCTGTAAATGATTGGTTTTCTTTCCCCCTCTGCGCTCGCGAGCAGATGATTATTGCAAGGTCGCGCAGTTCCGTGTGATGCCGTTGTTTTGTGTCGCAGTGTTTCCTGCTTTCCTCTGCTACCCCCCCCCCCCCCCCCCCCCCCCCCCACACACACACACACACACACACACACACACACAAGACACTTGAATTCTGTTCGAGAAACCGAGCGATCCTTCCCCTTATCTGGCTGGGACAGACTCTATTCACCCATCGGTTGTTAACACAAGATACTTTTTTGGAGTGTGTGTGAGTGTGTGTGTGTGTGTCTCTCTCTCTCTCTCTCTCTCTCTCTGTGGACTGGACTTGTTCTTTGGTAGTTGCCGTGCTGACAGATTTTCCTGTGGTCCCTCCCCCCCACCTGGCCTGTATGTACTTCAATTAGGAGTGAGTCGGCACCACGATGGCACACCAGATGACCGCGGCCGCAACATCACTGGCAGAGTCCCTCAGTGCTCGCTGTTTGCCATTGCATCTTAAGTTGTTGTTTGTTTGTCTTTTTACGGCTGTAGCAAATTGAGTGTAGTGCACTGGACTGTAGTGGACTTATTAACGGGTACATATCTTAATCCCTATTTAATCCCTTTTTATTTCCCTATCCACCACTCTATTTACCTTGCTCCAGAAGTAAAAAAAAAGGAAACCAACAGAACTTTGTGGAAAATAGACTGTTGGCTCTAATAACCTTGCACTGTAGTCTCAAAACAGAGCGGGGTGTAGCCAACTCTCAGCTAGTCTGGGCACTTTTTCTGCGTTGTCTGCGTTGTTTTCTGGATATTTGACACAATTGGTGTTGTTGCCGGTCAATCAATTTTCACTTCATAATTCAGAATCACAGAACATAAAGATATAATGTACCGGAGGATTCACGGGCTGAAACCAGGCAAGCCGAGATATACCACTGCAATATTTATTTGCCAATGTTTTATACCTGGCAATGTTTTATGCTTTTTTTTGTTATTGTTTAATATTCATTATCCAAAAATCTTTTATTTAACAACGTCCGTTTATCAGGTGTGTATGTCTTCTGTTCACCATATTTCCCACCCAGGGACGTGTATCTTGATGAGACACATCGCCATAGCCCTCCCTGGATTGATTACCATCAAATAAAACAAACAAGCAGTCGACGGCAAACCTGGAAGAAGGAACCAGGTTGAGCATAGAATAGCATTGTCGGCGCAACACGCTCCATCCCTCCCAAGATACAGGGAACCCCCCCCACTGCAATGGCTAAAGTAGCCCGGCGTACTCTTAACATGGAAATGACAGTGTGTCATGCCAGCATAGCCGCCGCTGCAGCCGCCGCCGCGCCCGGGCTAGCCCAGCCGAATCCCCGTCCGCACCCCTACCTTCACCCTGCGCCGCGACGCGGGGCCGACCTGATCACAGCCCGGCGCCGTTGGCCCACGCTGGTGGGATGACAGCGAAGCACAAACATGACCCAAATAAAAGTGTCCCCCTCCGGTTAAGTGGAGTCAGTGTGCGCGTTAATGAGCCATCGGGCCGCTGGATTAATGCGCTGAAGTTTACCGCGGCCAGACCACAGCTGAGCTGTCTGGGCGAGCCTCAAGGTAGAGGACCGACTTATAAACGGACACATCCCGACCGCCGTGGGGGTTGTTGGATCATTAGAGGTGCTTTAAAAGGTCCACGTTGTTCTTATTGAAATACAGGGCGGCTCAATAATCCTTGTGAGAGGATGCATACGTTCAGCGTGAATTTCTTCTTATTATCTAACGTTCGGTGCTAAAACAGATGAGACGCTTTAGTTTTTTTTCTGCTGCCAACAGCAGAAAAAGGAGCCAGTTAATCAAAAGAAGATGCTAAATGACAATTAGCGATCGCTAACTAAGTCCCCCTTTCCAAACTTATCTTGAAGGTCTGCAATTAGATATTGTTGTTTTTGGCTTTGTGCTTTGTTGTAGAATAATTCAACTAATTACTGCTGAGTAATGAGTCAATAGCGTTGGCGTTTGGGGTGCAGAACACCACAATATCTCCATCTTGCGTTTCTCACGTAAACCATGATGCCCGTTGAATAGAACAGGATATATACGTTTAATAACATCCATTAATATATACTGTAATTTCAATTTGTTCTCTAATGGCGCCGTCTTGTAACTGTCTCGCCTAGCCTGTGTGTGTGTGTGTGTGTGTGTGTGTGTGTGTGTGCGTGCATGTGTGTGTGTGTGTGTGTGCGTGCGTGCGTGTGTGTGTGTGTGCGTGCGTGCGTGTGTGTGTGTGTGTGTGTGTGTACCGACTAATCAAATGAACCCACTGGGGGGGAGAGCGTTCAACTGTAAACTAATTAAAGCATTGCCAGCGTTGAGAAAAAAAAAAAAACACAAAACAAAACACACACAGACACATAAACACATAGGCATATTTCATTTGCTAACATTTGTAAAATAATCAAGCTTTAACATGATGGTCCTCCACTATGCACTGCTACGTGGACGTGGTTTCCTTGCAGCTGGCGGAGCGTGTTTGTCTGTCTGACAAACGTCAGGCCATGAACAGCGTCTCACGCACGTCCATTTTTTTTTTTCCGATCGACGAGACGACGGAATTACAACCGCTGTCTGGAACAAAACAGCGCGCACCTTTCTGAATGCCGCGATGAAGCAGAGCACGCCGCAGAAATGCTTGATTTACATCTCTTTGTATGTCCAGTTATCAGCTAAAGTTCCCAGACAGCAATGAGGTAAAACAATTACAGAAAGACGAGAGACGACCGCGGCGAGGTAAACGATTTCGGCGGCGTAAACAAATCAAACGCAGACTGTTATTGTATTATCAACACGTGCCGTTTGGAGGACGGTGCCTGCTTTGCTCCGTGGAAATGGGAAATGCCACTCTATGAACTTCCAGCCTGTGTTCCCCTCGGCATCCTGAGAGACTGCAGAGCGAAATGGAGTTTTCAATTCACGATTTTTTCAAAAATCAACCCCCCCCCCCCCCCCCCCCCCACGTTGCCTGTGTGTTGGAGTAGATAATGTAGAACGTGTCTTAACCAGAGGCACAGAGTGTAGGACAGGGATGCAGACCCAGTCAATAGACAATCTTTTTTGGGGAGGGCCTGACTTCTTCACTGTGATCCCAGGGATGAAATGCCAATATCAACAAATTGTCAGGGGTCTCACCTTGAGGGATCTGAGGGAAATTCCGGCTTTATCGATTGCCAAGCGATGGAGCATTACAGGACCGTTATTCAAGTCGAATCTGTGAAAGATGAATCCCTCCCCTTGTTTTCCCGCAAGTGATGCAGACACGCCAGCTACATGTCGTGTAATAGAATGGGCTTGGGTTGTGTTTCAGACGGCAGACTTTTTGAGTGAAGGCCTATCTAGTCAACATGGTTTAGAAAGGGCAGACTATCCACATGAGATCTGATGCTGTACAACATTTGTTTGTCTATGTTGAGGAGACGGTATCCCTCAGAGACGATATACCACAACCATCGTCAGGGGTATTCTGACTGATCAGGAGATGCTGAAAGCATCCACATTGCATTATGTTCATCCAATGCCCAAACTAAAGCTGAATCACCTGTAGTTTCATGAACCTATGTGATAACATGATGATGATGATGATGATAATATAGTTTTGTTTCCCTTGATGTATCGACCAACATCTAAAACTCAATCGCTTGAGTTGAAGAAGAATCCCTCAATGACAACCAAAGGCCTTAATAAACAGGTCTTCAGCACTTTTATAATCTTGCATCTTGATGAAAAGGAAGCCTCTAAGCTCTACAAACAGGTATGTACACATGGGGGGCTAGAATCTTCAAATGTTTTGAGTGCAATGTGCTTCACTGATACACACTGCACACTCCCGCGCTTGAATTAATGAAACCCACATGGTCTCGTCGAAACACTGGCAAACACTGGCCATTTCTGATCCAGGAAACTCTACCTCTGATCACCAACAATCGTTAAAGTTGGACCTAAAAGTATATTGAAGAGAAAAGCTTTAGTTTTTGGCACACTTTGTGTGACACCTTTTCATGTTTGTGTGTGCGTATGTGTGCATGTGTGTGTGTTTATGTGTGTGTGTGTGTGTGTGTGTGTGTGTGTGTGTGTGTGTGTGTGTGTGTGTGTGGCACTGTTTGCACCTTGACATTAATATTTGCTTAAGTGTTAAACGTGCACCCTGTCTCAATCACATATTGGCCCTATATACACAAAACTAATTATCATCTAATTTATCCTTGGTACTATGTAAAGCAGTGACGACAGGTGCCATTGAATTGTGTGTGTGTTTGATTGTGTGTGGGTGTTTGTGTGTTAGTGTGTTTCTTTGAGTGTGTGTGTGTGTGTGTGTGTGTGTGTGTGTGTGTGTGTGTGTGTGTGTGTGTGTGTGGTGTGTGTGTGGGTGTGTGTTTGTTTGTGTGAGTGCGTATGTGTGTGGGTGTTTGTTTGTGTGTTAGTGTGTTTCTTTGAGTGTGTGTGTGTGTGTGTGTGTCCCCCAGGGAAGGCTGTTTTCATTTTACAGTCCCTCCTCTCTAGGGCTTTTGTGTTCCTCTTTTTATTTCTCACCATACACACGCACACACACACACACACACACACGCACGCACACACACACACACACACACACATGCACGCACGCAGGCACACACACACACACACACACACACACACACACACACACACACACACACACACACACACACACACACAGTGGACAGATGCATGGCCACTTGCTGACTTTGTTGGGCCCGGTATCGTCTTGTTGATTCACCCAGTCAGCAGGCCCGGAGACAAACACACAGTGTCCCATTTAACAGGCTTCATATATCTCTCTCATACACACACACACACACACACACACACATACATGCACACACACACACACACACACACACACACACATACACACGCATGCACATACACACACACACGCATGCACATACACACACACGTACACGCATGCGCATACATGCATACATGCACACACACACACACACACGCATGTACACACATACATGCACACACACACACACACTCACACACACACACATACACAAACACACACATACACACATACGTGCATGTACACACACACAGACACACACACACACGCATGCACATATACACACACGTACACGCATGCGCTTACATACATGCACACACACACACACGCATGCACATATACACACACACGTACACGCATGCGCTTACATACATGCACACACACACACACACACACACACAAACATTCTTAATACACCTTACCCGTCAATGCTATTCTATGTATAATATGTTGTGTACTTACGGCTAAGACATCCTTGTTGCGTCGAAGGCTTTCAATGAACACACACACAGCGCGCCGAAAACAGAAAAAGTACAACCAGAGAAGCACTTTTTATGAATACTACTTCGAGCCCCTCATCCGGCGACAGTAAGATTTCCGAAAGCGAAACGCAAACGAAGTTTAATTAGAAAGAAAGATGCGTGGTGCCATAATTGCTTCTCTTCTGTTTGAAAAGGGAAGGGAAAAAAAAAAAAAAACTGGCTCACTTGTTCTGGCTAAGAGGCGGCGGTTCCCCCGGGCACCGTCGCGATGCCTCAGCGGGACAAAAGAGCTCGCCGACCGTCTCGATCCAATCACTCTCTTTATTTAGGACACTTTCAAAAAAAAAAAAAAAAGAATGACAATGTGCCGGCGCCCGACGCCAGCGCGCCATCCTGCCGCTCAGTGAAAGAAGCGCGAGCCCGAACCGGCACTGTGAAAGAAGCCAGACCCTGAACCGGCTCCGTGAAAGAAGCCAGACCCTGAACCCGCTCCATTTGAATCTCGTCCGCATCATTCACCCGCGGTCACCATGAGTTTCCCGTCGGAATGAACGAGCGTTTTTTTTTGTAACATTTGAACATGAGTCTCCGCGTTCTTTTTTTATTGGCGGAGAGATTCATATCTAGCGCAGCTCTTGTGTGCCGTTGTTTCTTTGTGTGTCGTTTTTTTGTGTGTGTGTGTTTTGTTTTGAGGGTTGTTTTTTTTTCTCTCTTCCACGTAGACATATGTAATCCTTGCTTTCACGTTTGGTGACAGCCCGGGCCTCACGGAGATGAATGGTGACTCGGAATGTTTACAGAACACGTTCTTTGTATTTTTGGGACTGAATGGCCTTAGTGTGGTGTACCGATAATGGGGAAGTTTGAATGTAAGCCTGTGTGTGTGTGTGTGTGTGTGTGTGTGTGTGTGTGTGTGTGTGTGTGTGTGTGTGTGTGTGTGTGTGTGTGTGTGTGTGTGTGTGTGTGTGTGTGTGTGTGTGTGCATTTGCGTGTGTGTATACAGTAGATATAGGAAACAGGTTTGTTTTTCAGCGTGGCAGGAACAGTTGGGAAGACTTGAATAGGTGTATCGTTCATGCAATTACATGTATGAAAATGTATTCATTCAATGGTGTTTTCCGACTAATCTCAAAACAAACAAATATGGTTTTCCATCGCAAATTCCCCACGGTCATGTTTTCAAGTTGGTGAAATGTGGAAATCTTTGTTCCTTATAGGAGCAGCGGCAACAAACATTCTGTTGTCATGTGGAGCTTTCAGCGACTGTCACTATCATAATTATTGATGACGAAAGGCTCCAGGCTTGATTGTAAACAGTTGTCATCGTGTTTACTGCCCTCTTTGAGCAACGCAAACACTACTACTTTTAGCACATAGAATGAGTGAGATTACAAAAAGTCATGAAAATTTGCCATTGACATCTTATACAGTATATGTAATGTCAACTTATTTGACACCGTATAATATATAACGTATAATACGATTTTTTTTCACAGCAATTAAAATGTTTTTCTTTTACTACAGATATGAAATAACAACCCAGGAGCAGTCTAATGGTTACATACTGTGTGACCCATAAATTAGACCCTTGCATATATAGAAATTGCATACTGCGGCGTCAAACAACTCACACTTTGTGGCACATCGCTGGGAGTCTGTCTCACTTCCAAAGTAAAAGTATAAGAAAAGAAGTGACGCCATACTGTTGTGTCAGGAGTACCAGGAAGACACTAGCGTTTTTCCATTGCACATCATAAGGCGCCCGAACATATGTCTGTCCTCGGGTTTGACATCAAGTTTCAAAGTCAAAGGCAGAGTGAACTTTATCGTCAAAAAATTGCACATGAAAACATTTACAATTGCGTTGTAAATAAACACTTGTGCGTGCTTAAGTTACATCAAGTTACAACTCTGATGTAACCTGCTAAGAACCTTGATTTCAAAGGTGGAAATAACAGCGCAACAGCGGTCAGATGTGTGGAAAGCTCACGTCTAAAGATCTTCATAATAGCGCACAATAGAGTGTCAATTCAAACGTGTGCATGCAGTAATTTTGTGACTACACATCTCGTCAGCAACCGTGGATTACTTTTTTGTCAATTCCTTAATTTCTCCTTTTGAAACGTCTACTTGGGTGAGATATTGTTTCTACAATGTATTCATTGTATCAAATGGGACCGCCATTATTGCTCCTCATTGAATCACACCGCCTGTCTTCTGAATGGGTCTTTCATCCCGTCAGCAATCAGACTCCACAATCTTCATCATCAGTGTCAGAAATAACTGCTGCGCGGGCTACTTGGTGGCCGGTTGAACAATACTCATCTTCATCCACTGGTGATGATGATGTCATATTCACATTATATATTGAATATTCCATATTCCATTCTTAACCCATGAGCCATGCGGCTATGTGCTGCTGCACATAACTGTAAAAAAACATCCAAATGCTTAAAAAAGATACAATTTTAAAATGATTTTATGTTTTTTTCTACACACAATGTAAATTGTATACATATCATTTGCACGACGGTTGATCCTCTTGTAAAAAAAAAAAAATGTCTGTACATTTTACTCTGTAAATTGATGTTAATTGCTGCTGCTGCAACATAAGAATTCCCCCCCATGGTGGCGAGGGGGGGGGGGGGGGGGGATCAATAAAGTCTTTTTTATCTTTCCATCCATCTTATCACGCACGCCACAGCAGGGCAGACGATGTGGCAACAGAATACGTGTAAAAACAAGAAGCCACAGCCTCGCGCTGCCGTCCTGCGTGAGACGCGGACGCACGATGATGAAAGCTGACTCCGGGCTGCGCCAGAGGAAGGAAGGATCCCAGCGCTGTGTACATCTGGCTGGGCCTCCTAAGCGAAGAGGGGGCCAACGTGGACCGACAGACGCGGGCGCGTGATGAATAGTGGAGGAGGCGGGGCGGCGTGACGATCCTTTCAAACGGTTTTTTATACCCGCGTTGCTATTCCTGTAGTTTTTACAGCACCCCCCAAAAAAAAAAAAATTGCAACATTTGCACTCACACACACACACACACACACACACACACACACACACAAAACACCAACCCCCATATTGATATGATGGATGATGAAATTGTAAGAGGGTCGTAAACCCTGCATTGATTTTCAGTTTTTCCGTTGTTCTGGAGTCAAGTTCCCGAACGACGGCGGCGGCTTCGGTTTGCCGAGAGATGTCAACGCTCTGGAAAATACTTCCCTTTGTGTTTCCCATTTTAAGGCACCCTAGCGTATTTCTGTCCACCAGTATGACTTTAAGTTGCGCGAACAACGTTTCCCGTGAATAAACACTCGTGCGTGCTCAAGTGCTATTAATTTAGCTGCGCTTGGCGCATTTAGAATAGACATGTAACCCGCTAACAACCTCAATTTCAAAGTAACAGCGCGGCAGTGGTCAGATGTGTGGGAAGCTCGTGTCCAAAGAGATTCACAATAGAGTGTTAATTCAAACGTGTGCATGCGGTAGTTTTGTGGCTACAGCACACATCTCATGAGCGACCGTGGATTAGGGCCTACTTTATTTCTCAATGTCTAATTGGGTGAGGTATTGTTTTTACATGTATTAATTGTACTAAATGGGACCGCTATTATTGCTTCTCAATGAATCTGACGGCATGTCTTCTAATTTGGTGTGCGCAACAGAGCACAATACAGCAACATCAATACAAGTTTCCCCGTGAGATGTGGTATTTCAAAAAAAGAGGCTCATGGTGTGTTGAAGAGAAAATACATGTTAATGAGAATGGTCAACAGTGAATACTGAATACATTTAATACACTCGATTGATTTCCCCAAGCCGTCTCTGAAGCGGCGTGTCCTTCCGGGGGGGGCTACCACCAGTGGCCACAAGCCCTTGACGTTCTGGCACCGCGTGGATGGGTGTGTGCCACAGCGGTCATCTCCAGCAGGAAGTAACCTCATACAGTGTATCACTACACCACAGCCAGGAAAGCTACCTCCTCCAGTTCGACTTCTTTTTCCAGGATGCGTTGGCCGGGTGATGCCGGGCAGATGCTCAGGTAGTTCCAAGGCAGATGTCGGTTCTCCTCCTCCTGCTTCATTATGTGTGCAGTCACTTTGGCCCTTTGTTATTAGAATGAGATTGGCTTTATTTCTTGGGGGAGTGAGGTCTGGCACCTTGTCAGGGAGCAGATCTTTAATCACTGGCCTTGGGTAAACTTGGGATTTTTTAAAGATGTTTTAATGACCTGCCTCGTCCCCCCATCGTTCACCCTCTGACCGTTAGTGCCAGGGAGGACGCGGTGGCTAATTGAAGTGTCACTCACTGGAGAATTGTATTACAGCTCTCCCTCTTCTTCCTCGTCCTCTTCTCCTCCTTTTCTCCTCCTTTTCCTCCTCCTCCTCCTCCTCCTCGTCCTACTGCCACTGCTGTCTTCTTCCTCTTTCTGCGTACGCTCCCCCCCGCTCCCTCTTTATTCGGCGCACCTTTTCCCGATGTCCTCCGTGGATCCGCTTCTCCCCGCGTACACCCTGTCGCCACGCTCCCACACCAGCCAGAGTGACTCTCGTTTGTGCCTCCCTCCCACCTCCCCCGCATCGTCTCTCCTTTCAGCGGCTCACGGTTTGATCGGACCCCTTAATTACACATGAGAGACGCTTCGTTATGACGACGACGTTAGATAATGGAAGACTGGAGGAGAGCGATGCGGTCGGAGCACGGCGGTTCACGTAAATGTACAGTCGTGTGGGCAGGCCTCGGTGAGCCTTATTGCGTTATTTGGTGGGTTTTTTCGCAGCTAATGTAAAAACAATTACTGCCGACGCAGTGGAGGCTGGGATAGAGGCTGTTGAAAGTAAGAACAGCAGACGATTTTCCAACCCTCGGCGTAAACAACCCTCGTCCCAACGTGAAATTGCGTAGAAAGCGAGTTCAACTTTGTTATTATTATTATTATGATTTTAGCATCCCCCCCCCCCCCCCCCCTGATCTGAAAATCATTAACGTCCTTTCAAGTTCTGAGCATTGTTTACTTACCTTTTGTTATCTTCCGGGAAAAAAAAAAAAAAAAAAAACCCAACCTAAAAGTGCCAGCGCTCGGTGACAGTATCTATCATACCTGACATTCTCTCAAACAAATGTTAATGATTTCTTTGTGATAATTTATTTATTTGGCCATGTTGACGCCGTTGACATTTCGGGAGGGGGGGGGAAGCTCAGACCGACTGAGATATTTATTGTGTGCGACATCTGTCAGGCTACTTCCGCGGCGCGTCTGGCTTACTTCACAGACAGTTCAAATGAGACGCTTCAAAAAAGAGGCATATAAAAAGTGCCACGCCAAGGAAGAATGGCGCCCGGGCTTCTGGAAACAAGGGGAATTTCTTACGGGGCTTCCTTGAAGATTTTGCTTTTGTTTTGGTCAGCGAAAGCCAACAGAATAACTTGCCAATATAATGATGAAAATAGAAGAATATATTCGGCGTCCATTATTTTTTGGAAATCCTTCACTTCTATGCACTCGATTCTGTGACTTCTTGGGTTTGGAAATGAGCGGAACATTTCAATGTATTTAGGAGATTTGAACACAATGCCAAGCCATGGTAAATTTAGCAAGGGTAAATATGGAAATACTAAGCACAGCTAAATCTGCATATTTCACATTGCGTTTTTTAAAACTGGCACACAGTTTTACCTCTGTGCCGTAGTCTATGCCTCCCAAAACACAGGCACCGCACACCACACGTTACACATGAAACAGCACACAGTATTCACACACACATACACACACACCGACACACAAACACACACACACACACACACACACACACACACACACACACACACATATATATAGCAAACATTTGTGTAGGAGGGTGACTGTGAAGGCAACAATGGATGCAGGGGCTCATGGAAGTGGGATCTGGTTCACAGTCGGGGAGTTTTGGCAGATCACGCATGCCCTCTGTAATTATTTACAAATACTCTGAAAAATGAATGGCTGAGACCACAGGCGGAGATTAGCCTCTGCATAGCTAAATGTCACCAAATACCATTTTTCCCCACACAAACACAGACTAATTTCACACTCACTCACACTCAACACTCAATGATCATACGCACTTTCATACGCATTTTTTTTATTCCTTGGTCGCATGGCGAGGTTGGATCGAAAAACACCGAACAATCAATCTTCG
>JAXIVH010000262.1:60424-62924 GCA_036785325.1 Urophycis tenuis
CAGATTATAAGCGTTTGATCGTTTGCTTGTCACATTTTAGACTAGATTTGTAACAATCGAGAATGCTAGTTCCAAAGAAGTAAAGATGAGCGAACACTATCAAGTGTTTTATGAAAGTGACGGGCTGGTAGGGCATTTTGAAATTACAATAGAAATTCTTCACATAGCGATTTGTGAGGGCACAGTGGGGCGCTTTGTTCACTTGATTTACCTGTGCACACAAGTTGTTCTCTTGGTGACCTTGGTCTCTAGGTGGACTTGGTCTCTGGGTGGACTTGGTCTCTGGGTGGACTTGGTCTCTGGGTTGACTTGGTCTCTGAGTGCACTTGGTCTCTGGGTGGACATGGTCTCTTGGTGAACTTGGTCTCTGGGTGGACATGGTCTCTGGGTGGACTTGGTCTCTGGGTGGACTTGGTCTCTGAGTGCACTTGGTCTCTTGGTGAACTTGGTCTCTGGGTGGACATGGTCTCTGGGTGGACTTGGTCTCTGGGTGGACTTGGTGTCTGGGTGCACTTGGTCTCTTGGTGAACTTGGTCTCTGGGTGGACATGGTCTCTGGGTGGCTTGGTCTCTGGTTCTGTCTCGTCTCATGAGTACCGCACCATTGCCTCCTGCTGTTTCCACTGATGGGTATCGGGTAGAGAGCACATTTCCCAAACAATAAAAGTCTATTTACAATACATCTGTTGGTAGCTCCAGAATCAATTCATAACAGCTGGAGTTTACATAGTTGGCAAAACAGGAAGAAAAGAAAAACAATGAAATATCTTAGGCTACTGAGGTATCATTGAAATATTGTGGTATGATCGTAAAGTCCCCCCCCCACCCCCCCCCCCCCCCCCCCCCCCCCCCCCGCCCACGTCTTCCTGTGCCGGATTGACCTCCCACCCACTCACACAAATATACACAAACAGGCCCAGCAGTGGCAGTGGCACCCTCCCTGCTTTATGAATGCCACTACGACTGCTGCCATTTGCCAACAATTTTGTCGTTAGAGCTTGGTGTCAACACTGAAATCTGCCACACTCAAGGCACGGAGGACCCATCCAAGATTCCCCACACGCCAGCACACATGCACACGCACAAACGCATGTACACGCACACACATACTCACAGCCGCACACACACACACACACACACACACACACACACACACACACACACAGGCACATGCGTGTTATTTTATCTCCCCTTATTATCTCGCCGTGGTGGTGGGAGAACGTCCGAAGGAGTTTTGATGCTATTTCTTTGTGACGGAGTACACAAGCAGTGGCCTTGGGAGTCCCATAATAAATTATCACCGCGCAGGCTTCTTATGAACCCGTCCACTCAACTCTTTGTGGGTCTCTTGAGGCTGAGCTTAGCAAAGACCTGTCCCCTGTTACCCCACTCATAATGCCTAATAAAACCTCCCGTCTGACGGCTTCATTGGCCGGCGGATCGGGAAGGTATTTTTTTTGAGTGGCTCTCAAGTCTCCTTTTAAAGCCGGGGTGTCACAACCGCCATCTGAGGTGGCCGACCGTAACAGACAAATGTGGCTTCATTGGTGCCTGACAAAGAAAACTGAACATGTCATAGTTGCTTGAAAATACACAATTCTTCACTAAGTTGACCGGGGGTGTTTGTCATAACCCTCCCTGCGGGTGTTATAATCGCTGGGAATATGATATTATTTTTGCCCCGGGCACATTGGCTTTTTCGACTGCAGCGAATAAACATGTATATTTCCAAACATTTTTGTTCTGTTTCAACTTCTTTTTTTGACAGAGACGTCTTGTAGGTTGAAGTTAGCAGTTAGCAGTTTTTCTAAACCTTCTTCTGAATTATTGTGGGCCTAGTGTGGCATTTTTTGCCACCCAAGTTATTTTGGGAAATGCAACAATGAATATTTTATTATCTGGATGTACCTGTTTTTCTTTTCAGTTTTTTTTGTAGGTCTACTCATTCTGTTGTTCTGTTTTCTGCACGTTATGTTCTGCATATTTCAGCGTATTTCATTGAAACGTTTGACACCATCGATTTAAAGAATCATTAAATCACCTCCATGCCAAATCCATTCTATTTGCTAAGCGTGGTTCCTTCAACCTATATAGAGTTAAAAGTCACCAAAGAGATCCTGAAAAATCTGGTGCTAGAATGTAAATGCCAAAGCCAGTACTGCAGACCTGCAGAAACAAGGCGCTCCATTACTCTTTAGGAAGACACTGACACCCACTTCGACCAGGGCAACTCAAGCATATAGGATAGCGGTCTGACGAAGCCATTTAAATCCCACTTCTGTGGTCCGGGTTAGAAACATGGCTGGAGCACTCGGCTGCAGCGGAGTAGACCGCCGTTATAGCGCCGTGCAGGATGTGCCCTTTACTTGACTGGCGAAGACTCCGCAGCGGCTGCTTAGATTTAGCACTGCCACTTAAGTCAAGTAACGAACATCAACATGTTGTTGCAGTCTGTGGCGGAAGAAACTTTGCCCTTAGAAAAGTACTGAGCTGCTGCCTCC
>JAXIVH010000262.1:65424-82589 GCA_036785325.1 Urophycis tenuis
AGAGAGGACTGAAGTTATGAATTGATAATATATTTTTCAGATAACTATTGTTTCTTTATTATCCTGAAGCACTTCTTTGGGAACTCTATTTTGCTGCTAATGAGACATTTGTGTGACCAAAAATGGTTGTATCTTGACAGATCTACCCTCTAGTCTTGTCATCGAGGGAGAAAACGAAAATAAGGGGAAATAAGACACGACAACAAAGATATTTTGTCATGTGTTTGGCAAACAGCCATTTTCCCTGGTAGATGGTCCTTGCAACCTATTAAGAAATGATTACATTTTCTCACCTGCTGTCATCAACTGCCAATGGATACGAGTCTAGAGAGCATGACCAACACACACACATAACAATCCAGGTTTTGCTCATTTGATACACTTCACATTCAATGTGTGTTTTTCAAGTTTCAAGTTTCAAGTCCTTTATTGTCAAATGTGCAGCATCACTGTTCAATGAAATGTATTGGATGAGGCCCGTTCCAACATGGGAGGATAATCAAAGAAAACAGTTAAATTGAATAAAATACCATAAGTACAGAATAACAGTAAACATTAAAATCAGGGCATCATGGCTCTAGTAAGAGCAGCAATTGAGAATGAAAGATGGAGAATGAAAATAAGCAGCAATGGAGAATGATTTTTTCTTTGGTGTCTGCCCTGTCGTTCCACCAGTTAGCCTCACCGCTGCTATACATTCATAATGATTTCAACAAATGCTCTATTCAATCTTGCATCAGTACGAGAACAGCCAAGATCATATATTATGTATCACTAATGTTTTGTTTAGCTTAGAGACCAGCTAACTGATACTTGGCTGTCTTCGCATAAACAACCGAAGACAAAGTCTTAGGTTCAGCACGCTGGAGGCTGAAGCATCTCACTGCCACCAAGTCAAGGCAAGTCACTTGCATTTGCATTGCCCTTAATCACGGGTACATCTGAAAGGGCTGTGTTACAGGCCGTGTTGTATGACCCCCCCCCCCCCCGAACCCTAGCCCCTGAAGGGGCTAGAGAAAAAGTCCCCAAATTATCAAGGAGGAAATCCTGAGAAGGAACGCAGAGTGGGAGATCCCTTCTTCCATATATGATTAGGAGGGCAATGGCTGCCATAATTGGCATACGTGGTCGTATAACAGACATTTTAAATGCAATGTTAGAAAAATATAACATGAGTGTTGTCCATGGTGATGGATTTCTGGCGTGGGAGCTCACTGGTAGCCTTCAGGAGAGAGATCCCAGCCAAGGCCAAAGTATTTCATTGTCTTTCAAGGAAGCCGCTGGGATTTCAGGTGTGATATCAGAACAGCCAGACTCTCAGTCAGAGGCTGACGAAGGAAAATTAAAGCACAGCACAAACATTTGCTTATAATCACAATATGAAAAACTCACAATTCCCTATCTTGAGATCTAGATTTCCAATTTCAATACTGCACATCGATTTTAAGACAAGCTACCATTGAGCCTTACAACCCCGCAAAACTGCAAGCCTTTAAAAAACGGCAACTTCGCTGTTTTAAGCGAGCTCGTTAGTTGATTAGCATTCCTTATATTTCCTATGAAGTCGCGTGCTGCAGCACCAGTCCTCAGTGTTCACCTCATGACCCTCCCTCGTCGCGCTGCATCTTCCAGTGGCCACAAGGTGTGTCTATAGGTCCTTAAAAAAACCCCCATCCAAGGCTGACACCACAAAATGAAATGCATAATAAAATCGCTATCAATAATTCAGTGGCAACGGAAACGGAAGCTCCGCTGCCCTTTTATTATAACAAATGACCCCAATATATTTTACCATAATTTTATATGGTGATAGCCTTTATAACATGGCACCATGCATTCTACGGACCAGTGGCCCACCTGGGGTGATTGGTTGGTAAAGATCTTGCGTGGTGGCCTCAATACTTTTTATTTAAAGTTCACGGACCAGCAACCCGGGGGGAGGTCCTTTGGACCCTGGTTTTGGGCGCCCCCCCGCCCCCATTTCTGTAATTGATGGGGTAGTGTTGCATGGCTTTAATGGTCATAGTGGTTAGGCTATCTGGCATGAGTTCACATGCTTACTATGAAAGTCCTTGGGCGTTGGGTAAAACGCGGTGGGTTTCGAATACTGAGTCAGAATCGCTGGGCCGAATGTAAACTCAACACAAGATGGGCCTGTTCGAGGGGGCCTGAAGAAACAGTGCATGTTGTTCTCGTCTTATTAACGGAGATAAGAGAGAGAGAGAGAGAGAGAGAGAGAGAGAGAGAAGAGAGAGAGAGAGAGAGAGAGAGAGAGAGACAGAGAGAGAGAGAGAGAGAGAGAGAGAGAGAGAGAGAGAGCGCACAAATTGAAGCACAAATTGTTTTCCTCTTCAAGCCCATGAGCGACGCCACTGGGGTTCATATATAGCGATGTACAACTATTTAAACCTTGGTCTCTGGACAAACCATTTGGAAGTAAACGGTCAAACCAAGACCCAAGACCGCTTCGTGGCACTGTCTCAACGCACCTTGTTTACGAATGTCCTTTTAGAAAACCATGATTGCTTCTGCTGTCAAGTTCAGACCCAAGGAAAAGCAGGTCTTTGCGAAACTAGGTTGTTTGTGGCTCGCGGCAAGGTTGTCTATAGCCCGCCCCCCCCCCCCTGAAAGTTTCCTTGTGTTGGATGCTGGCGGATAATTGGCCAGGAACTCGACCGTTACCCTGAATGTTGTGTCTGTCTGGAGGCGCGAGCAGCATTTGAGGTCATTACCGCCCTCCAAGACATGGCTTCTCTGATAATGGACAGGATGAAGAAAAAAACAAACAACGACAACAACAACAACAATAACACTCCAACACTTTACGGGGAGAATACGTTGCCACTCGCCGAACCCTTTGAGCCTCCGAAGGGTCGGAGCAATTGCGTTGGTAATTTTTTGGTTTGAAAATTGTTTTAATGGGAAGAAGCGGGCGTATGATAATGATAACCAGGGCTGGGTATTCACCAGAAAAAAGGGTTTCAGGATGGGTAAGTGCACCAGAAGTACTCGTGTGAAGGTGGTGTGGGAGCAAGGGGTGTGTGGGGGTGGGAATGGGGGTGTGGGGGGGGTGCGGCAACGATGAAAAATGCTTGCGCCCAAGTTGCCACATCGGGTTTGTCAACAGGAATGCCTGGTTGGAGACGAGGGGGAGAGAGGAGGGCTCTGGCATGCTTGGCATCTCTGGGGGCACGGGAAGTCTGTCAGTCTGATCAACTCAGACACGAGGCAACTTGACTTGGAAATGGAACCGAAGATTCTCTCTCGCGTCTTTGAAACTCTGGAGCTCCCTGCGATCTAGTCCTTGATTGCCACCCCCCACCAAAAAAAAAAAAAAAACACAAAAAAACAAAGAAAGGAAAAATAAATAAATGGTATATATGTCCGATTGTCAATTTTCAGAACGGGATACAACAAAAAGGTCTCATTTTTAAAACAGTGTTTTGCTCCTTGGTCTCTGACTCTCTCTCCCCTTGGTTTTCCTCGCAGTCTTGCTCTTTCTCTCTCTCTGCAGTTTTTTTTTTTTCTCTCGCTCACAACCCCACGGGAACATAGGACTTGTCAAGCCACGTAAAACTCAAAATCCCTGACATTACGGCGCCGTCGCGGCGGTTGGGGGGGGGGTCCTTTTGAAGTCATTAACAGACAATAGCTCAGAGAGTGCGGTGTCACTCGCCGTTCTTCAGTCTTTTGGACAATTCTGCCGTCTTGAAAATGTCTGTAATAGCGGTTTTGATCAGGATCTGTATGGTAAGAGGTAAAGCATGACGGCATGTGGTGTAATGGCTTTGATAAATCTACCACACGACCTCACATACACACACACACACACACGCGCGTGTGCAGACACACGCTCGTGCCTAGCTTAAATGTCATCAAGCCGACGACTTATTTCAATATAAGGTATATTAGATAAAAGCTGGCAAACGTGGCGGTGCTAACGGAAATGAAATATTGCTAATCATTATTATTTATGTTAATCAGTATAGCATTAGCTGCACTAAGTGGCGCAGGGGAAGTGGCATGCCAGCAAACTCCACCAGCCAACGTTGTACATGTGGTGCTTCTTAGTGTGTGTGTATGTGTGTGTGTGTGTGTGTGTTTGGATCTGTGAATCTGTGAGTAGCAGCGAAAGTTGTTTGTTTTGTTTTTCCCTTGCCCTTGACCCTTAGCACACTGGCAGCGTGTATTTCAAGCTGTGTTTCCCCGCCGGATCCTTGTGTACATTCACTGAGGTCTACTTTTTGCATGATTGCATTTGGTTCACCTGAGATCCTCTCTCTCTCTCTCTCTCTCTCTTTCTCTCTCTCTCTCTGTCTCTCTCTCTCTCTCTCTCTCTCTCTCTCTCTGTCTCTCTCTTTCTGTCTCTTTCTTCCTCCATATTAATCTCCCTCGCTCTCTCCTTCTCTCTCTCTCTCCCCACCATGAGTAATGGAGAGAGAGAGAGAGGGGGAATGAGAGAGAGAGAGGTAGAAAGTGCCTCAAAAGGTTAAGGAGAGAAAAAGAAAAATCACCCAGCTGAATATATTAAATGCACTCTTGCATGTCCCCATATACCTTAGGAGGCGTCGAACACAACAAAACCCACCACTGGGGCCGCGCACCACCCGTATTTGCCCGGCTACGTAAACACGGTCCCAGTGCAGCTATGCATAGTATCTCCCAGTCCAGAAACACGAAAGTTTACGCCCATTCATATTTTTTTATAGACATCGCCAGCCTTGTTGAGTTTCAGACCCTATCATTGCACAAGGCCAGCGGCGTCCAGGGACACACGTACGTACTCATAGCTCGGAATGTCGATGTGATGCCCCCACGTCCCCGGAATGCAAACTCCACGCTTGAAATCTTTTTACTTGATCTTTTCGCTCTCGCCTGAAATTATACAGTGGCATTTGGAGTGCGCCTTGGCTTTGTGGAAAGTTGAGCAGCCCACCGTTGAGCGGGTCTTAATGGATTTCCATCTTAATTGTAGCACCTTTAGCGCTGCGGAATTAAATACACCTCATAATGCCCGATGTCTGTAATGCATTAAAATACAATGGTGATTGTGTGGAACACGCCTTGCCGTCAAACTTAAGTCCAACAAAATGGAATGGTGTGAATGTAGTGCGTTCAGCTAAATTACGTTATGTTCATAAGTAGCTTGATATTTTCCCTCCTGTGCAAAGCTCAGTAGGGTATCTATATATTTTCTGCAAACAGCCACTCTGACCTTAGCATATGTTGAGGGAAACAGATTTCCATCCTGTCCCTTATGGTCTGTTCTGTTTAATTAAGATTTACTCATGATTATTTGTTTAATCAATTTATGTACAGCTTGTCCAACAGCAATGTAGTTCTTAAAGCAATGCTTAAAACATATTCCAATGTAAATTATATGGTGGTATCCTTTGGCATGAATTTTTTATGTTGAAGAGTGGACAGCTAATGAAGAGAGGTGTTAAACCTGATTGTGCATGCAGTCTCCATATGGCATGGAACGTCTATTAGAATATTATCAGGAGGTCAACGCTATCGCTGCTTGGCATTAGGGATGCAAGAAATACCCCAGAACTCTTATCGGATACGCGCTCCAAATCAACAAGTACTCGTTTACTCGTTTTGTAGGACTTTTTTTTTTTAACATACTTTTTCACTAAATGCTAAATGCAATTTATAAATCTATCAAGAAACCGCATCAATTAACAGTTGGCTACTCGACTCTGTCATAAAAGTTTACATCATTTCGGAAGTACCGACTAGCATCTTACTAATCTCGCATCCACGATGCTTTAGCCAAACTTCTGGGGGCAGGCTGTACAGCGCCTGGGCTGGAAACCAGCAGGAGCAAGGGGTGGGGTTATGCAGGGTTTCCTGTTTTGTTACAGAGATATGTGTCCAGACTCGCGGAGGAACTCGTTTTGAGAGTGGCCGTATGGAGGTTCCAGAAGATAAGATAAGATAAGATAAGATATTCCTTTATTAATCCCCCTTAGGAGAAATTCACATTGACCAGCAGTAGAAGGGGATAGAGGAGTGCGATAAAAAAACCTGACTATAGACAATAAACAATAAATAGATTTACCTAAATTAAGATACAATTATATGCGAGCTCTTAAAATCAGATAAAAAAAAAGAAAACCTATATACATACATAGTAGTCATCATTGAGATGGACAGTGCAATTGGTAGATGAGACGGTTTGAATAAATAAATGTATTTGGTGTTAAATCTTTACAGACGCTTTGTCTGAGGATGTTGATGTCCAGATGGACATTTCCCACTGGCTATGGGAAAAGCTGCGGTAGCACTACAGTGTAAGCTCTGTATGCCTTGTGCTGAATTGTTGCTTATGGCGAGCGATTCCTTTAACTCTTCTAAAGCGAGAATGGAGTCTTGTTTCACGTCCAACTTTTTGCCTAGTAGTAATTCATGTATTTGGTTTTACAAAGATCAAAGCCATGACCACATAATGGACTAGACTTCAGTCCCTTCCAAACGCTGGTTAGCCATATCTAGTTTTTGTGGCTCTGCCCGTACAGAAGTCCTTATTTTATACAGTCGATGAGCGTTACGATCATACCGGAGCTCCACTGCCCACAGACTTTTTTTTTTACCAGCTTTTTACCAGTTTTTTACCAATGTAGAGCTAGCGGCATACACTTCCAAACCGTGATTTCAGTGTTGCATCCATTGAGAAAATGTTTTAACGTGGAAGGTATCCGGAAGCAGCTGCTGCATACTGCGGCCCAGTATAAATGCTGCATGCAATGCTGGGCACAATGGGACTCATAGACTCATGGACTCATAGATTCATAGACTCATAGACGGTCACCATTCGGAGTGTGAATATCTTTTGAACATATATCAGAATATCGGAATATCATTCCGCCTTAAAACATAACACGTTTCAAAACTGCTTCGTAAACCGCTTTGGAGATGTGTGATTCTTTTAACACACCGCCACAGTAACATCGTGCTGCTTTACATTTCACTCTCACCTTCCAGGGACGCTCCTGGTGGGTGTTCATTGTAGAACTTGTTGAACGTGGGGGAACTCCACCTACCCAGGCCAGCCACCAAACGACTGCGAACAAACCTATTTCAGTCTTATCTCTCGACAACTCTCTCAACAACCAAATACAACAGCGGGGGCTTTATTTTGGACTATTCATTTATGTATCCAGCTTAAAAAACCTTATCAAAATATACATCAACACAGCAGAAAATGTATTTACGATAACGTCCTTGCATCGTCATTCTTTGATTACACCTTTATTTAAGATGTTCTGATTTCTCGATGACAACATTTTTGCAATTGTCGACTCGTTGACTCAAACGCCCCCCTGAGTACGCTTTGTGAAAACGTCATCGTGCGTCCACCCCGAGCGCCAAGGCGAGAGGCCTTCACTCCAGTGGTTATTTCATCAGCGGCGGCCCGCTCCCTTTCTCCGTGGTCAGATAATTTATTTCCTTCATAGCCTTCACGAACCGGGGGGGCTGTCAAAACCTCAAGGCCCACACGCCCTCATGCAACTTTGAGGCACTCCCCGTATGGAGGAGAGAGAGACACAGAAGAGGTATAGAGGAAAACAGCCCCGGAGAGAGATGCAGTTACACTTTAATCAATGCTGTGTCAAAGTGGGATTGGTGTACGGAGGTGTGTACTTGTGTGCCTGTTTGTGTGTGTGTGTGTGTGTGTGTCTCTTTGCGGGCTTCTGTGAGTTGGTTGGGTTTGGTGTGGCTTTGTTTGTGTGTGCGTGTGCGTGTGTGTGAGTGCGCGTGCGTGTGTGCGTGTGTGTGTGTCCGTTTTTGTGTATATTAGCAGCTGATATGGCCTGCAAGTGAAATGAAAAACCAAAACCTTTAGCTAAACAAGGATATTCTAGTTGATATATTGAATTTTGCCAACCATATCCCTAAACTGGGAGCCATTGGGTTACAGTCAAAAGTGGGAATATATACACACTATTTTTGACAGTAGTCAGCATTATGGAAATTAGCTTCTTTTTTTTTTTCACTGGCGATACATTCAATATATTTTTTTTGTCACAATCTCCCCCCCCCAAAAAACCCTGCTATTGATTTACATCACTATTGCTTTAATAGCCCTCCTAGATCTCAATCCCTCTCTCTCTCGCTCTCTCTCTATATTGATGTTATCTGTTGGCAGTGTTGACATGCCAGTACAGCTTTTTATTTCCTCTTTGACTGCTGTAGTGTGCGAACAGTCGGCAACAGACAGTGGTAAAAGAGCTTGCGTGGCATAACGGTGAGCTCTCTCTCAGACACTTCCCTCTACTTAGCTGTCCTACAGTAACTGCTGTGTCGTATATAACAAAAGATGACTGCACACGTTGTTCAAGGCTGGCTGCCTTCAAGCTGTCTGTATTAAGCCGTATGAAGCTACCGTGGAGGTGAACGCGCCCACAAACACACACGCACACATATACACGCACGCATGCACACACACACACACACACACACACACACACACATGCATCCGCACACACAGGCAGAGTCACAGACACGCACACAGGCGTACACCCATGCACACAAACACACACAAAGACACACAGGCAGACACACACACACACACACACAGACTCTCACACTACTATGTACTACTGGGAAGTTTGCCGAATCTCTCCTCGAAAATATCTCCTTTGATGCCTGTTGTTAGCTTGGCCTATAACATTGTCATCCTGTCATGTCCTTTTTTTTTTCATTTCAACTCCTACCTCTTTCTTACCTCACACAGAGCAGTGGTCGCCTGCTAACCCCAGTGTGTCCTCTTTTGATCGCTTATCGACCTCACAAAGAGTTGGATCGAAGCGCCCTTCTATTAAAAGAAGAGACGTTTGAAGTTACTAGCGCCCCGGTTGCCTGCCTCCCCCCACACCCCCTCCCCCATCCCTCATCCCTCCCTCCCAGCTCTCCCTCCCCCCAGGTCCCCCCCCCCCCCCCAGCCCCCGCCATGTACTGTTATCTCTTCCCTTGCGCCGCCACGTGCCGCGGCGTGCCACTCTTCGTCATGCGCCGCGAGCGCGGCCTCCTGTCACCGGAGACACGTTCAAACGAGCCCAGGGCGGCGGCCGCCGTTTGAAGCCCAACCGCGGCGGCACCAGGCTCTTCTGGCGGGGTGGGGGGAAAAGGGGGGAGGGGGGTGGGGGGTAGGTGGGTGTCGAGTGCGTTCCTCCCAGTGGTGAGCTCCCCCCCCCCCCCTCCCGCGGATGCACACTACCACGTGAGGCGTCTTCAGGTGTCACCTTGGGGATGGGGGGGCTTCAAGGGGCCGTGGCTAGAACCGTAGTCTTAATTGGATGAAAAGGCCCACCCCACCACCATCAGCACCATCACCACCATCACCACCACCATCACCACCACCACCACCACCATGACCACCACCACCACCACCATCACCACCACCACCACCACCACCATCACCACAACCATCACCACCACCATCACCACCATCACCACGACCACCATCACCACCACCACCACAACCATCACCACCACCACCACCACCATCACCACCACCACCACCATCACCACCACCACCACCACCATGACCACCACCATCACCACCACCACCATCACCATCACAACCATCACCAACATCACCACTACCACCACCATGACTACCACCACCACCACCACCACCACGATCACCACCACCACCAGCACCACCACGATCACCACCACAACCACCATGACCACTACCACCACCACCACCACCACCACTACCACGACCACCACCATGTCATCCTGGGGGACTTGAGGAAATATTGGCCAAGAGAAGCCAACCCCCTTGCGCCATGATCAAATTGTGTTATTGTGTGATTTGACTTTTATTTTCACATGGGCAGAGGTGTGGTAAGAGTGTGCAGGGTTGATAAAGGCTTTCGGTGGTTCTGCATAGTTTTCCGTGGTTTAGTCTTGTTCATGGCTGAGCGTATATTTTGTATAAAAAGGGAAAAATAACGGGGTGATTTCACTTCTCCTTTGTCGCTGTCATAAGAATGTAGTATTCAAGTAACTACGAGCTGTTTAAATCAAATCTGCCGCTCATAGACAGAGTGTTACTTTGAGAGAAAAATACCCGCAAAGAAACGCATTCAATCACAGCCATTGTTCCTCCGTGCCACATTAACATAATTTTGTATTCATAAGGAAAACACAGACGGACAAAAAAAAAAAAAACCCTTTGTAAATGAATTACAAGCATACTTTGCTTTGTTCCTAACTCTAAGTAGCTTTGCTGTATTAAAGTCAGGCTTCTATGAGACCACTGTGAAAATGAGTGTCCAAACACAGAAGCAGTGGAACTATTTTAATAATTGCCATGGGCTTGTGTGAGTCAACGCTGCACGCAGAAAATAAGTAAAGTCATTCCCACATACATTTTTAGGTTGATTTTGGGCGCCCGAATCATGTTCTGCTAAATGCTTAATACGCTGTTTCCTGTTAACTATTATCACAATGTCATGCCATGACACATACAGAAAAACCACCTTGATATGCGCAAGTTCTCTCCTTTAATTCTGTTGGAGTGTTTTGGATGCTGCTGCTCTGTAGTGTATGAAAATGGAGTCGTCGGGCCCCTCTTAAACTCCATCAACATTTAAGGGTGCAGCACTCATCGTGCATTAGCAAAATGTCAGGGGTGCTTCAGGGTAAAATATTTAAAGGAGATGCGATATGTGGGGCTAATATCAGGATTCCCATTCGCGGTGTTTCTCTTCCGCTGCGTTCAGCAACATCAGTCAAAATGCACGTAACCTCCGGTAAAGAGAATTGGTGAACATTGGATGAATGTGTCGGCCAGAAATTACCATTCAGCTCTTATTTGATGTTCAAATGTTTGCATTGGTTTCGGAAAACCCAACGGTAGTCATGGAGAGAGAACAAAGAGCCGCGCGAGAACAACGCACTTGTTCAGAGATTCTGTGGGTCCCAGGGAGTAGCTAAACTTAATTGACTACTTGAGGAGTTAATTACACTGCAATGTATTGGGATTAGTCACCTTGCATACCATTCATTTACAGTGGGAGGGAAATATCTCAGTCGCGCCTTATCTTGTTCCGGCGCCAAACGCGCCGCAAATCCCATAATACCGAACTGCTATTAGTAACATTTTCCTTTGCTGGTTTGTTTGAGCAAAATGGAAATACAAATTGTACAAGTAGTGTGGATTGAGTTGTTTTTTGTTTCGCTTTGAGCGAGACAGAGGGCAGATGGGCGAACGAAAGAAGAGAGAGAAAGAGAGAGAGAGCGTGTGTGTGCGTGCGTACATGCACGCATGTGTGTGTTTGTGTGTGTGTGTGTGTATGTTTGTCTGTGTGTGTGTGTGTGTGCGTGTGTTTGTCTGTGTGTGCCTGTTTGTTGAGAAGAAAGCGGAGGAGGAGCGATGTAGATTCAAACTGACTGTACAAGAACATGATATGCACCTCGGACCTCCAAGGCCCACGTGCAGAGCCCGGCATGGCAGACGGCTCCGTGGCTCCGTGGCTCCCGGTAGCGCCGGGCTGGAGAAACAGGTTAAGGATGAGAGCGCGTTGGACCCCTCTCGTTATTTTGCTCAAGTTTTTTTTTGTTATTTATTTGTTTTCTTTTTAACTCGGTACTTTGCTCTGTGGAAGAGGAGGAGGAGGAGGAGGGTGACGACGAAGAAGAAGATATGGCATGCGGAAGCTCATCATCGTACAGTGCAGTTCGGGACATAATGGAGCATTAGTCCAGGTTGCAATTTGCATGCCCCTAATTATGAGTGTTTTGTCTGGTTTCCTCCGTATTGAAATATACTGCGATATAGTAAAATCTATTTATAGGCTTTGCTCCTTCTACGTGTGTTCACTCCTTCCACGTGTGTGATATATGTGTGTGTGTATATATTATATACACACACATATATCACACACATAGAAGGAGTGAACACACGTAGTAGGACAATTTTTGGCATCCAGTACATTTACATCCATTTACATATATTATATGTAAATGCTACTGGATGCCAAAAATTGTCCTATGGGGATTAATAAAGTATCTATCTATCTATCTATCTATCTATCTATCTATCTATCTATCTATCTATCTATCTATCTATCTATCTGTCTGCACATACTTATACACATGATGTATTTTATGAGCTAGAGCGAACAGAAGAAAATGTATGCTGGGCTTTCCTAATTGGGTGGTTGCAATGGATTTGTCATGTTTGATGTGAACTGTGACCGATTTGTCTGTCTATGTAGGAGGATGCATCATCCCAACGATTCAGAAAGAGGCATGTTTGATCGAGATGTGGGGGGGAGGGGGGTTGTAGAGAGAGAGAGAGAGAGAGAGAGAGAGAGAGAGAGAGAGAGAGAGAGAGATGAGAGAGAGAGAGAGAGAGAGAGAGAGAGAGAGAGAGAGAGAGAGAGGAGTGAGTGAGTGACCTTGGTCAGAGTCAAAATTGCAAGTGCAACAGAAGATTTCTTTTAACAATGGCGGCAATCCATTAAAACACCATTATGCAACGTCGCAACAACAGTGTCGGAGACATTGGCGGAGAGATAAAGAAAAGAAAATGATAAGTAGAATCTGAGTCTTTAGTTTGAAAACAATGCAATGTATTTACATGTAAAAAAAAGCAAGGTTACTCGGGAAATGCAATGTAAACACAAGGTAATTCACTTAACATGCACTTGTGTCCTTTACAGAGAAAAGTTTCCATATCCAAATCCATTGGACACAATGGATCATTCATATATCATTCATATATCATACATATATGTATATATGTATACAATATATATGCATACATGTATATAATAAAATAAATAAATCATGAATCCATAAGGGATTTCCATGGCCACCCCTTTCAAAAACAAAGTTATACATTTCCTTTACAGTTCAACTAATCCATCACGTTCAGGCTCACCTTAATCCCCTTTAAAGTCTCTCTAGAAAGAAACCCAGTGTCACACCTGCTTCTCTCCTTCTCGCTCTCTCCCACACACACACACACACACACACACACACACACACACACACACACACACACACACACACACAAACACACACATGCACACACACAGACATAGTTACACGTACATATTTCACACACTCCATGTGTTCCTTAACCTCACCTAGAAACAATACATGTAAGGGAATGGCATAGGAGGGATTGGGGTGTGAGGGAGTGGTGGAAGAAGAGTGAGAGATTAAAAAGGAATAAGATCTCTATAAGTAGGCCGACAAGCAGGGAATTAAATTTGAGAAAAAAGGACACACCCTCTATCCCTGGCTCTCGCTCTCAATGTTGTTCACTCTGAGAGAGAGACATTGAGACAGAGAGAGAGAGAGAGAGAGAGAGAGAGAGAGAGAGAGAGAGAGAGAGAGAGAGAGATAGAGAGACGTTGAGACAGAGAGAGAGATATAGAGAGAGATGTTGAGACCGAGAGAGAGTCTTTGAGAAAGAGAGAGAGAGAGAGAGAGAGAGAGAGAGAGAGAGAGAGAGACATTGAGACAGAGAGATAGAGAGAGAGACAGAGAGAGAGATAGAGAGAGATGTTGAGACCGAGAGAGAGAGAGAAAGAAATTGAGATTCAGAGAGAGAGAGAGAGAGAGAGAGAGAGAGAGAGAGAGAGAGAGAGAGAGAGAGAGAGAGAGAGAGAGAGAGGTTGAGGTAGAGAGAGAGAGAGGGAAAAGGAAAGAGACACCGAGACTGAAAGAGGAAAATGTGCTAGAGTGATGTTTGCTGGCACAAAACAAATTTGATGAATCGAGGACTTTGCGCTTCCCTGCCCATCTCCGCATGGATGGATCTCTCAATATTCCCTGTTAAAAAACCAGCTGGCAGACCACACCTGACCCATGCCCATTTGGCCTTGTTTGACTTGTGTGGCAACTGAACAGGAGGTGGCAACGGGACCCGCGTTGCCAATTGGCACTAATTGGCGGAGAGAATGGCAAACATGCACTTTTCCAGGGGGAGAATATGGTTTAAACCTGGGCTTGGTCTTCTTGTGTGCGCAGCGAGGCGGATGTCATTTGACAGTATTTCACCCCTTAACTACTGTGCCAGAATTGTTTATCACATTAGATACATCTGATTACTCCTGCTAAAATGTCCCTTGGCATTGCGGTTTTCTGCCACATGCCGGGAGTTTGAGTTGCTTTAAACGAGTATAAAGCGTTTCACTCACTTTTTTTTTTTTTGTCTTGAAAGAAATACATCCTCAGTCTTGCAAAGGTCAGCGACTTGGTCGAATCTGATCCCGCGGATCGTTACTTGGGTTCAGGGCAAGATCACGAGATGTTGCCGCCGCCGCCGAGAACTTTGAAAGTCAACCGCGGCGAACGCGTAGGCGCGAAGAGCCGCGAGTGAGCAGGAGACGGGCAGAAAACAGGGCAGGTAAACAAAGACATCTCAGTGGGCAGTGATTGCTGCTTTGAATTGCTCTGTCAATACAAAGGGTGCCTTAATGAAACATGGCAATCTGCCATGAAAGATTATGCTTTATGCGCGGGGCCCGCTCCATTTTCTCTCTCCTCCGTCTTCTATCAGACCCAAGACACTGGGGGGGGGGGGGGGGGGGACCCATTCCCGCTAAATACAAGATGGCCGAATTTCCAATGACAAAAAAAAAAAATATTTGGCTTTAATTACTTTGCCTTTTGTTCCACTTTTCAATGGCGAATCAGGAGGAAGATGGGTGGCCACCGTGAGACTCGTCCACTGCAGTATTATCCTCCATTTGTTATCAACAGTGACAGGGATTGGCAAAAGCAAAAGTCGCCAGCTGCCTGAGTGTAGTTTGTGTGTGTGTGTGCGTGTGTGTGTGTGTGTGTGCGCGCATGCGTGCCTGTGTGTGTTGGCGCGCAGAGAAGGTTGGAGTGGAACTTTTTCCTGCGATCGTGCGTGTGCATGAATAATTGCGTTTGCATGTCACGTGTGTGTGGCGGGTTAGGAGTGCGTGCGTGCACCTCATGCATGCGGATATGCATCCGCATGCCGTGCTGCGTGCATGCGCGCATGTGTGTGTGTGTGTAAGTAGTGTGTGTGTGTGTGTATGTGTGTGTGTGTGTGTGTGTGTGTGTGTGTGTGCATGCCCGTGTGCGTAAGCATGCCCGTGTGCGTAAGCATGTCCGTGCGCACCCCGTTTTGCGCGCTTGTGCGAGTGTACACATGTGCGTTGGCACGCCCGCGTGTGTGCGTATGTACGCCCACGTGTGCGC
This sequence comes from Urophycis tenuis, assembly GCA_036785325.1. Classification (NCBI taxonomy): domain Eukaryota; kingdom Metazoa; phylum Chordata; class Actinopteri; order Gadiformes; family Phycidae; genus Urophycis; species Urophycis tenuis. The sequence continues at coordinate 80,632 of JAXIVH010000262.1, forward strand.
CCGTCTGTCTCCGGGCGTGCGGGCCGCACAGGGGCGGTTAACGCGGCGGTTAGGTGCGCTGCGGCGGGCGGTGGCAGCGGCGGCGGCAGAAGTGGCGGCAGGGCATGTTGACAACGCCAGATCTCGCTGTGGAAGAGTCGTGGCACTGCTCTGTGATGCGGCAGATGAAAGCCAGCGGCGTGTTAATTATGCATCTGTCTCCAATGCATAACACTCAGAGGAGACATGTCCTGATTCATTTGGCAGATTATTCTTCACTTCTGCTCAGGGATTTCAAGGAGATGATTTATTGATCTTGCTCCAACTGTGTCCTCTCTTGTTATTGCCGAATTCTGATTGGTCCCTGATTATATGGACTCGCGCCGCCTCATGGAGTCCCTGCAGCTGGGGAGAGGGAGGGGGAGAAAGAGAGAGAGAGAGAGAGAGAGAGAGAGAGAGAGAGAGGCGTGTGGGCGGGATACAAACTGTTTTGTATTATTTTTCTATCATGTATTTATATTTGTTTTTTTTTCCAAAGAAAAGTTTGATCACAATGGTTATGGTAATTAACTCTTTAAAGCCTAATTGTATTATTTTTGTTTGGCTGAGTTCAGGGGCACGTACACACGTGCACACACACACACACACACACACACACACACACGCACATGCACACGCACACACACACACACTCACAGGGGAAGTGCGTGGGGTTGTTGTCACATAAGGAATAAAACAACGAGATACCCCATGTGTATGGCTTATGATTCATTTTTATTTCTACATTGACAATTCCATTGTTTTAGGTTTGTTTGTTAGGTTTCTTTATGGTGTTGAAGTCATTGTGACCAATAGCATAATTTCCAGTGCAACTCATGGTTGTGTCTTCATTTGACAAGCATATTGCAGTGAGAAATTAACACGGTTGTGGCTGGTGGGGAATGGGAAAACAGACGCAGGTATATGCAGAAGAGACACAGTGTCAGGTGACCAATAAGGATCCAAAGTCAAATAAAATGTATGAAGAAAGATTGGACAGAAATTAGAAAGTAAGTTCTTGTTCATCAGGTTTCTGAAGGTTTGACAAGAGATCATAATATGAGCTCTTGTCAAACCTTTGGAAGAGAGACACCTTACAATACATTATTATTGTATTGTAATGCGTCTCTTGTCAAAGACAATAGAATATTTTCCTACGTTACTTTTTTTTTTTAATACAATTGACATTTACATGGCAACCTGACATTCAGAACTTGAGGCCGTGCGATTTTGAAATGAATAACAAAAAAAAAAGCTGTGTGTTATTCCCTGGCCTATTGTGATGCAGGTGTACATTTCTGGGAAATGTGTATGATTGATTTCCCCCTGCTTTAGACAGATTGCAGGCAGTATTGTTCGGTACTTCCAGATGCAGTCACTAGTCGCATTGTTTGCCATATTTGCTATATTTATTCAAATCTTGTTTATCAGCAATCCTGGTTGAGGGGGATTTAGCAATCATAGAAAGACTAATACCTTATTAATCACAATGTGGTGTTTTGTTTTATTGTATTTAGCATTTTTTTGGGGTCTGTGTGGTTGTGTGTGTATGTGGGAAGGGGGGTGGAGATGGTGGTGGTCATACGGTATCGGGAATGTTGTTCCGAACCTCCTGGGAAGATTCAGTACTGCCAGAGTGTCATGTGTCCTCAGGCGTGTTCTTGAAGCTGACCTCATCCATTCCTAACATCCTGTTATTGGACAAAAGAGGGAGAAAAAAAAACAACAACAACCCAAAACAAAACCAAACGAACAAACCCTCTACAGGGATTAGTGGCGCTAAACGATGCACACTGCTATCCAAAAGTTGAGTTAGAAGGACAAACATAATGGAGCGAAAGGGCACGCGCAAATACACCGTCTGGCAGTCGTTGTCTCCTTTATGCGGGGCCGACATTAGAATTGAAACGCATTATCAGCTCTGAAACAGGCTTTTCCTC
>JAXIVH010000262.1:82789-108633 GCA_036785325.1 Urophycis tenuis
TGTTTCTTATCCATATCTGTGAGGGGAATATTCATGGCGGTGCGTGAGGGCTGGTGGTGGCGCGGATGGCAGACTAGCGTGGCGCGGAGTGAAACGCTAACGGTGTTAGACTCGGAAGTAGGCGGTGTGGTACCCCTATAGTTCGGCGTGTAGGCTTGATAACGGTGTGAGCATAATGCAAGAAAATACAGACAGAGTGCCCGTATTATTCACATTGTCGGAGGTGAGTGCTTCCAACGCGATGCCTCTGTGGGAAGACACATATTGGATTGGACGACCCCTCCCCCACTCTCCTCCCCACTCCCATTGAGTGGAGCTCTCTCTTGCTATTCCCTTCCCAGCAGCAATTTATCCACTACCTGTCATTGACGTCAACAGTTAAGATGCTTTAACTTTAGATCTAAACGCTATTTATATTTACCAGTCGTGTGGCTATAGCCCTCCGCTCTTTTGCCTGCTGCCTCCCTTAAAGTTACAGTTCTCGTTGTTTTGTTTTTGAGTGTGGCGGGGGAAAAAAAGTGATTGTAATCGCTATTGGCATAATGAGAGGAGAGAGGAGAGGAGGGAGGAAGACCATGGAATTGATTGCTTTTCGGGCAATCTTTATATGCAGAAATGACAAAGGGCGATTTCGTGTTAAGGCACTGATTCAAAATGTAATGTGGAAGCCCTGCAGCATTGCAATGAAGACACACACACACAGACACACACACACACACACACACACACACACAGAACTAGTTTTCCGTCTTGCCATTTGTGATTACTGAGGAACGAAGGCACACGGAGGTTCCTGGGCGACTTTCACCACACTGCACTACTTGAACCACTATTCATGTTATTTTTCTGATCAGAAGCTAAGGGACATTGGACATCAGGAAACGTGTCCGTCAGCGGCAGTGTTAAAAGGCTGTGTAGGTGGCCGTCGCGTCGCATGACTACGCCAGCGGAAGATGAAAGGACGGCGCTGTTTTAACTCATTATTTGGCATCTAAGTCCCCGCTCCCCCCGTTCCCGTCAACAATCTGGAAATAACTTTCCTGCTTTCACTTTCCCGCACCTCGGTGCCCACAAGGGTCGGCGAGATCTGGTTTCTGTTCAGAGTAACAGTTTGTGACTTTGTGTCCCGGCTATCCAATTTGCATTTCAATTATCTTGAGCCGGAATTTTTTTTCATTTTGTGTTTTTGTCAGCTGTTAAACAAATAATGAAATATTAAAGTAGCCCTTTTTGATGGGTAAAGCACGGCGTATTTCTAAATGTGCAGAAAACTGAACCGTCTTTAAGAGCACCTTTTGGTGAGAACTTGTTTACTTGCAGATGTTGAAGAGCAAAGGTCAAAAGAAAATGCTAAAATATTCTGGTTGCTTTCTGTGTTCCGTTCGACATTCATCATTTCTGCAAGCAATTTGGTTACTTTGGTTTTGGCATTTACAGCTTTCCTGACACTTTCGGTGCTAAACATCTGTCCCCGAGTGGTTGACTTGGTCACTCTGAGAAATTACTCGTTGATGTTAACAAGAGCAACAAAAACAACTTCAAAACTGTGAATTCAGGAAGAAAGAAAAAAACTGCAAGAGGAAACTGTACGCCAAGCAAATGTCGACCGGCGTCCCGGAGCGCTTCTGCCTTCCGACTTCGACAACTTTTTCCAAACCCACCCTTCTTTTTTTTTTTTTTCTTTTTTTTGTGTCTGTTATGAAACAGTTTCACGTTCCAATGTACCAATTGCCCCCCGTCCTCGCCCGCCGGGCTGGGACACCTCCTACTCGCCGACTTGTTCCCTGCGCCGCGCCGCCCGCTTTATTATTCTCCTTGTGTCTGTCCGGGCGGCCCGCACACAAGGGTGACATAAATCAACCGTTGAAAAAACGCAAAAAAGCCCCCGCGCTCCCACGGGCGCTGCGCGCGTGTCCCACCGGTGACGTGGTCCGGGGCCCGGTGTCTGTTTGATGGACCTGTGCTGCCGCCGGACCGCGGGCCCTTCACCAGGACGGGCCGTCCTCAAAGTCCTTCTGATGAGAGGGGGCGGGGGGGGGGGGGGCGGTTATGGCAGTTGGAAGCATTTCGAGGCCGCATGATACCGTTCGTTGTGGTAGATTCTCGTTCTTTGATGCGAGGTGTGAGTGACGTCCCGCGAGGTAAAACCAAAAAAAAGGAAACACCATGGAAAATCTCAGGGGTGGAAAAATGTGTGATTTCTGGCGTTGGAGGTGGGCGTTGTGCATACTGTTGCGTGGTCACCGCCAGGTTTGGTTCCGCGCCTGCCTACGCTATTGGGATGATTTTTTTTGGACTCACAGTCTTCCAACAATTTCCCAACTGATTTTATTTCAAACGTCATTAGGCAGAACAGAGGTGCAGTTGAATCTTCTTCTGAATTTTTCCAGTTTTTACTATTTCCGTTGTGTATCACCACACAGAATGTTTCTCCTTAAACTCAGCGAGAAGGAAAGAGCGGGGAAAACACACACACACACACACACACACACACACACTGTAATGAAAAAGCCAGTGATGCGGACTAAATGAACAGGACCACAATACGAGGCTGCTTCTCCATCGCAAACACCGGCAAAAAAAACAAACACAAACGCAACACAGCAGCGGGTCCCTGTGTGTTTGTTTGCGTGTGTAAATCTGTGTTTGTGCAGATCTGTTCTGTGTGTGTGTGTGTGTGTGTGTATGTGTGTGTGTATGTCTACCACATGCTCATTTGCATAGATGCACTCCAGCGGAGCATCTTTCCGGGAATGCAGATTACGCTGAGACAAAAGACACAGAAAAGAGCTGTTAGGCTTGGACCGGCGAGCAGGGAGAAACCTTTTTCTTCCTCTCGTCTCCTTTTTCTTTTTTTTTTGCATTCATCCTCTCTCTTTCATGCCCCCCACCCCCCTTCCCCCTCTCCCCCCTCTCTCTCTCTCTCCCCACCCCCCCCCCCCCCCCCCCCCCCCCGTCCATCTCCCCGATGCCTCTCCAAGCAGTTGTCTTCTGCTCATCAACTCATGCGTTGTTGTCTCTGGGGGGAAAGAGAAGTGGAATGGAATCTGGCGGGAGAAAAAAAAGGCAGGGAGTGGGAGGTGTGTGCGTGTGTGTGTGTGTGTGTCTGTGTGTGTGTGTGTGTGTGTGTAGGGGGTTGGTCGGCGGCGGTCGCATTAGCTTCCACCGCGCGGCCATAGCATATATCGAATGGCCTCCGCTGGCTGCCGGTAACGCCGCCCGCTCCGCCGTGACAGCCTGCTGGAGCCGGGCCGCGGCGAAGGGGGGGGGGGGGGTTGGGTTGAGGAGGGGGGCCGCGCCACAGCCGCGGACGCCTGTGATTGCGTTTAATTATCCGCTGACACAAAGGAAACTCGGAGTGACGTTCTCCAGGAGGCCCAGGTGCCCGGCGCCACCTCAGCTGACGGCGCACATAATGACGAGCGCGGGCCGGGGAGCGGCGAGGCGGCGCCGCCCGTCCTCTCTCTCTCTCTCTCTCTCTCTCTCTCTCTTCCTCCTCGCCGTATGCCCGGGGAGGCCGAGGAGGGGGGGGGGGGGGAGGGGAGGGAGGGAGGGGGGGGGGGAGGGGAGGGGAGGCGGGCGGACGCACACCTGCACCTGTTCTCGTCACGAGTTGTCGTGCGAGAACGGCCAGCACGGTGGGTCGGGGATCTCCGCCCGGGCGTGTGTTTCGCCGTCTGACGTCTCCCTCCTCGCCGGCGGTGAAGGAGCCTCGGCGCTCTCGACGCCGCTAATTAGCGGGGGTGACATTTTTTTTCTTTTCTTTTTTTCCACTTCCAGAACATTAGCATCACTTGCAGCAGACAGATGTTTATGAACTGTGTAACGGAGGGAATTAACCTTCTCGGCGAGGGACTTAAAGGACACGGGCGTCTGCTCGGATTTTGCTCAGAAATTGCGCGTTTGACTCCTGGTGCCATACAGCTGGGGATCAATTGACAGCCTAACCGAGGGCAGACTTGATGCTGAGTTTTAATTCAGTGCATTCAGGAGAGATCATCCTCAAAATGATGCTGTATTTTACAAGATGAGACACTCGATCCAGCGGGACATCTTGGTCTTTAACAGATCGTCGTGTGTTGTATCTGTTTATATTCATAAGCATTCCACTGACAAGGAATTCCCACAACCTCCCAAACCCTCCCTCTCTTTTCCCCCCCCAAATGTGAGGGCCAGATGTTGCCATGACCTTGTACTTCCCGCTATCCATCCTGCTGCAGTCAAATCACAGCAGACCAACCCTGTTACCGTAGCGATGTAGCATCCCTCATTACACAGGACATGAGGGATACGCACACACGCGCGCATCACACGCACGCACACACACCATACTGGAACCTTGGCTAAAAGAAAACGACAATGGCGCACGCACACAAGTAGACACAAAAAGGGATTTGCACAGGCGCGGCCAGCGCCACAAAACACGCACGCACGCACACACATACACGCACGCACACACGCACACACAACCCACACTCGCACTCACCATTATATGACAATCTCAGTCACAGGCAAACAACAATCCTGTGTGCACACATACAGACACAAAAGTATATATCCACGTGCCCGGCACAAGTCACGACCAAACAACACAACACACACACACACACACACACACACACACACACACACACACACACACACACACACACACACACACACACGTAGACACATTCTCACACCCACACTCTCATTCACACACACACACACACACACACACACACACACACACACACACACACACACACACACACACACACATACACACACACACCCACACTCTCATGCACAACACACACACACCTCTCATGCACACACACACACACACACACACACACTCACACACTCACACTGACACATGCGCAGAAACAGGGCCTGGCAGACTTCCATTAGACGGGGATGTGTGCCATGTATCTATTGATTGTCCCTCTCTGACAGACAGCTGTGCTCCGAGTGGGGCTGCCGTCACGCCCGTGTTCGCTGGCTGCCTCCTCATTAAAACAGAAACACGCTGGCGAAGTCAGTGGGAAAAAAAAAAGAAGCGCCACAGCTACGCCTAATGCCCACACCCCGCACCACCACCACCACCACCACCACCCCCACCTCCGCCATCCCTATATGGAGCCGCCGGCCCGAGTATTGATCTGATATGCATACATACGACGGCGTTTGTTGTTTCGCAGTCCAACAGCGACCGAGAGGATGTTCAATCATCTCGATTAGTGTCGGATACGACAAAGTTTGTGAACGTGTCGTTGTTTTTTTTTTTTTTTTTTTCTTCCTTCCGTTGTCCTTGGCCTTCACGCGCCCTGGCGGTCTTAAGGCCTCAACGCTACGGCGGGATTGATGATTCAGATGTCCGTGAAAGAGCGTGTTCCCTCCCCCCGTCGAGCAGTCTGGTGGTTGATCGGTCACTCGGATCGCCTGGAGAAGGAAGGCCTGACTCCGAGCGCCGTGGCGGCACACGGCGCCGGTCGCCCCGATTGCGGCGATGGCGTCTGCGGCCCGTTTTTTTCCCGGTGAAGTGCAGCCGCCCCCCTTGGTGCCCGGGCGGTCCGGTTGTTAGCGCGTCACGGACCGCGGCAGAAACCCGACCGACGGCGTCGTGGTAACGGACCGGCTGGCGGCGCTGCTCCCTGCTCCTCGACGCTCGCAGTTTCGCCGCAAACTCATTGTCGCCGCCAACTCTGCTCTCACGGTTACAAAAAAAGTCGCTTTTAAAGACCGGTTCTGTTTCCTTCTTCATTCGACGGGCGGGTTGGGGGGGGGGGTGGGGGGGGAGAGAGATGGACAGAGAGCGTGAGCCTCCACCGGTGACCGCAGGCCTCGGGTTTCCAGCGGACCCTCCCGGTCCACAAACGGCTCATTCAACGCAATCGGTGTGATGCAGCGTATTGGATCCGCACGCATCGACCCGGGGAGTCGCGTTGCCCGGGCCCCCCGGGGGGGGAGCGCCGCACAGCCCAACCACAAGCAGCGGGGTAAGACTGGGCCACGGGGAGCCGGCACACTTGCAGGAAGTTTTAGGGACCGCTCTCACCCCCCTCCCCCCCCCGTACACCCCACCCCGCACACACACCCCCCCCCCCCCCCCCCCCCCCCCCCCCCCCTCCCCCTACCCCCAAAGACTTCCCTCCACTTCATTAGCGGCTCCTTTATGTCGCAGTGGGCGCGTCTCCCCCCCCCCCCCCCCCTTCCCTGTACGGAGGGGCGACATGATTTATGAATGCTAATTTAGTCAGATGTTTGTCTTGTTAATCCCGGTCTGCTCACATCCCACGGCGGATGTGTTTCCACGCGCCGCGGTGGAGTCTCACTGCGGTGGAGGTTTCTTTGTACGTTTAAAAAAAAAAAAAAAACACAATGGAACACTGGTGTTCTTTGTTTTCTGTTCTCTGGCGCACACACGGTTGCACGTGTGCGGGTACATACACACACACACACAAAAACAGCGACGCATGCACACACTCGCACATGTATGCACACACACACACACACAAACACACAGGCACTTGCATATGCACGCACACAGACAAACAAACACACACACAGACACTCGCACACGTATGCACATGCACACAGACAAACACACACACACACACACACACACACACACAAACACACATACAGATACTCACACATGTATGTACACACACATACACACAAACACACACATGCAGACACACAGACTCTCACGCACACACGCACGCACACACATAAACATACACACACTCGCACTCAAATACACACATGCACACACACACACACATATTGCCATGGTCATTAGAGCAGGCTGTCTTTCCAATATCTATTAGTGTGAGGCAGCCGATGGGCTGTGGCGGTGTTTGCATCGCTGGGCTGAGTCACGATACGGGACCCGGCAGTGACCTCTGCAGTTGTTTCTTTAAAACGGCTATCGGCAACCCATCCAAAGCACTTGTGCTTCGAGTGTGTGAGAGTGTGTGCATTCGTATGTGTGTGTGTGCATGTGTGTGTGTCTGCAAGAGGGAGAGCCACCTCCGAGGGCTGGCCCTGTGTGCGTGAGTGTGAGTGTGTGTGTGTGAGAGCATGTGTGCAAGAGGGACAGTGCGTTCAGAAAGTTGGTGTTTTTTTTGTGTATGTGTGTGTGTGTTCACCAGTGTGTGTTTGTGTGTGTGTGTGTGTGTGTGTGTGTGTGTGTTGTGTGTGTGTGTGTGTGTGTGTATGTGTGTGTTTGTTTGTGCGTGTATGGTTAGACGTGCTGCATGAGTGTGTGTATGTGTGAGAAGGACCTTTAGGGGTTGGTGGTGCTTGTGTCTATGTGTGTGTGTGTGTGTGTGTGTGCGTGTGTGTGTGTGTGTGTGTGTGTGTGTGTGTGTGTGTGTGCGTGTGTGTGTGTATGAGGGAGGGGGACTTGAGGGGTGGGAATTGACAATTTGTTTGGCTCATTAGGCACCGTCTGTGTTTCTGGGCAGGCTACTGCATGTGTAACTGTGTGTTTGTCTTGGGCCATGTGTTGTACACGCATGTGTGTGTGTGTGTGTATGTGTGTGTGTGTGTGTGTGTATGTGTCTGTTGAATACACGTGTGCAATGAGACATGAAGTGATCATTCCTTGCCGCACAGTGGCATCACATGCTATTGATTCATCTCGGTGCTCGTCAAGCGGCGGTTCTCTGACCCTATTCGCCTTTCAGGTGTTCCCCGCTCTCTCAACTAGAGCGCATGGCTTCATTGGATGCTCATCAACGCACGGCAACGCGCATCCCTCACTCGTCTCATCCCCGCCGATCAATGGTTGATAGGAGGGCGGAAAACTTGGAGGCTGTAACTCGCGAGGTTGGCTGGGGGTGTTTGTGGTGGGCCGACGTAATAAAGCCCGAGTGCTTTGTTATAGGTGTCCTATTGAACCGGAGAGCGGGGAATAATGTTATTTTTGTCGCCGTCGGTGCTTTTCCCACAGACTCGTGTTTTTTAACACGCTGTGTTTTTTCTGAGGATGTTTTACTGCGCCGCATTCTGTATCTGTAACAACTGTGCGCACAAGATAGTTTTAATTAAAGGAGCAACATTAGGCTTTTGCCTACCAGCAGTAAAACAGAACTATTAGGGCGACACTGCAACCATCACCCTTTTAGCCTAACCCATTAGAGATAAACACCATTTAGGATGAAGTGCCCGTTTGTGTTTAATTGAAAGGTCACAGTTTGCATGTAAGTAACTTACTTTTGATACCATTGTATATTGTAAATCCTGTACTGAGGAAGTGCTCATAGAAAATAGCTCTTTTAGAGATGCTCTTAATATCTCATAATCATATTTTTGCTACGGTCTGAAGAAAGAAACGCTAATGTGGAATTACTAATTAAAATACAAAAAATAAAATACAAAAAATAACAACCACATTGACGCTATTTCTGTGACACTTATAATTACCTTTGTTTACTTTTTAAATTTTTACTTTTTTTTTTAAAGTTTTTTTTTTTTAAACATTTTCTTCTGTGTTTTGTAAGAGCTGTCAGACGTGGGCTGGCGTGACTGCAACACAACCAGCACATTTGGACCCGGGAAGGTTAGAGCACGGCAACAATAACCCAACAATAAAAGCAGCAGCAGTACCACTGGTCGAGAGAATACAATTAATTCACAATCAACACATTCCCAAAGAGAGGGGGCTATTTTCTGATGTGTATGGGGGCGGTTACAGCCCTGTGTTTATTACAGAACTGTTTTGGTGGCACTAGAAAGAGAACGCATTTGTTGGTTTTGTTTTTGTTATATGGAGGAATGCGTTAAGGTTGTGGAATGTTTTTGTTAACGGAGGGTGGGAAACACAACAGCCTCGGAAGACCTCTGCTCTCTGTGCTACACGCAGACACACGCACGCACGCACACACGTGGCATAGCTCAGTGGGTAGAACGGGTCGTCAACTAACCGTAGGGTTAGAGGTACGATCCCCACCTCCGACTGTCCACATGTCGAACCCCACCAATATACTGGTGGTAAGTCGCTTTGGACAAAAGCGTCCGCTAAAATGCCCTTCTTCTTCACACACACACGCACGCACGCACGCACGCACGCAGGCACGCACGCACGCACGCACACACACACACACACACACACACATAGCAACACACGCACGCAAACATGCACACACACACTCACAGACATTTCTGCGAGTGACTTTATTGGATGGGGCATTGAGTGGTTGTTGTGTTATTTCCTTTTGTCTCTTCCTCCTTTTTTTTTCTCCGACGTGATATTCCACTGCTTGAAGTGCTTGGCCATCTGAGTGACATTTTACAGAACATGTAAAGCACGACATTACCGGCCATAAATGGAACAGACATCCACAAGTGGCATCTTACGATAGCTGTGTCGGTGTGAGGTGTAAAAAAAACAACAACAACAACAACGCAATGTTGCGTGAACTAATCAACCCTTTTATCGCGTTTTGCATTGCATTTGCATATTTACACACACACACACCAGTCGGCCGTCGCATGACTCATCCCCCCTGGACACATTTTGTGACGCCGCGACAGTTAATGGCGGCGGGTTTATGAGACGCACGCGCGCCCGGCCCCCTCTGTTAACCCGGTCATTCGGACGCCGCTCGGACGTCCTCCCAGCCACCGGGAAGTTGTTTTCTTTCCTCTTTTTTTCCTTTTTTTCCCCCAAGCCGGCCAGCCCCTGGACTAGCGGTGGGGTTAGCACACACTAAAGCAGGGGTGTCAAACTCATTTTCATCCCGGGCCACATCAGCATTATGGTTGCCCTCAAAGGGCCGGTTGTAACTGTAAGACTGTATACATTTAAGTAACTGTCTCTGTGTTTGGTTATTATTTATTCAAGTGTACAAATATTGTACATGCATTTATACACACATGCAAAAAATATATGGAAGCACTGGAACCACTGCAATCTAGTGGCAGGATTTGCGGATCACAACATTGAAATGCATTGTGGGAGATGTAGTTGATGGTCGCTGTACGGTACCCTGTGAAGCAAGCAGTATATGCCTTTTAAGCTCTCGCGGGCCACATACAATGACGTGGCGGGCCTTGAGTTTGACGCGTGTGCGCTAAAGGCTTCTAGCAGGGGGGGCCGCCACAGCCCTGAGCTCAAATGGGCAAATTGAAACCCGGGCAGCGCGGGCACGTGTGCAAATAATTACTGCAAGCGGGCCGACCCGCCGTAATTAACTGCGGCGATGCGCAGCGGTTTGTTCTTTCATCCTCTCCTCAGAATATGACTTCCCAACTGACAACTTTGCCTCGGCTGTAAGTCACAGCAGCCGCGGGTGAAGGTACGGGGTCGAAGGCCGCGGTGCAGTGATGCATAGGCGCGGATTAAATGGAGAAAAACACAACGCAAGCGGAGGGGTGCAGGGTTCAATAACGATGGTGTGCCTTTAAGTGTGTTTGCTGGCATGCAAATAGTGAAGAATGGCGTCCGAACGCATGCTTCAGGGGCTTCACCTCGGCCCCTTCATTCTTTAATGACAGGAGAGCACTGCAGGCACTTTGCATTGAGAGATGGCGTTCTTTTGTACTGACATCGTGGAAAATGAATAGCACTGATAATGTAGGCTCCAGGGGAAATCTTTGGGAGCCGGGGTCAACAGTTAACTTCTGGGGACGAACACAAAAAGTTTTAAGTCTGTATTTATAGGAGAATTTCAGATTTCAGTGGATTCGGATCTACAGGGCAGGGGACCAAAGGCGTGAGAATAATTTGAAATGTACATTTTGCTGTCTTTGCCAAAGTGCTACTCTAGGCAATTGCCTTGTTCAGCTAAATGGATAAGGAGATTTCTCAGAGAGAATATACTTCAAGTTATGCTCAAATATGTGGATACTTCAGTGCGGTGCCTTGTGTGCGTACGTGACAAAAGTCACTGATACACAAATACCTTTAAATCATGATATACAGCAACCGAACGACAGCGAATACAATCAATTTTCAGTTTCATCCCTGGACAGAGAAGGAGTCTGCATGTTTGGGATCAGATATTTTGACACTACACACACAGCTCTTAGTAGGAGAAAAACACGTATTTCAACCTTTTGAAATAACACCTGTGTAGCACACTTACAGATTATTATATTTGACATGTAAATTGCAGATTATGTCCCTTTCACACCCGGAACTTCTAGTGGTACTTGCATTGTAAGGTGCCGCTAGTGATGGGGGTGCACAGGATTTACCCCCAGTGTCTGCAGTGTAGCATTATCACTTCAGGTGAGCTAGGTTATTCCGTTTACAGATCTATATTTTGGATGGAGAGCCCCCCCCCCCCCACCCCCTTATCTGTGAAAATCTGCCCAAAGCAGGCGCTGGCCCACTTCAAACATGTATTGTATTTCTATTGGCTGTTTCTGAAGTTGCGTTTGCAAGGAAAAGAAAAAAAAAATCTCTCTGCAATACCCTCGGAGCAGGCTATTCTCGAGGACCGAACAAGGTACTTTTCCAATTACAGATTGCCTGCTTCTCAAACGACGAGGGCACTGCCAACCCCTAACAGCCATTAAAACATGACTCAAATATACCAAGGGAATGGAGAGTGGATGTGATGAGCTGCTACTGTAATGGTGTTGTAATAATAGATAGGAACCTCCACCCACACAAAAACCAGACCAAAAAAACCCCCGCCCTAATAAATTCATAACCCAGTGTATGGCCCTTCCATGCCTTTTGATATATTAGCACGCAGGGGTTGTGTGTGTGTGTGTGTGGGAGATGCCTGGCACAAGTACTGACTTAGAAGAATTGGCCCTGTTCCAGCTCTGCTGTAGAAGTTCGAGTGCCTTGCCCAAGGGCCCCTCATCAATAGTTGAGTAGAAAACAAAACACTTGTTGACAGATGAACTGGTAAACCATTGACATGGTCATTTTCCTCTAGTTTTCGGCTTGTCCTGTCCAACAACAATTCCATTTGACAGGCTATACTGTTTGTAATTGTTTCCTAAAACTTATCATAACATTACAGGATTAGCATATGAATTATGAAAAAATAACATATTTTTGTTTCCATTTTGAAAATTTAATGAAATATCCAAGAGTATTGGGCTGACTGACACAGTGCGATGCCACCGAGTCAGACTACAGGTCTAATGCCAGGGCTAAGGGCAGCAGCAGTATTATTAATTAAACACGCAACATTCATGGGTTTTGGTGTGGGATGTAATGGGAGCATCTGAACCCAGGGAGAGCAATCAAATTGCAGGGTTTGAACCTCGAGACCTGTGGGGGCAGCTTGACCCTCGGACGAAAACCCTTGTGTGGTGTGCCCACTTTCTGAGGCCGCAACAAACAGTGTTTCTTTTTGTGAAATCGTATCAAGGCGCAGTATATTGTGCGAGGCAATTTGGTTAAAAGGCCATTTACTATAGTAGAGCTAATGTTATCCTCCAGACAACACTGACGTGGTTCCTTCACAAAGGCTAAATTACCCTAACCCGCTGCTGAAAGAGATTGGCCACAGCTGGATGTGTCAGCTGAAAATATCCGCTGCTGTCGCATGCCTCAGCCGTTGGTCCACTCCCGATGGTGGGACAATAATTAAATAAGTTCCTCTATCAGCCAGACATTGCTGTTTCCCTGACAAGCTTGGTGCAAAATCCTCATTGGCCTCATTTCTTGCTACATGAGTAACAAAGACTAATGGGGCCTTTGCTGTCATGAGGGGGAAAAAAAAAAAAAACGGAGAGAGTGAAATGGAAATACCACCGGGCTCCAGCAGTAAAGCCGGAGCACCAAAAAGGAGAGCTTTGTCATTTTGCAAACGTCTGACAGTAATCTATTAATTGGTGCACAGTAATGGCTGTAATTGTGGCCATTTGCGGCGTCAACCTTGTGGGTAATGCCGGGGTTTGTGCCGGTTGCCAAGTGTCAGCTGTCTTTGGAGGTGAGGATACTTGACTGCTCAAAAGGCCAGGGGAGGCTGTGCTGGATTGGTAACTAGCTCACATTTTGCCTCCTGCTCTGCAGCAGATAACGGCCCGCAGCCTGCAACAGTGTTCCCAGACGCTCCTAACAAAGCCCTCACCTATCCTGCAAAAAAAAATAAACTAGGCAAGCGAGAGTAGGTGCTTCACATTTTGCAGTTTGGCTTTGGCTGGCACACGCTGCAGGACTGTATACACTACAGGAACAGGTGCAATAGAAGGACAAGCATCGGGCAAAGAAAGAGCCAACCCCCCCCCACTGGCAAATTGTCTGAGGTTTTTTTCCACATTCACCATTGTGTGGTTGTTGTCACAGCCGCTCCGGTTTGGTGCGTCGCTCTGTGTTTTGGCCGCCGAGGCCTAAAGAGGGCTCCCGTCCACAAAAGTTAACACGGGCGTCCAACGGCTATCGGAACATTTAATGGTCGGCGTGGACGCGCGCCAAAACCCCTTAGAGGAGGACGCCGTGAGCCCTGTGTGGATCCCTGGGGAAGTTCTGCCTCGGCGCACGCGGCGAACAAGAGGTTAAGTTGAATAATGACTGTGTCAATAAACACAAGCGCGGCACGTTTTCAGCGTTATGTCTTTTTGCGTGGAATGTAGGAGGTGGATGAGCTTTTTGATTAATCACCCGTTTCCCCCCGTGTAAATATTAAACAGGACGCAGCGTTTACGTGTCGTGAAAGGAGAAGACAAAAAAAAAAATTGCGCCGCAACTGCCAGAAAATAATCTAATTGAGGGAAGAACAATAAACCACAGCCACGGCCTGAAGCGATGCTCTTTGTTGAATGTAAAGATGTTTCACCTACACTCGGGTGCACAAAAAAGTAATGTAGTGGCTGAAAGAGCCGTGCAATGTTTTTTTGTGTGTTTCGCCTTCTTGAATCGCTGTGATTGGATTGGTTAATGGACTCTGGAGGCCATTTTGTTTAACAAAGGCACACCCCCTACTCCAAGACACACACACACACACACATGCACACGCACACACGCACACACATCGACACACACACACACACACACAACCTCCCATCTAATAGTGTACGACTGCTCCTGTTTCTACGTTCCTGCCACAGTGAGGCTGCTTTAATGCCAGGGTTCTAATGGAAAGGTCCGGAATTAATGGGAGCGCCCGTTCCCAGGGTCCCAGGGTGTCCTGCTCACCTAATCCACACCTACCTTTCGGTCGCCCCTCGTTAATACGTTTTTTTTTTCTTTTTCTTCTGCCAACTCAACCGTAACTTGCCGAAGGAGAACACGGCGCTCTGTGCGCCATGAGGCTAACATGACATACATGTGTTCCTCCGGAGTTCCCCTCAGGGTTGACTAAAGCACCGCTCTACCTCCGTGGGCAACTCTTGAATGTGACCCATATCAGTGTCAGTCGTTTCCCTCTGCCACTCTCGCCGCTGCTGAAGCAAACCAGATGTAACATGTGATTATTTCAACCGAGGGGACACGTCTTGGATTTTCTCATTGCCGACCCCCCCCCCCCCCCCCCCCCCCCCCCTCAAGGAAACTAACCTCGAATGAAAGTCAAAAGCAACAATGCATATTTCATGCTTTAACGTACCGTCGGAATAGCACCCTGTGATTAAACATTTACCTTTCGGTGGCGTAGTCGTCTGTTGTTGTTGTTGTTGTCTGAACGCGGGCGAAACAGGTCAGAGTGCCCTGCTGTTGCTGAGTTCAGCAGAATCCACCTGAATATTCCATCCCTTTAAATCTTCAATTGAAGTCCTTGAAGGAAATACCTCACAGGGCCCATGCTATGTGGCCTGCATGGCCTATTTAGATACAATTTATTTCCTTCAATTTCTTTGTCGTGTGTTTTTCAATAGAGAAACAAATGGAAAAGCCTTCTTCTCGGAGGTAATCTTTTGGACACATGTGCAACACCTTTTCAATATATAACATGTGGTGTAAACATTCGCCGCTCCTCAAACAACACACTCCATTGCTTATATACAGTATATTCCGTGTGCTTCTTAAAATGTTCTTAAAATGCATTTTTTTCATTTGTTAAAGACTTGAATATGCCCTGAGAACGGAGTCTGTCTCCAGCCCTCCCCCGGTTCCAGAGGGTTCTCCACACTGTAATCCCTCCACGTCACTTAAATGATCACATCAGCAATGTATGTTTCGGGCCCCTGGTTTCGTGTCTCCCCCTTTGTCTCACTGTACCAGCCAGCGATATCATTTCCCAAAATACCCCTCAAAAGCCTTAACGAACATCATAGAATGCATTCAGCAAAAGCAAAGCAAAGCAAAACAAAAGACAAGGACATTTATTTTTTTTATTTTTTTATTTTTGGTTACGTGGGCACTCTACCATGTGAAACCGTAGCCCCACAGGGCTTACACAAGCGTATACCTCACATGGACGCTACTAGTTCTGCCTAGCGCCTTCATACCCTGTGGACTAGTATGCCATCAGGCGCATTCTGTTTTGAGTTGCTGCAGTTTTTTTTTTTTTTTAATGAGCCTTGTCGAGTCTCTTATCCCAGGCAGAGCTGTACATGGTAAAGAGCTTAAGGACAGAAAGGCTCACCTTAATAATTCACCTTACTCAACGGATGATATCCTGTGTAGGTACGATATGTATGTTTGGAGCCACACACACACACACACACACTCACACACACACACACACACACATACACATACCTACACACAGACACACACACACTCACACACACACACACACGACACACACACACACACACACACACACACACACACACACACACAGACACACACACACACACACACACCCACACACACACACACACTCACACACGCACAGCCCATGTTCAACTTATCTCGGATGGCAGTGGCCTCACAAAGCAGTGGGGTAACGGAAGTGAGTGCAACATCCTGATTGCTGTTATCTGGCTTGTTCTGGTTTATTTTCCCTCCCAACTTCAAGTGGAATTGGTGGAGGAGGCCCTCTGAAGATCTCACAACCAGATAGCAGGTAGATGGGACGCTGCCCGGGGTGGTGGAAGTAGCAGGAAGGTGTGTGTGTGTGCTCTGTGTATTGGGAGCTCTTCCAAAGAGAGAAGCAGGCCGGTTTGAAGTGCTTTAGTCAGACATGACATTAGCTGTTGCCTTGCTAGAAACTGTAGCCATGGAGAAGGTGTGATTGGGAAGCATGTATGCCTTGTTATCAACATGACTTTGACGTTGACAATATAGTTAAAACCCTTTCTAATTAATTTACTGCTTTAACGCTCCGGCATTGTTAATCTTAAATGTGAAAGTGCATTATAATCCACCTGCAGAAGGTGTTACCTGAGCGTGTAATTAATTTGAGTCTTACTCTTCAGTGTCCTGAATTCCAGTTTAGATTAAAGGTTTGACTCTATTGCTGCAGATCAGCAGATCAGTGACATTTTATGAATATTTCCAACATCATATTTATATGATGTGTTTATCATCAGCATTTCTTACATGACTTGTTTCCAATCATATCTTCAAGTGATCCAGACCAGAGGGTATAGTGTAGTACAGCATATCACAACAACATTAGCAAACTGGGGTCTGAAATAAAGCCATATCTTTGAATCTCGGTGACATTTTTATTTATTCTCTACTTTACGGAAGGTAAACACCGGAAACACAGAATAGCACATTGAGATTCTCAATGGGTTTGTTCTCAATTTGATAACAAATAGACGCAGACTGAAACCAGGAAGCATGTCCAGCACTCTGTGAGACAACAGTGTAACACACCCCAGCATGCCAGCCGTCAAGCATAAATATTCATACATATTTAATGGCATGGAAATTCAAAGTGTGCATGGCCCGATTTGATCCCTTCAGTTCATGTTTTTCACAACATATCCAGAACATTAGTAATACTTTATTATGTGTGTGAGCGTGTGTGTGTGTGTGCATGTGTGCGTGCGTGCGTGCGTGTGTGCGTGCGCGTGAGTGTGTGTATGTCCTTCTTGAATAAAACAACAACTAAGTTATCCTCGGCCGTAATCTTTAGCATTGTAGGTCGATGAGATTAGTGGTTGAAACTAATCCGCTACCACCAACAAATCAATCCCATATAGCCAGAAGTCAAATGCTAGCATGTTTTTCCCAAAATCGTTTGTAGCTCGGTTCTCCCAGCGCAGCCGGCGTTTGAACGAAGCAACGAGTGGAAAGAGCAGAGTCCGTGTAAGTGGCAGCCCAGCAGGGGGTCCTGTTCTGATCAGACATGCCCTCAGCTAAAGATGTTAATTCTGAACGCCGGTCTTGGGGGATGAACAGAGGAGTTGGGGGTGGGATGGAAAGCAACCGCATTTATGAGCGAAGGCTGCATATTGCATAGCAACTCATTTTGAGGTGAACTGAGAAGGGAGAGGGGGGAAAAAAAGAAAAGGAAAACAAGCTTGTTAATGTGAACCAAGGACAACAGGCGCTGCCATTTTTTCTGACAGGAGTGAGGCGTCTGAGGACCCAGCATGGCTGGGGAGGAGACATTTAGCTAGCTTGTTATTGACTGGCAGTTGATGCGGCTCTGGCTGCTGCTGCTGCTGCTGTTGTGGTCCTGTTGAGGAATATCAGTTGCTGCTTATCTGCTAGATGATGGGGTTTTGTTACGAAAATGAGCACACCAAGGGACAGTGCCGGACATTTCACATGGCCTCAGCGCTCATTAATTCACTGTAAAGGCGATGTTTACTGGCGGGCCCATCGCGTGCGTTTCACACCAGCACACTGGCTATTTTGTTGACTCGGGGACGTCTGCCAGTGTTTACAAATGACCCTTTTCATTAGGCTTGATAGACAGATTCACAGATCTGTTGGAAAAAGTACAGATATCAGCTTTCATTTGGCTTTGTTGATGGAGACCGTAAGGGAATGCAGGATTTATGTTCTGTTTTTAAAATATTTTTTTACAAAATAGTGACTTAGTGAACATAATCAGTCAGAAACATGAAGCAGGTCAACTAAAAACTAATATAATATACTCATTATCTTCCCAAAATGCCTGCCCCAAATCATTTACACCATACTTTAGACATAACTGTTTGGCAGGACAGTTCTTATTGTTGTGTGACGCAGCCTGAACTGTCTTGCTGAAATGGGAGGTCTCATTGCAGTTCCCTACCGGAAAAAAAAACACCAACAACAAAAAAAGAGAGCAAAATCTATTTAATGATTGTCTGGGCTCTGTTCTTGTAAGCTCCCAGACCCGACCCCAGGTGAGGACGTGACAACATGAAAAAACCCTTTGATGGATGACTACATCCCCCACGTTTGACGTTTCAATGATAAACCCCCGACGACGAAGACGTGTGGCAGGCTAAAGGTGTATTTCTGCCCGGTGAGCGCTGCGGTGTGTTTGCCTCGGTGAGTTTGCCGCGGTGAGTTTTCCCCCCCTTTCCCCGGATTACAGTAATTAGAGATGGCGCATACCGCTAAACACTAATGTACGCAACACCTCGATGCGGGGGCTCCTGTCTCCGAGCGCACACTCGGTTCGGCCCGGTTCGGATTCCGTCGGAACGAGGCTTATTCTTGTCCTTTATATCGGGTCTTTAATATCTCCTGACGTGAAATTCGTTCTGTAATTAGTTCACTTCAAAAGCGAAGTCCCCGGTGCCTCTAGGTGTGGAATTTCAGTGTGTAATTAGTGCGTTTTAAAAGTAATGTTCCCCAGTGCTGAGCAACATGTGACCTCGCTGCGTCGGCCGGTTCAGTTGCGCTCACTGCACGAACGCCAATTTGTGAGTATTGTGTTTTTCACGCCGTTGTTCAGTGAACAAACTTTCCGTTCGGCTCCAATCTCTCGTGATTTATTATATGCAGCTGATGTATAACTGATGTTCCTCTGGTTTAGGGAGAAGGCTGGGAGGGGGGGGGGGGGGGGGGGGGGGGATTTCAATGAACATGCATTGGTAATCCAAATACACGAATGTATTTTTTTTTTTTTCTTCTAAATCCCATTTCGACTTTCAAAAGAAGTGAGTGGAAACAGCAGGTAACACAATCAGACAGCGGGGCCCATGCAGTCTGGCTGCAGTCACCTGATCAGGTTTTTGTGTGTTTTTTTGTGTTTTTTTCTCTCGCCGTACAGCACCATTGCTCTGAATCACTGCGGCTGGAGGCTCGGTCGGTGTGGGTGGAGGGTGGGGGGGGGGAGCGAGCTACAGCACACCACAGAGAATTAGACCCAAGACTGTCAATTAGTTTCTAAGAGGCCCCAAATGTGGCATGGGGTTGGCCAGGCGTGCGGTGCATTGTAGCATGACACCTGATGGCTAATGGAAGTTGACATGGCTTCTTGTGGAATCACACTGTGTAGGGGAGGGGTTGGGGGAATGGCGAGGGTGGGGGGTGTGGGGGTGGGAGGAGGGGAACGGAGGGTCTGAGGGTTGGGGCGGGGGGGGGTGGGGGGGGGGGGGGGCAGGGGCGAGGGCGAGTGGGGGTACTCGGCAGCGGTGAAGTGTGGTCGGCTTGGGAGGCCACAAGGAGAGGGCTATTCCTCCCGGCTTCGTCTCCAATTAGCGGGGCCGTGCGGCAGGGGCCGCCCTGTTTGTCCCCCATTAAATTGTTAATCAAATGGAACAGAAACCGGCCTCCGGAGAGAATAGCCTTTCAGGCGAAAGCCGACCGCAGATGTAATGAAATAAAAATGATTCATCATTTGTTTCTGTTGTGACAGTGTCTCTCATCCGCCCCCCCCCCCCCCCCCCCCCCCCCCGCCCACCCCGTTCCTCGCGATACCCACTGATACGACAAGCGGTGGGGGAGATACGTGCACCGATACCTGTGTGGTGCGGTGTGACAGGAAGGGCGTGCCACGCGCGTGCATGTAAATAAGCCAGGCTTCGTTTGTTCCTCTCCTCCTCTATTGTTCAAAGCTGTAAAAACAACAACCCACCAAACGCTGTCGTGGGGCGTTGTCATGCACTCACTGTATGCTGTCACGGGGCGTTGTTGTGCGCTCGCGGTAAGCTGTCGCGGGGCGTTGTCGTGCACTCACTGTACGTTGTCGTGGGGCGTTGTTGTGCGCTCGCGGTACGCTGTCGCGGGGCGTTGTCGTGCACTCACTGTACATTGTCGTGGGGCGTTGTTGTGCACTCGCGGTACGCTGTCGCGGGGCGTTGTCGTGCACTCACTGTACATTGTCGTGGGGCGTTGTTGTGCACCTCGCAGTATGCTGTTACGGGGCGTCGTTGTGCAGCATCCTGGTTTCATGACGCCGTCCTGCTGACGTCCTTTTCTCTCCTCTCCGTTCACGCCTCCTCGCCGTTCCCGGTGAGCACCACCGGAGGTATCCCTGGAGGCGGAGCAGGTTTCCGTGAAAGTGATTAGGAGAGAAAGGGAAGGGCTCCAGTGTCCACGCTCCTCTTCTCCTCCTCCTCCTCCTCCTCCGCCGCCGCCTCGTCCTCCGTCTCCTCCTTTTTTATTTATTTTTTCTCTTCAAATAACCTTCCGTTGTCTTATTCGCGTCGATGAGTGGCCGCCGTGTGCATGGGAGGAACCCCAAAGACCTCCCTGTCTCCCTCACCTAGAGCATCCGCGCCGGCCTGTTGTGTCCCCCCCGCGCGACACAGTGTGCCCGGGGCTGTCAAGAAGGACAAACCATTAGAGCTTAAATTCGCTGTCTAGGTTTTTTCTGTAGTGGGCTTTTATTTTTTTTATTTGTGTCTATGTGTGTGTGTGTGTGTGTGTGTCTGCGCGCCATACTCCGGCCCAGTGAAGGCTGTCTGGAAGAGGGGCTGTTGGGTTCTTTCAACTCTGACGTCTGCGCCGGCCGGGTGCTTCGGCTGCAATAAGTAAGCAGGACATGGGGGCCAAGAAAAATAAAAGCCCCCGTGCTCCCTGGAGAGCCCTGGCTTTTTCTTTTTTTATTGCCGCCCCTATCTAAAATACGATGATCGAATGAATTGATTGAGGGGCCGCAGCATAGAAAGACTCCCCGACGAAATGGCCGGTTTATCGCTGTTAGGCTCAAGTAACTTCCAAGTGATATCTAATTTCCGGCATAACTGCACATGCTGGCAGGTGATACCTTTTTGGGATGATATTTTATCCGTTGCAATAGATATGCTTTAACACATATGGCTTTTGCACCGCGGTGGTGCAAAAGCTATGAATGCAAGAGAGAGAGAGAGAGCTCTTGTGGTCAAAATCGGTTTCTCGCGGCGAAAGGGAACGTCGACGTTGGAAGGCGTTGGCCCGTTTTCCTCAAAGAAGCGTGCGGGATGGGCTATGTTACGGGACCAGAGCGGCGGTGAGGCATGGTAGAGGAACGCATCGCATCGCGATGCGCGTGTTTCCCAGAGGACCATGTTCGTAGCCACCTCCGACACCTCCCTCAACAACTCACACACACACACACACACACACACACAGGCTATGATGATAATGACAAACAAAGGCATCATCGGCCACCTTTTCATAAACCCCGGGTACACTTGGAATTGAAGAGGTGACATTACCCGCCATGCCTTTCTGTCTTCTCATTTCCCCCCCCCCCCCTCCCACTAATGTCATGGAGATATTGCGACACCGGGACAATCTTTTTTCCTTCTACAGCCGGGGTGGCTCATCAAGCCACAGAAAAATCCAGGGATGAACATGAAGGCATATGAAGCCATTACCGTTCTATTACTCTTGCTCTGTACTTGACTCGCCTGTGTAAGGTTCCCCCACCTTCCTCCCTTGTTCAAATTCTCTTCAATCACCTGCCCCGAGTGGCTATTGAGGCAGCAGCGGCGAGGAAATGAGAGGAGAGTGAGAACGAGGTGAAGAGAGAGATCGGAAGAGAGAGAGAGAGAGAGAGAGAGAGAGAGAGAGAGAGAGAGAGAGAGAGAGAGAGAGAGAGAAGCTTAATAAATGGCCCCCTGGATATTCCCAAGTGGCAACAGATGAACTGGCGATAAAATGTGCCACTTGCACCGTCCAAAGGAAATAGGGGAGAATTGGGCATTTGGGAAAAAAAGGGTGGAGGGGCTTAATCTCATACTGCGTGCTTCTGAAGTACTGTTTGAGTGTTAGTCCTCTGCTCTCTCTCTCTCTCGCTCTCTCTCAGGTCAGAACCACTTGAGGTCTTTGCTCACTGAGATCAAGGCTAGACTGCAGATGCCGTCAAGATTTCTTTGGACCACTTGTTGGATCCTATCCTGTCTCTATGAGCGCGGGTTGGGGTGGGGGTGGGGGGGGGGGATGAGCTCGCACAATTAACTGCAGTGCAACTGGTCGTTAAGTGGGGGTTAATTTTATATTGATTGACAAATCTTAAAGGGCAGCCACCTTTCGCTCTCAAGGAGCGTACTAATCGCTCTGGAGTTGCCGGCAAAGTGGCAGATGAGAGGTTCCTGAAACAACGGGCGAGCGCTCATTGTGAGTGTGAAGGGAGGAGAGACAGGAAAAATGGATGTTTAGCTTTTTTACCTTGACACCTCCTTTCACGTAAACCATGTTAACGCTTCGAGTTTTCATATTGTTCGGGGAAAACGCACGCCGCGAGTGCGACAGTGAAATAACAACAACGTTCTCGAGACGTCCTCTTGAGTGCTCCCGTTGTCACCGATGAATCCCCCTTCTCGTGTTGTTGTGTTTTTTTTTTCACGTGATTTATTTTGAATACAACACGTGCCGTTCACAGTGTGCCGATCTTCAACATTGCTGCTCGCTGGCTTTCCGAGCACCGTCACCCCCACCCCTGGCGCGTTCTGATGCTTCTGCAGTGTTTCTCAAGTGTGCGGAGAACGCCACAGCTATCTCTTGTTTTTCTGCGCTAACACAAAAAAAAAACGACTGCACCCCCCGTCTCTCTCTCTCTTAGTCACGGGGGGGGGGGGGGGGGGGGGGGGAGGGGAGATCACGTGATCCATAATCAATCACAGTTTGTGATTGATGAGGCTTTTGAAGTCGGTCTCTGTGAACGGGGCACTTTTTTTTTTGGCTGAACCGAGTCTGAGTCTGAGTGAACTTGAGAGATTGAAATCCACCGTTCTGGAACAAAAAAAAATACCAACGCGGGCGATGCTTTAACTCAAATCACACTTCAGGTTTGAATTCAGAGTTACTCTGACCAAGGACCTCCGATGACCTCCTTCTAGGAAGGAGGTCATCGGAGGTCCATTGGAGGTCATAGGTCAGAGTCTTCAAAAGGGTCCCCAAAAGGCTCCCCAAAAAGTTATACATACGGTGCCCCCACCCTCCATAACCAAGCACCAGTTGCACGCTCTTCAAGTCAACTTGCATTGATGTACATCGCAAAAGATCCACATTGTCATGGGAATTCTAAGGGCTTCATCATTAGATGTGATGTTGATTGGAACAGAACGTTGACAAAATCGCCAATTTCCATGCAGCCCTGCCTCCTGTAAGGATTGTTATTCCAGTAAATTGGGTTCTCTGAATTGGCATTTGTGTCCTCGTTGGACAGCCCAGGTTTGGATGGTATAATGGTTTGAGGGCTGGGCTCAGGATAGTGGGTCCTCGGTCATCACTCTTTTAAAATTGCTTTAGGGCAACGGAGTGGCCAACAAAACAATATGAGTCCATCACATGCTGCTCATAAAAATGAACTTTTCAATCTTCTTTTAGAGGGAGAGAGAGAAAGAGATAGTGAAAAAAAAAGTTGTGATTCGGTCAGTGGTGCTCAGTAGATCAGTCATAACAACTGGAAACACAAAGAGCTTTCTTCTGCACGACAACTACGTGGACGATAAAGATATGGTGTGGGTTTTACTGAAGACACTAAAGAAGATCTGAAATGTTTGTTTTCTCCTACTGTCGCTGCGTTAGTGAGGGTTTACATCTGGATGTCCACAGCTGATTTCATTGTGATACCCACCTACCCGACTCCATTTGAAAACTCAAAGCATCTCCATCACGTTCCAAACGAAGCATGTCAGTGTTCTTGCTAATGAGGGGCTTTTGCCTTGAAACTTCACACAAAGGCGTCTTTTCTATTTTAATCTCAGGCATTTCTAGCATTGAGTATTAGTCATGGAGCAGATGCAGACACAAAGTACAATAAAGTGAATACAGATTCATTTAATTAAGCAGTAGGTAAATGACCTCTTGCTCAAGGACTGCAGACATGGAGGGGTCAAACCCAGAACCTTTCAGCTGGGAGTGGCCCATCCTAACCACTATGCTACTATTTGTTTTTATCCCACAAATAGAACATAGGAAATAAACGAGGGTATTCTGCAGAAGCACACCCTTGGTAGTGCTCTCAGGTCTGCTGACTCTCTGGTTGGCGCCACACCAGAAACAAGCATCTGCACCTAAACTCTGGAAGACCATATCTCTGGCTCGAAGGTAGTCTGCTTCAAATGACAAGCGCAATGTAAAAACACTGGTTGAAAACCTTTACACCTGGCTTTGATCTATATGCTGTTTTTGTTTTTTAATTGTGTTATTGAATGTTCTGTGAAGAGCATTGAGCTACTCACTGTTCTATGAAATGCATTACATAGATACAGTTGCATTGAACATAATTTGCACCCGCTTTCTGACATGACCACATGATGACACGTCTGCCGTCTGACACATGTGTGGCCCCCCGTGTCATAGTTAGACGGCATGATATCGTAATCACTACCCCATCCCCACCTCTCTCTCTCTCCCTCTCTCTCTCCCTCCCCCCCCCCCCCCCCCCCCACTCATCCCACCCACTGAGCCTGATGTCATGTGACAGTGATGGCACCTCTCTGTCTGGATGGATCCATCATGTCTCAAACACACACCCACCACACACACGCACACGCACAACATAGCAGATGTGCACGCAACACACAAACACCCACCCACGCAGGCAGGCATGCACGCACGCACACACGCACACACACACACACACACACACACACACACACACACACACACACACACACACACACACACAGCTTTGACTTGTTACAAGGTTCATACACACAGTGTGAGAGTTGTGGAGTCTGAATCTTTTTTTGTACACTTCTTATATAAGGTTATGATAATGTACCGTATGTATCTGATAATGTACCGTATGTATCATGTGTACAATTTTTAATTTAAAATGGACTTCTGTGAAACGTGAGCTTTAGATTGGAGCAGTGGCAAGTAGCTTTTCTTTCAAGGACACATTTGTCGGTTTTATAGTAGGAGCACCCATTCACATGTTGAGGGGAAAGTGTGTTTGATTTACAGATGGATATCAAATCACAACACAGTCACTGGCCGCCCATCTTTGGCTCTCTGCACCACCTCCTGTCTGATCCCACAAAGCTAATTTCACACGAACCTTCCCAAGATTTTATTTTTTTCGCGGGAGATCATAGCAGTGCAATTTCCTTAGTTCCAGTTCCTTAGCTGGGACTGAAATCATTTGAATCCCATCTGTCGGGTCTTTGAAGAATGATCTGATATTAAACGTGGCCACTTGAGAAACGAGGAGAGTTTATTCTATTTTTTGAGAAGTCATTCAAGGTTTCGGGGCAAAATATGTAGCCGAGTAGTAAGAGAGCAGAGACGAGCCATGTAAATATTTCCCGTAAAACACAACACTTAGCGCTGGTAATGCTTGAATAGCCCAGCATAGCGTCACGGAGCACTACGTGGCATGAAGGATGTACCGCACGGAACCCAATTACAGGGCTGTAAACTGTTATGGGGGTTGGCGGTATGAAATTGATCCAGTTCTCCCTTTATGAAAAGAAAAAAAAAACTGCAGTGATCCATCAAAGACGGCGGGATGCGAGTGTTAAGCCTAGTAAGTGTTCATCCCCCTCACGCGCCCTCCTTGCATCAGCCTATGGGGAAGGACAGCCAATTTGCCGCGAAACCCAACCTGCACGTGCCAACCTTGAGTCAAACCGTTGGGTAGAAAATTACAGTTCTGACAGTGAGAATATGCTGACTGGGAGCCCGATTGCAAATGCATTTTTATTTCCCCCCCCCCCCCGCCCCCCCA
>JAXIVH010000262.1:108833-126333 GCA_036785325.1 Urophycis tenuis
AGCGTGCGGGATGGGCTATGTTACGGGACCAGAGCGGCGGTGAGGCATGGTAGAGGAACGCATCGCATCGCGATGCGCGTGTTTCCCAGAGGACCATGTTCGTAGCCACCTCCGACACCTCCCTCAACAACTCACACACACACACACACACACACACAGGCTATGATGATAATGACAAACAAAGGCATCATCGGCCACCTTTTCATAAACCCCGGGTACACTTGGAATTGAAGAGGTGACATTACCGCCATGCCTTTCTGTCTTCTCATTTCCCCCCCCCCCCCCTCCCACTAATGTCATGGAGATATTGCGACACCGGGACAATCTTTTTTCCTTCTACAGCCGGGGTGGCTCATCAAGCCACAGAAAAATCCAGGGATGAACATGAAGGCATATGAAGCCATTACCGTTCTATTACTCTTGCTCTGTACTTGACTCGCGTGTGTAAGGTTCCCCCACCTTCCTCCCTTGTTCAAATTCTCTTCAATCACCTGCCCCGAGTGGCTATTGAGGCAGCAGCGGCGAGGAAATGAGAGAGAGTGAGAACGAGGTGAAGAGAGAGATCGGAAGAGAGAGAGAGAGAGAGAGAGAGAGAGAGAGAGAGAGAGAGAGAGAGAGAGAGAGAGAGAGAGAGAGAGAGAGAGAGAGAGAGAGAGAGAGAGAGAGAGAGAGAGAGAGAGAGAGAGAGAGAGAAGCTTAATAAATGGCCCCCTGGATATTCCCAAGTGGCAACAGATGAACTGGCGATAAAATGTGCCACTTGCACCGTCCAAAGGAAATAGGGGAGAATTGGGCATTTGGGAAAAAAAGGGTGGAGGGGCTTAATCTCATACTGCGTGCTTCTGAAGTACTGTTTGAGTGTTAGTCCTCTGCTCTCTCTCTCTCTCGCTCTCTCTCAGGTCAGAACCACTTGAGGTCTTTGCTCACTGAGATCAAGGCTAGACTGCAGATGCCGTCAAGATTTCTTTGGACCACTTGTTGGATCCTATCCTGTCTCTATGAGCGCGGGTTGGGGTGGGGGTGGGGGGGGGGGGGATGAGCTCGCACAATTAACTGCAGTGCAACTGGTCGTTAAGTGGGGTTAATTTTATATTGATTGACAAATCTTAAAGGGCAGCCACCTTTCGCTCTCAAGGAGCGTACTAATCGCTCTGGAGTTGCCGGCAAAGTGGCAGATGAGAGGTTCCTGAAACAACGGGCGAGCGCTCATTGTGAGTGTGAAGGGAGGAGAGACAGGAAAAATGGATGTTTAGCTTTTTTTACCTTGACACCTCCTTTCACGTAAACCATGTTAACGCTTCGAGTTTTCATATTGTTCGGGAAAACGCACGCCGCGAGTGCGACAGTGAAATAACAACAACGTTCTCGAGATGTCCTCTTGAGTGCTCCCGTTGTCACCGATGAATCCCCCTTCTCGTGTTGTTGTGTTTTTTTTTTTTTTCACGTGATTTATTTTGAATACAACACGTGCCGTTCACAGCGTGCCGATCTTCAACATTGCTGCTCGCTGGCTTTCCGAGCACCGTCACCCCCCCACCCCTGGCGCGTTCTGATGCTTCTGCAGTGTTTCTCAAGTGTGCGGAGAACGCCACAGCTATCTCTTGTTTTTCTGCGCTAACACAAAAAAAAAACGACTGCACCCCCGTCTCTCTCTCTCTTAGTCACGGGGGGGGGGGGGGGGGGGGGGGGGGGGGGGGGGGGGGGGGGGGAGGGAGGGAGATCACGTGATCCATAATCAATCACAGTTTGTGATTGATGAGGGCTTTTGAAGTCGGTCTCTGTGAACGGGGCACTTTTTTTTTTGGCTGAACCGAGTCTGAGTCTGAGTGAACTTGAGAGATTGAAATCCACCGTTCTGGAACAAAAAAAAATACCAACGCGGGCGATGCTTTAACTCAAATCACACTTCAGGTTTGAATTCAGAGTTACTCTGACCAAGGACCTCCGATGACCTCCTTCTAGGAAGGAGGTCATCGGAGGTCATTGGAGGTCATAGGTCAGAGTCTTCAAAAGGGTCCCCAAAAGGCTCCCCAAAAAGTTATACATACGGTGCCCCCACCCTCCATAACCAAGCACCAGTTGCACGCTCTTCAAGTCAACTTGCATTGATGTACATCGCAAAAGATCCACATTGTCATGGGAATTCTAAGGGCTTCATCATTAGATGTGATGTTGATTGGAACAGAACGTTGACAAAATCGCCAATTTCCATGCAGCCCTGCCTCCTGTAAGGATTGTTATTCCAGTAAATTGGGTTCTCTGAATTGGCATTTGTGTCCTCGTTGGACAGCCCAGGTTTGGATGGTATAATGGTTTGAGGGCTGGGCCTCAGGATAGTGGGTCCTCGGTCATCACTCTTTTAAAATTGCTTTAGGGGAACGGAGTGGCCAACAAAACAATATGAGTCCATCACATGCTGCTCATAAAAATGAACTTTTCAATCTTCTTTTAGAGGGAGAGAGAGAAAGAGATAGTGAAAAAAAAAGTTGTGATTCGGTCAGTGGTGCTCAGTAGATCAGTCATAACAACTGGAAACACAAAGAGCTTTCTTCTGCACGACAACTACGTGGACGATAAAGATATGGTGTGGGTTTTACTGAAGACACTAAAGAAGATCTGAAATGTCTGTAAAAAAAAAAAGGTTTGTTTTCTCCTACTGTCGCTGCGTTAGTGAGGGTTTACATCTGGATGTCCACAGCTGATTTCATTGTGATACCCACCTACCCGACTCCATTTGAAAACTCAAAGCATCTCCATCACGTTCCAAACGAAGCATGTCAGCGTTCTTGCTAATGAGGGGCTTTTGCCTTGAAACTTCACACAAAGGCGTCTTTTCTATTTTAATCTCCGGCATTTCTAGCATTGAGTATTAGTCATGGAGCAGATGCAGACACAAAGTACAATAAAGTGAATACAGATTCATTTCATTAAGCAGTAGGTAAATGGCCTCTTGCTCAAGGACTGCAGACATGGAGGGGTCAAACCCAGAACCTTTCAGCTGGGAGTGGCCCATCCTAACCACTATGCTACTATTTGTTTTTATCCCACAAATAGAACATAGGAAATAAACGAGGGTATTCTGCAGAAGCACACCCTTGGTAGTGCTCTCAGGTCTGCTGACTCTCTGGTTGGCGCCACACCAGAAACAAGCATCTGCACCTAAACTCTGGAAGACCGTATCTCTGGCTCGAAGGTAGTCTGCTTCAAATGACAAGCGCAATGTAAAAACACTGGTTGAAAACCTTTACACCTGGCTTTGATCTATATGCTGTTTTTGTTTTTTAATTGTGTTATTGAATGTTCTGTGAAGAGCATTGAGCTACTCACTGTTCTATGAAATGCATTACATAGATACAGTTGCATTGAACATAATTTGCACCCGCTTTCTGACATGACCACATGATGACACGTCTGCCGTCTGACACATGTGTGCCCCCCCGTGTCATAGTTAGACGGCATGATATCGTAATCACTACCCCATCCCCACCTCTCTCTCTCTCCCTCTCTCTCTCCCTCCCCCCCCCCCCCCCCCCCCCCACTCATCCCACCCACTGAGCCTGATGTCATGTGACAGTGATGGCACCTCTCTGTCTGGATGGATCCATCATGTCTCAAACACACACCCACCACACACACGCACGCGCACAAACATAGCAGATGTGCACGCAACACACAATCACCCACCCACGCAGGCAGGCATGCACGCACGCACACACGCACACACACACACACACACACACACACACACACACACACACACACACACACACACACACAGCTTGACTTGTTACAAGGTTCATACACACAGTGTGAGAGTTGTGGAGTCTGAATCTTTTTTTGTACACTTCTTAATAAGGTTATGATAATGTACCGTATGTATCATGTGTACAATTTTTAATTTAAAATAGACTTCTGTGAAACGTGAGCTTTAGAGTGGAGCAGTGGCAAGTAGCTTTTCTTTCAAGGACACATTTGTCGGTTTTATAGTAGGAGCACCCATTCACATGTTGAGGGGAAAGTGTGTTTTGATTTACAGATGGATATCAAATCACAACACAGTCACTGGCCGCCCATCTTTGGCTCTCTGCACCACCTCCTGTCTGATCCCACAAAGCTAATTTCACACGAACCTTCCCAAGATTTTATTTTTTTCGCGGGAGATCATAGCAGTGCAATTTCCTTAGTTCCAGTTCCTTAGCTGGGACTGAAATCATTTGAATCCCATCTGTCGGGTCTTTGAAGAATGATCTGATATTAAACGTGGCCACTTGAGAAACGAGGAGAGTTTATTCTATTTTTTGAGAAGTCATTCAAGGTTTCGGGGCAAAATATGTAGCCGAGTAGTAAGAGAGCAGAGACGAGCCATGTAAATATTTCCCGTAAAACACAACACTTAGCGCTGGTAATGCTTGAATAGCCCAGCATAGCGTCACGGAGCACTACGTAGCATGAAGGATGTACCGCACGGAACCCAATTACAGGGCTGTAAACTGTTATGGGGGTTGGCGGTATGAAATTGATCCAGTTCTCCCTTTATGAAAAGAAAAAAAAAAACTGCAGTGATCCATCAAAGACTGCGGGATGCGAGTGTTAAGCCTAGTAAGTGTTCATCCCCCCTCACGCGCCCTCCTTGCATCAGCCTATGGGGAAGGACAGCCAATTTGCCGCGAAACCCAACCTGCACGTGCCAACCTTGAGTCAAACCGTTGGGTAGAAAATTACAGTTCTGACAGTGAGAATATGCTGACTGGAGCCCGATTGCAAATGCAATTTTTATTTCCCCCCCCCCCCGCCCCCCCCCCACTGCACTGGCCTTTCGCTTTAAATTCTCGCGGAAAACTGCCGGATCGATGCGGTTTTATGAAGTTGCAAAGCTGCGAACGGAAGCGTTATGTCACATGATTAAAAAGGATTTCTACTCTAAAGCGTTTTACATACTTTCCTTGACTTTAGAAAGCTTGTGGATGGCGATGTGCTCCTCCTTTCAGTCCAGGGGTGGGGCGATGGGGGGGTGGTGGGTGGTGGTGGTGGTGGTGGGGGGGGGGGGGTGTTGGGGGTAGTTTGGAGAGGGGGTTTGTATTACATCGTATTTTCTTGCTTTGGGCAAAGAAAACATTTTCAGATGAAACTTAAGAACAAAGCATCGCAGAAAAGGAATCTTGGGTTATGCTCGGCGTGTTCACACAACATGCCCGACAGGCCTCATTTGATTAAAAGCATATACAGTTTCATGCTGCTTTGACTCTTTACCAGCACAGCCACCTCCATCACCCTGTCTCCCCTCCTCCTCCCGCCCGGCTGGCCCCCAGCACTGCTGAACCTGCCCCCACAGAAGCTCTGCTCTGGGCTAGTGAGGGTGATCAATCTTCTGAACAAAATTCTAAAATGATTTTTTTTTTTTTCCATGTCGAGCAACTCGCCGAGTTAGAGCTACATCTAAAGCTGCTTGTTGAGAAATCGCTTTTTTCCCCCCTCTCTCTCTCTCTCTCCATATTCCCATCATGTCCTTTAATACTTTACTCCCCCCACTCCCCCCCCCCCCCCCCCCCCCCAAAGGCCGCGGGTAGTGCCATGGTGCTTCAAAGTTTAGGTTAGCGCAGACTGTGCCGGCGTTTCTCATCCACGAGTGCGGCATTCACTCATTCCCATTGATAGAGCCCCCGACATAGAAACTCACTCAAAGGCGGTAATCACAACCCCAGTGGCCCGTGATTATGTATTTATATGCGCTTAACTACATAATCACTCGTGTCATTGTCAGTGCACACATCAATTCCTCTAATCACTCAAGCAGCGAGCCGCGCCATCGCCCGGGCTCCGCCCCTCTCGCTGAGAACGCCGAGCCAAACCCTTCGCCGCCGGGCGCCAGCCGATTGGGCGGAACGCGGCAGACAGACGAGACGCGCTGCGGTGCGTCGGCAGCGCGGCTCCCGCGATGAACTTCGAGGGGACTCGAGCGATGGGGCGCGCGGCGTCCCCCCCATTATGAAAGCGCTTATGTCACACGGAGTCTCCCGCGCCCGGCGCCACGGGCCCTGCAGGACTCATGGCGGTTCACTCGATTGAGGAACTCTCAGCACGGTGAGGCGAGCGGGGGACTCGCGGCAGTTGGTACGAGTGATGTGGACTCATGGTCTCGTGGTCATGACGCCCGCGGCCCGCAACTCACGCCGCCGCCAGCAGCCGGTTTGGCGGACTCGCTGGCGGGAGCGCTTCTTACATCGGCGCAGACCCTTCTGCCCATGTCCACCGCCAAGCCGGAGTCTCCAGCACTGCAGCCGTGTGGCGGGAGGTTGGCCGTGGTGGTGGAGGTGGAGACGATGGGGCTTTTGCAGAGAGTGTGCGTCGAATGTCTATGATGAATATGTGGAAAAAACCAAAATGGTTCCCACCACCAAAGCCCCACTTACACAGCGCTTGCTGTGTAAATGGGGCTTTGGTGGTGGGAACCATTTGCATTTCTCAACTGCATTATTTTTGCAATTAGATTAGATAAGCTATACTCTCCGTCCTTTTTAAAAGTAACGTATTTAATTTACACATTAGTTCTCACAATAGCAAGTGAGATAGTGGTGTTGTGCATCACATTTTCCCCGTAATAAGGACACGCCACATTTACTCGTCCTAATTACAGTGTTTACATTTTGTGGCTGAAACGTCAAAAATATGCGTGAAGAGAGTTTAGGGGAGGAACACAAAAGGTGCCCGAATCCGAGAATCTGAACCGTCTGCATCCACATGCATGTGGGGTTTCTGTGTTTGGTTCCGGCGATAAACTAGCAACCCCCCCTGTTCCGGATTCATCCGATTCCTTGCCCCTTCGGCGATCGAGGCCCCTCCTACCGGATCCCTGGAGAAGCAGCAGCGCTGCTGGATGGTCCCTGTGCATACACACAAACACACACACACACACACACAGACACACACACACATACACACACACACACACACGCCCGGCGACCACCACACTCAAATGAACTTCGCCAAGGCCGGCCTTTATGTGCCCTCGCAGCGCAAAGCCGGCGGGGGTGGGGGGGGGGGGGGGTGACAGCCCATGCGAGTGCCCCCCCCCACCGCCAGAGCTCTGGCTCTTGATCTTAAGAATCATGCGGCTAATGCAAACTCTTTAGTGGACCGGGCCTACTCTCTCCCCCCTCCCACACCAAATGAAGACGGCTCCTAAATGAAGCAGCGAGGCTGGCCTATCATCTACCCCCCCCCCCCCCCGCCCCGCACCTCCATCGTCTTGTTACGCGGCAATCACTCTTTTGTTCCGTCAACGTTTGACGAGGCAGTAAATTGGTCGACGGGTTTTACATTGTGTAAACGTTAAGTGTAAAGCACTTAAATCTCGGAAGGCACGCGGGCGTCGACGAAGGAGAAAAAAAGAACCCCCCCCCAACCCTGCCCCCCCCAAGAAAAGAACGACATCCCTCCCTCATTAACTGTCACATGAAACGCCGACGGCCATTCCATGACATGTCCTCTAACGAGATGAAACATCTTTTACGGCTCCGATCTGACATCTATAAAGCCGCGCGCCCCGCCGTCCGTTTGGCGTCAGATTGTCATGTCAGGGATCAAGTCGGATCGGCCTGCGAAGCCCTTCATCACCACCGTGGCTCCAGAGGCTTCCCGGGGAAAAACACTTGCGTTTAATTGAGATTTGTCAACATTCCTCTTATGAGCTCCCCCCCCCCCCCACCACCGACCCCCCGACCCCCCAAACACACATGAAGTGGAAAACTCCCCGAACCACCCAGAGGATAACACAGAGCGAGGCAGCAGCACCACAACCAGTGGAATCGCAGCCCCTTTGTTGGAGCGGTTGTGAGGGCAATAGGTCCGGTACCGGCGGGGTCTAATTTGACAGCGAAAAAACACACCCGCAATCAAACTGCACACAGGAAAAAAAACAAAACAAACAGAGAAAAAGCGCGCGGGGTAATGAAAACACGATCAAAACAACAACAGGAAAAAAAACCACAGTGGAGGTTTGCGCGGCGTTCCCGGCACTACCAAAGGTCAGGCGCATCTGTCATGGAATACATGTTGCTGCTTCAGCCCACGCGCCCCACACCCACACCCCATCCCTCAGCCCGCGTCCCCCGGAGGAAACGGTAATAATAGCCGGTTGGATCGGAGACCAGCGAGGCCAGTGAGGTGTTTGCACCGGGACGCTCTGGCGGTAGCGCGACATGACAGGATGCGGGGGAGGGGGTCGGGGGGGGGGGGGGGGGGATGGTGGGAGGGCGGGAGGGGTCGGCCGGAGGTCAGGTGGGAGCAGGAGGGGAGCGGGGAGTAAACAAGCTCCAGACAAGCTGTCACGGGCACAAGAGACCACCCGACCGGCGGTGGTCCAACCAAAGCCCCCCCCCCCACCCACCCACCCGCCCCGAACCCCGCCCCCACCCACCATTATCTGCAGGCCTGCGAGGCCGCTTGAGGCTTGCCAAGTGGGCTGGATGGTGCGGGTGGGTGCGTGGCGTTGGTGTTGGTGGTGGTGGAGGAAAGTGAAGCGATGGTGGGGGGGACTGGGAGGTGGAGCTGTGTGTGTGTGGGGGGGGGGGGGGGGGGGGAGGGTTGCCGTACAGCCTCCCACGTCTGCCGTGGATTGTTTAATGAGGCGAGGGCTGGCTCCCTGACAGCCGCGGTTAGCCAGCCGCTGACGAGCGCAGTTATGACACGCCGTGTCTTATCGTACCTTGTTTGGGAGACGGGCGGTGGGTTTCTGGTGGTGTGTGTGTGTGTGTGTGTGTGCATGCGTGTGTGCGTGTGTGTGCGTGTGTGTTTGTGTGTGGTTAGAGTGTGTTTTTTGTGTTTGTCCGTGGGTTTGTGTGTGTGTTTATGTGTGGGGAGAATGGTATGGGCAGTGCGAGTGAGTTTGTGTCTGTGTGTGGGAGGGGGTTTAGGTGTATGTGTGTGTGTGTGTGTCTGAGGATGTAGTGTGTGCAGGGGGGAAGGAGTTGAAGTGTGTGTGGGTGGCTCGGGGGGGGGTATGCGTGCAAGTTATGGTGGAAAGGAGATGTCAAAAAGAAAGGAGAGTGGGGCTGTGAGTGAATGCCTTGTGTGTGTGTGCGCGCGTGTGTGTGCGTGCGTGTGTGTGTGCGTGCGTGTGTGTGTGCGTGCCTGCGAGTGTGGCAGTGGAGGAAGACCACGGGGGTAGATAGAGAGAGAGCGAGAGAGAGAGAGAGAGAGAGAGAGAGAGAGAGAGAGAGTGGGGGTGGGGGGAGTGCTGCAAAGACAGGGGAGTGTTTACAAGTCTTGACATTTCTATCTGAGAAAGCCTGGTCTTAACT
Source organism: Urophycis tenuis (assembly GCA_036785325.1). Classification (NCBI taxonomy): domain Eukaryota; kingdom Metazoa; phylum Chordata; class Actinopteri; order Gadiformes; family Phycidae; genus Urophycis; species Urophycis tenuis. Next base: position 118,133 of record JAXIVH010000262.1, read on the forward strand.
GGTCAGGTGTGTCAGGGTGAATGGGGCCCGCGCCGCGGCGGCTGCATCTCAAGGGGACACCTTACTTAACCTGCCTGAGTGCACCCACCTCAGTGCCCCACACTCCCCCTCTCTCCCGCATGAACCGCTCTGTCTCCCTCTCTGTCTCCCTCTCTGTCTCCCTCTCTCTCCCCTCTCTGTCTCCCTCTCTGTCTCTGTCTCCCTTCTTTTCTCTTTATCCTTCTCCCTCACCCCCTTCTCTTTCTCTGTGTCTGTGTGTACCTCCGTCTGTCTCTTCATTAATCTCTCTTGGATTCTCCCGTTTTTTGTCTCACTCTGTGTCCTTCTCTCTCCTTGTGTGTGTCTGTGTCTCTCTCTCTCCTTCTGTTGCACTCTCTGATTCTCCCTCTGTCTCACTCTCTGTCTCTGTCTTTCCACCCTTGCCTCACTCTGCCTCTCTTTCCTCTGTTTATCTCTCCCACTCTCTCTCCCCCTTTCTCTCTCTTTCTCTCTGTTATTTGGCAGAACTGCTTGGTTTACAATGCTTTCTTTCTCTTGTCATTTGAAATTAGATTTTGATTGCATTAGATTAGTTTCCCCTGAAAGTATGCATAGCTGCGATTAAATATTTGTTTTCTACCCGGTAGGTGCATGATGCGCCACAACACGGATGAGGAACTTATAGAGCTGTGAGCTACAACCACCACGCACTCTTTGTAATCAAACATTCCATGTGACGATTGGCCAATGTTGACTTTGAGCGATAAGCTACAGCAATTTCCCACACACGTGTTGTCGAATTCGCGTTATTTGTTTTCATGATTTGAATGACTCCAGTGATGAATTGTATTTTGCAGCACAACTCCTAAGCAATTTTCTCCTTCCTCCCCTTCCTCTGCCTCCAACCCTCTTTAAGATGTAGGAAGTTTTGAGCCATGCTCATAAAAAGGTTATTGCGAAACATAGAATTGATGTGAAGCAGTTTTTTTTTTATTTATTTATTTTTTTTTTTTAGGTGTGGGTTCATGCTGTTACAGTTAAATTCAAAAATGTTAGCTCTCTCCTCTCTGTGGTCGAGGGCTTTTTTATGCTAGGAACATGCTGTATTTTTCACAGTAGGGCTCCGAAGTATTTTCTCCGTAGTGTTGCGAACAGTGACACAAGTATCTCATTTTCCGCAAACATTGTTCGCTGACTGTATTCTTAGAAAAAAACCCAACAACTGTAGTCCCATGACATTGTAAAATGAAGCTTTTTTTCCTGTAAAATTATCATGTATATGCGTGTTTTTTAAATGTGGGAAAAACCCACCAAAATAGACTATCCTTTCCCATTGCCGGTAGACAACGTACGCCTGTTCCATTCGATTTTTTCTGGTGTGTCACGTCAGTAGTCTGGGGCGGGCCGGTAAACGGGGTTAGCTAATGCTAGAATTGCTAGAATTAGGTTAGCTAATGCTAGAATTAGCGTTAGCTAACCAGCAGCGTGGAAATGGCCAGTGAAAATGCCACCGTGGTTACCTCTTTTTACATTCTTTACTGATCTCGCACAGTCTCTCTTTCAAACTCGCTGGCGACTCGATATGCAGAAGAAAATCGTGCAGTAAACGGGGAACGAAATATTGCGCGTCCACACAGGTGTCATGGGTCCATTGGCGCCGGACCCGATAAACACCTGGGAGTAAGGCCAGATGCAGGTGGGTGTGAGTGGGCTACACAGTGATGTCACAACAATGGGGCGCCATTACATACAGTATATCAGCTGGAGTGTTCCCTTGATGCGCCCCCCCCTCCCTCCCTATGGAAACAGTTAATCTAAGGACTTCCTGCCCACCTAGCGCCATGCAGACTAGCTTGCGGATGTGACGGCGGCTACATTAGCCGTCATTAAGGTCAGGCTGTCAGTGAGAAAGTGGGCCGTAATCATTGGCGACTTGACCTTTCCAGCGTATATTAACTCCATTAGCCATGTTAGCTAGCCAGGGGTGGGGGCTGCGGGGGGCGGGGGAGTGCTGTACTTTAGCTGCGGTGACAGTGAGGATGAGGAGACACGAAGTGCATATGGATCTTATTGTACACGCGCACTGTATTGTATAACAATGTTTACAGTGTGTACGCCGTTTCGCGCCTGTGTGTGTGTGTGTGTGTGTGTGTGTAAGTGTCTGACATGAGGTAAAGCATAGCATTACAGGGCATAGCAGCATGGCTCTGACAGGCAAAAGTAATGCGGTCATGGCGATTTACACAGAGGCCCTCACCTTAAGGTATACAGTGTGTGATTCACAGCACATCAGCAGTTCACGGCTGTGGGGATCACAGTATGGTATATATACAGGATTTAGTGTGACATTCGTGCACCTGTGGCTCACTGCAGGCGCCATGCATGTTATTTTTATACATATATTTGTGTTTAGTTACAATATAGAATAGCCAATCGAGAGTTGTTGGGTGTACTTGTTTAGTTCTTCACTACTTTGACAAACCAAGCATTATGGAGTTTTTCACTTTTTGGACATTTAATTTGTTATTCTTAGTTTGGTGTTCTTTGTGTATTCCCTGTTGACCTGTGTGTCACAGGAACATGGGTGAGAGTGCTGCTAAACAAATATACCTCAGGATTCTGTGTAATCGAAAAAAGAGGTCGGCATTTTTTGGTTTGTTTGTTGCCTTTAATTTGCTGGACTGCTGGTTTTGTTTGTTTCATGTGTTTTTGGTGCCGTATTTTCCAACGTTAACTGCTTTTATGTTATATTGCATTATATTGCATTTCACTACTCTGTCTTTCTCTCAGATCAATTATTCCTCTCTCTCTCCCTCCCTCTCTCTCTCCCTTTCTCACTCTTTTATTCACTCTTTCACACCATGGCTGTTCTGTTCTATCCCAGTATGTGCATGTGTGCATGCATGCACATGTGTTGGTGTGTGTAGAGGTATATGTCTGTATGTGTGTGTGTGTGTGTATGTGTGCACGGGTGCGTGTCTGTGTATGTCTGTATGTATGTATGTATGTACATGCAGGTCCCCATGTGTGTGTGCATGTTTGCGTTGTATTTGTCTCGCCTCGTCTCAGCGTGTGCCTCTCAGAGAGCCCGTAGGAGCGCGAACGTTAATGAGGCGGCCACTCCCGTGACTCTCGACAACTGCCTGAAAACAGCGCGCGGCCGCGCTCACTCTCGGTCAACCTCCCGACTCCTATCTCCGTCTCACCGTCTCACTCCCAGCCGTCGCAGGGGGGGCTCAGGTCCTCGAGTTGTCGGTGAGAGAACGCCGTCTTGTGGGAAACCGTTTATGTGCGATGGCGCGCCCGCGATTGGCCGCCGTGTGGCGGCGAAGCCAAGCGCGTCTTCCGCCGTCGGTTTCTCAAACCCCCCTCCCCTGCCCGCGCGCACGCACGCGGTCTACCCGGCCGACGATCCTTGAGAATCTATGAGCAAAGGGCAAGGTAGCAGCGAGCAGTCGAAACAAATCGATATTGCAAATTAAGTTCACAGTCAAATGCCTTAGTGGTTACCGTCTGACGTGTCGAGGGGTTGGAACCCCCCGATGTCCAGAGCATACATGGCGGGTATCCTCCGGCGCCCATCCTTGAACCCCCCCCCTGACCTTCTCAATAATGGATATTCTTTTTGGAGAAAAAGCTGAAAGTGAGTGAATAATAAATAATAATACACACGCAATCCGTTATGACGGCGGCACACATCCAGTGTACATATTGCAGCTCTCTGTGTTGCGTGAGGACGGGCGGTCGGCAGGCGGTGGGGCTCAGCTCTTCCACTGGAGCGGGGCATTGTGGGCAAGCCGGAGAGAGTGGCCTGTGGCGGTGCCACAGGCAACCTCTTCCTCTTGGGGAAGCCGGGAAGGCCGTTGAGGACCTCAAGGGGGCCAGATGAAGAGGAGTGCTGGGAGAGACTGAGGTGGTATTGGCTGGGGAGGGGGGGGGCTTGGGGCAAAGTGGTGGGAATATAGAGAGAGAGGGGAGAGTGTGAGTATGGTGTTTTACCTGCAGATACTCAGAGCACCTCCTCCTCCTCTTCCACCTCCTCCTCCTCCTCCTCCTCGTCCTCCTCCTCCCCCTCTTCACCCACCTCTTCAGAGCACTCTGGCACTCCCAAGTTGACAGCTGAGGTCAGACCGAAAAGACCCCAGCGGAAAAAAGCCCCCTGGCATTCTCACCGCGTGCTGCCTGTCAAAAGGCCCCATGAAATAAACACAAACACTGAATGAGACCGGGAGAGAGAGACAGGTAAACAAAGAGCACAAGAGGGAGAGGGAAAGAGAGAGAGAGAGAGAGAGAGAGAGAGAGAGAGAGAGAGAGAGAGAGAGATGGGTGTAAAAAGAAAGGAGGTAAACGGAGCAGGAGAGAGAGAACGAGAGAGAAAGAGCACAAGTGAGAGAGAGAGACAGGTGTAAAGAAAGAGGAGGTAAACAAAGGGCAGGAGAGAGAGGGCAAAAGGAGAGAGAGAGGTATAAAGACAGATGAGGTAAACAAAGAGCAAAAGAGTGAGAGAGACAGGTATAAAGAGAGAGGAGGTAAACAACAGGAGAGAGAGAGAGACAGGTATGAAGACGGGAGGTAAACAGAGCAGGAGAGAGAGAGCACAAGGGAGGACAGAGAGAAGGGTAAAGAGAGAGACAAAGAGAGGGAGAGAGAAAAACAAAGTGAGATGCAGAGACAAAACAAGAGAGAGAGAGAGAGAGTAAAAATAATAGCGTTAAAACAGGAACACCTTAAAATAAATAAATAACTATTTCAAAATAGACAAATAAATAAATAATTGTAGTTTACAGAGGGAGCGAGCGGGACATAATGTCAGAGCTGGTAATGTTAGTCTAATGGCTGATTCCATTAGCACCACGCACATTCTAAGGCTACGGGTTCTGAACAGTAGACATTTGATAAAAAACATTTTAAAGATACCCAGAGTGAACGCAGGGATAGAACTGGATGTACCCAACCGAAGTTTCTAGAAAGTTGGTAATGCATTGTGTTCTGCACACTTTTTCTGAGTCATTTCTGTTATTTGTCTTTTTTCACCTCTAGTTTGTGTGTATGTGTGTGTGTTTGTGTGTGTGTGTGTGTGTGTTTGTGTGCGTGCACGTGTGTGTGTGCACTTGTTCAAGTTTTTGTGTGGGTGGCTATGAGCATACCATTGCTTTCTTTTCATGGCTGATAATAATGGAAGCCAATGGACTTGTAAGTGAACAGACTGAGACCGAGATATAGCAGTAGACATGGAGAGAGAGAGCGAGAGAGAGACAGAGAGAGAGAGAGAGAGAGAGAGAGATGCGACAATGGGAAATATAGAGGGGGCAGAGTGAGTCATGCAGAATGTGAGAGGTTGAGAGGAAGACAGAGAGAGAGATGAAGAGAGAGAGAGAGAGAGAAAGATGTGACAATGGGTAATATAGAGAGGGCAGAGTGAGTAAGGGAGAATGTGAGAGGTTGAGAGAGAGAGAGAATAGAGTGTTGAGTGCAGAAGTTGTTGGCATGAATTTCAATTTGTGAGCAACAGCCTAATTGGTTTTCCGCCCTTAACCCATCAGCAAGGAAGTGGTGGGATTGCCTTCAGGGATCTCCATGACAACTTTTATCTGCTGTTGTATTTTGGCAACTATTAGTCACAACGAATGCAGATTCTACCAGAAGCCACTCAGACGCGACATTAGAAGATTTCACACAATGGAAACGCCCGTATGCACGTTCTCTACAGAAAAAAAGCCATTGCTGAATGCTAATATCCAAATTCAGATACAGGTGCGTGTGTGTGTGTGTGTGTGTGTGTGTGAGTGTTTCTGTGTGTGTGTGTGTGTGTATGTGTGTGTGTGTGTGTGTGTGTGTGTGTGTGTGTGTGTGTGTGTGTGTGTGTGTGTGTGTGTGTGTGTCTGTGTGTGGGCTTTAGATTCATTTGATGACTTCATTGTGTGAGTCTCAGTTAAATGCCAAAGCACTGAACACCCCCACCCCCCTCATTCGTTGCAGTTTGGTCACTCAGACGGCATTTGCATAGGAAACCCATGAATGCAACCCAAACCTTTATGTTGTCAAGATTATCACCAAGGATGGATGCCTTTCATTACCAGATCACGGACAGCTGACAGACAGCCGGGTAAAAAAACGAGAGCTTCCGGGTTTGGGTCTGCCTCTAAAGTAACACAGAGTCCTATCCTCCGAACATCTCCATGGATGAGGACTCGATCGAAGCCTAGGAGGAGGAGAATTCCCCCCCCCCACCCCATCCCCAAACACTTTGTCTTATCAATCACATTGACAGATAGCGCCAGGCCCTACTCATGACTTCAACATCAGTCACAGCGGGGGAGGTTTTGGATAAATGTGAGTGCCCAAATCTATATTTTCCTTGCGCTTGACTTTGCCTGGCACTCCCTGTGAAGAGTCTATTACAAACTGAGCGTGATTCATGTTCGCTCTCATCCGCGCTCACCATGGAGGGAGAGGGTTTAAGTTGTCAGTTTGCCAAGATGTCCATCCGCCAGGAAACAATGGTGGATTGTGGGGGAAAAAAAAAAAGCTCAATGTGCAAAAGACAACTTAATGGAGGCTTTTGAAAGTTAGCCCTTTCTCTGTGTGTCGTGACGTTGAATACCAAGCTTCGTCGATGATAAGCATGTCCAAATAAGTCGTTATCACGCGAGTGAGGAATATTAGTTGAACGGCTAAGAGGTCAGTCAGCTGAAATGAGATGCTGGCGGTTCGACCGCAACACTATTGGTTGGTTTCAGAGGGGTAGAAGCATCCGTTGAGCCCTCCGTCAGTCATCGCTCTCACCCATAAAGTGAACACACTGTGAGCATTTTGTTTCGCTAACGTCTCTTCAATATCTTAAATGTCATTATCGACGATTGCGATGAAAAATCAATAGTCCGGCTTTTTTTATTTATTTTTTTTTTCCCCCAAACCCGCCCTTTTCGGCTCTGTTAAGAAGTGGTAGAGCGGAGGGAGGAGGGAGGTGGAAATACGAGGTGCACAATGGAAGGTAAGTGAAATACTCACTCTTCCATTGTGGAGCACGCCAGGAGCAGCCGGCTGAAGGAGCCACAGACTGCTGTTGTGTAAAAAAGATTGAGGACTCGGGTTTGTTGGTCCATTACTTTCCTTGAGATGGGGAGGGAGGGGAGGGAGGGGGGGGGGGGGGGGGGGAACCATGCGCATGAGGGCACCTGTGTGTGTGTGTGTGTGTGTGCGTGCGTGCGTGCATGAACCTGTCTTTGTGTGAAGGTGTGTGAGGGTGTGTGTGTGTGTGTTTGAGGGTGTGTGCCTAAGAGTCGGTGCGTATGTAGGTGCCTGCCACCGAGTGTGCGTGTACATTATTATGGCTTGTGCATCCCTGTGTGTGTGTGTGTGTGTGTGTGTGTGTGGGTGTGGGTGTGGGTATGTGTGTGTGTGTGTGTGTGTGTGTGTGTGTGTGTGTGTGTGTGTGTGTGTGTGTGTGTGTGTGTGTGTGTGCATTATTGTGCGTTTGTGTGGGTGTGGGTATGTGTGTGTGTGTGTGTGTGTGTGTGTGTGTGTGGGAGGATTTTAAGAGTGCTGGCTTCCCTGTTGGAGTTGATGGAAGGAGCGAGTATAGGGGGAATAAATAGTGTTTTATGTGGTTGTGTTAATTCTCTCACAGCAGGACCCCGGCACATCATTTCACGTGTAAAAGAATATTCTCGAATATCACACCTCAAAAACATTGTCACACCTGAAACTAGATAGCATTCTGCATATGATGCGACAGTGTTTATATTGGGGCAGGTATCGCTCGGCGTAGCACTAGCAGCGATAATAGACAAAGGCACTAAAGAATAACAAGTGTACAACACAAAATGGCTCCTGAGGAACTGGATTCACCTCAAATTTCCCTGAATTTCCAAAATCATGGCAGAACTTTTGTTTTCCAAAGGAATGTTTTAACCTTCGAAAAACAAAACAGGCTTTCAGATACACAGGATGGGATGGGGTGAGGTTTTTTTTCCCATGGCACCCCAGGTGGCAAAATACATCTGTCGTGTCGGTTGGCAATATGGTGGCAACACAAGTCGTCTCAAACAACAGCAGTGGTTTCGTACCTTGAGGCCTTCAGTAGACAGCAGTGCGTTCACTTAATGAAATTTATATTAATGGTAATTTTGTGCTTTGAGTCTGTGTATGTGTGTGTGTGTGTGTGTGTGATGACATACAGTTTAAGAGTGTTTTGATTAGCACGTTTGGCAGAATCAAAC
>JAXIVH010000262.1:131333-141333 GCA_036785325.1 Urophycis tenuis
TTTGCGTGTGTGCGTGCGTGCGTGTGTGGATGTGTGTGTGCGTGCATGCGTGTGTGCGTGTGCGTGTGTGCATGCGTGCGTGTGCGGAAGTGTGTGCGTGTATGTGTGTGTGTGTGCGCGTGCGTGTGTGTGTGTTTGTGTATGTGCGTGCGTGCATGTGTGTGTGTGTGTGTGTGCGTGCATGTGTGCGTTCGTGCGTGTGTGTGTGTGTGCATGTGCGTGCGTGCGTGTGTGTGTGTGTGTATGTGTGTGTGTGCGGCCTGCCGCAACTGAACGGCGCCGGATGAAAGGCTGACCTTAGTGAGCTCGGTCACCGATCACAGGCGGCCCCCGCGACCGCCACCCGCCTCACGCCGCCGGCCAATCAAGTGAGCGCCTCCTCGCTCCAGCGATCGGGGGCCGAGGTGTCGTTCATTTATTTCATTATTACACGTCCGCTTCCTTCTTTCCCCGTCTCTGTTGCTGATCTTTGGGGGAAAAAAAAAAAAGCCCAGATGACAATCATGAAACACCCGCCCGCAAGTCGCGCACACACGCTGGGCCGACGGGAACACAATCAATGGAGATATAGATGGAAGACAGATATAGAAGATGGAAGGGGGGGGGGGGGGGGGGGGGAGGGTGTTGGGGGGCTGGTGGGGGGGTGTAGTGGGTGGGTGAGGAGGGGCTGGTGAAAGCGTTGGCTGAGTACTTACAGTTGATGTTGTATCTCCGCGGTGCTTGCCAGCAGCAATCAAGACAAGCACAGCTGGGAGTCTGAAGGCTGAAGGAAAAGCAGCCCAACTGGAGCGGACATTAACGGACAACCTCCACCAACTCCTACACCAGCACTGCTACCACCAGCACCACCAGCACCACCATCACCAGCACCACCTCGACCACCACCACCACCCCCACCAGAACCACCTCCACCAGCACCACTGCCACCACCAGTAGCATCACCACAGCACCAACACCACCACCAGCACCACCCCCACGACCACCACCACCACCACCACCACCAGTAGCACCACCCCCACCAGAACCACCTCCACCAGCACCACCAGCACCACTGCCACCACCAGTAGCACCACCACCACCACCACCACCACCACCAGTAGCACCACCACCACCACCACCACCACCACCAGCACCATCACCACCACTGCCACCACCAGTAGCACCTCCACCAGCACCACCACCAGCACCACCACCAGCACCACCCCCACCACCACCACCACCACCACTACCACCACCAGTAGCACCACCACAGCACCACCACCACCACTACCAGCAGCAGTGACTGGAAAACAAACAAAGTGCACGAAAGACGCCAGGATAATTTGCCGTGCGTTTTCCAGCCAATACCAAGGGTCATGCTGGTATTTTTAGGCATAACTTATGTTTGACTAAAAACTAAGTTTTCTCTCGCCAGTTCCACATTAGACAAGTCCGTATTTCTGCTCCGCTGAGAAGACTGACAGATCTGGCAGATTTGCATGACACATTGACAAGTGAAAAAGCAGCGAGCAAAGCAAGCTGTCTTCTCGGGGAGTGTCTTCAAGCGTTGAGTTATGATTATGTTCTCTGTACCGTGCATGTGAACTATTTCCGGTGCCTTTGTCTTGCTCGGCGTGACAGCCTTTTGTGGCAATGCATGTCAACTCGCGGGGGCGAGATAGTAAGTAATAAGCCAAGGTGAATGGGTAAGGGTGTTCTGACTCCCGGGTTGAAAGGTGGTGGTTTCGAACCCTACGATGTCTGCAATGCACCTGTAGGGGATCCTCGGCACGCTGCCTGACCGCTACCTGCTGCTAGCAAGCACTCAATCACTCTAAATTGCTTTGCTGAACTAAATACATAGAAATTATACATCATAAGCTAACTATTCCATAGAAACCCGGTAAGTGGCCACTGTTGAGTAGGCCATGAGTATATTTGGCCCCTTAGCAATGACGATTAGAGAGGAACAAAGAGGTTGTCAGATTCAGTAAAAGACTTCCCACACCTCTAGCAAGGCATCAGGTGTGACTTGCTCTATTTTGACACATCCAGCCGACGCCAGTTAGGCTACCGTCAACTGTTCTTGTTGCTTTTCACAGCCTCTAATTTGGCGGTGTGATGCCTATTTAGTTTTTTTTTTGGGGGGGGAAATTGGCAAGGTTAGCACTTTCTATTTGTTTATTTTCCAAGAAAGTTTTCTGAGTGGTGCAGAGTGAACTGTGCACATGAGTTAGTTTTTTGCGCATGTCATTCAGGTTAAGCCACATTGTGAAAGGTGTTGTTTTGGTATTGTCATAGGTGTAACTAAACAGTTTCTAATTCTAATTTAGGACCAACACTGTTGAGGTTGGGTTTCTCTCAATTTGCATTGTGCCCAGACTCTGCCCAAAAAGCTGGGAAATAAAATTAAATTCAATTCAATTCAAGTCCTTTATTGTCAAATGTGCAGCATCACTTATGGCCATACTGTACAATGAAATGTAATGGACGAGGCCTGTTCCAACATGGAAGGAAAATCAAAGAAAACAGTTTAAATTGTATTAAATATGATAAGCACAGAATAACAGTAAGAGCAGCAATGGAGAATGAACGATGAAGAATGAAAATAAGCAGCAATGGAGAATGAAAGAAGAAGAATGAAAATAAGCACTAGCAATGGAGAATGATTTGTAGCAGCATTGTAGAAATATAAAGTGCATACTGAAAGCATGTACGTATTTACATCATACATACACTGGAGGGTTGTGCATGAGCTTTGAGGGGAGCAGTGGTAAAATTCACAACACGTGGCACAAAGCAGCATTAAGAGGACTCCCTCCTCATCTTTTTATGGTTATCTTTAAATAATCACTGAAGTCAAATAAGGTGAATCTTTTTGATGGCCCGCTGATGTCCAACAGTACACACGTTGTCGTCAACATGTTGTGAGTAAACTTTTTGAATGCGCGCAAATCCGTTCTTAATTAAGTACTCTCAAGGCTGTGCAAAACTTTCAAACTTTTCACATGTTTTGATGACCTCCATGGTGAGGGTGAATCTTGGATTTTAGAACCAAAAGCCAAAGCAAGGGGGGAGGAAGAGGAGAAGGCGGCGGGGAGGAAGAGTAGGAGTATCACTTAACAGACAAGGCGAGCCAGCGCGGCGCTGCACAGGATCTACGGCTAGAGAGGCAGTGGGGACGGGGGGGGGGGGGGTGCCAATTACCAAGCCAACCGACGGGCCAATAGGAGGCGTGGGCGATGTCATTCGTGCCACGGGCAATCGCCTGCATCGCCATATGGACGCTTCCTCCATGCGTCCTAAATGAGGTCGGGAGCTGTCAACAACAAAAAACCCCGGGGGGGTTTTTTTAGTCCCCCCCCACGCCCCATCCCCCCTGCCATGTAGGACACAACACTTTTAAAGAAGTCTCCACATGCATCTGGCTAATTCAGCTCGAGCTCCTCTCCCCTGGGGGCCGGGTGATCATCCATGGCCATCACCACGGGGGGGCGGGGGGGGGGGGTAGGGAATCAAACGATACCCGAACCAATTTCAGTTCCTTCTTTTGAAAGATTCTGGAAAACCGGAGGTAGTGTGCCGACTACAGATAACTAGTCGGAATAGAAGGTCCGACGGAGGCCTCAGGCGCGGCGTGCCCGCCACCACTGTAAGTGGGAACGTGACGACTTGGGGAGGAGGCAAGGCAGGAACCTGAGACACCTCAGTTCATTTCATTGTGTCATTTCACCGCTACCGATCCTCCGCCGCCGTGATCTTTGGCATTTCAGTGTGGCTTTGAGCGCCGCCGCCGCCGGCCGCGGCTGTGTATTCATTGGTGCACGTGGCGTGACCGGCGCGGCCCTCTTCTCTGTGTGCTTGGTTTTCCAGGGGCGGGACCCGTGTTCACCCAGCAGCCGACAGACCTGGTGGTGGTGGCGGGCCAGCCGGTGACGCTGCCCTGCTCCATCCCCGGCTACCACGGCATGGTGCTCTGGCTGCGCGACGGCATGGCCCTGGGGGTCAACCGAGACGTCTCAGGTAAGCAGGGGGGTGGGGGGGGGGGGGGGGGGGGGGGTTCGTGAGGTGCTCCGCGAGATCGGGCGGCTGATGTGGCCGTCTCTTTGTCACGACAAACGGGTAATAGGCATATGAGACTGAATGAGATGATTCAACGGATACCAGCGTGCAGAGATGATATCTGCATGTGCGGTGACACATGAGCTGGGATAAGACATTTCTCACTTAAAGTGATCAACGGATAACATTATTGTAGAAAACAGGAATGAAACGGCTTGTCACACTTTCTAGCTAAGGCTACGACAACTGTGTGTGTGTGTGTGTGTGTGGATGTGGATGTGTGTGTGTGCGGTCTGTGTGTGTATCTGTGTGTGTCTATGTTTAAATCTGTGTGCGTGTGTGTGTGGTTGAATATTTGGGTTTGAGTCTGTGTATGTGTTTTAATCTGTGTGTGTGTGTGTGTGTGTGTGTGTGTGTGTGTGTGTGTGTGTGAGTCTGCGTGTGTGTGTGTGTGTGTGTGTGTGTGTGTGTGTGTGAGTCTGCGTGTGTGTGTGTGTGTGTGTGTGTGTGTGTGTGAGTCTGCGTGTGTGTACTCCCCGTTCATCACTGAGAGTGCTAATTGCCGTTCAGCACCAGCATGTGACTGTTGACCCGGAGAGATCAGCAGAACATTGCTACACCTGTCGTCACCTGATATCCCTGCTGACAGCTTCTCCTCCGTCTGCTCTGGCCTCATCCAAGCACCACTTATCAATATCATATCCACCGTATTAACTCGGATCAGGGCGGAAAAGGGGAGGGGGAGGGTAAATCTTTCCCTGATATATACTGGCTGAAGTGATTAAAAGGACTCAAAAGAATCCAATGGATAGGGAAAAACCCCTCGATAAAGGCATTAGATTTCATAGATCGGATATGACTGGTCTGTGTTGAATTACGTGTGTTTTTTTTCAGAGAGCAGCCGCGTTAAATCAGCTTTATGTGTCTCCGACAAGGTGCATCTTGGGAGAACTCTGATCTCCTCCAGTACATGCAACTGGGTTAAAGAAAGTTAACATTTATCACAACATCTGCTCTTCAGGCAGATGGTTTATCAAGCTTTTTTTACAGCTTATTTCCGAAACGCCCTGGACCACACACGCGTGCGCGCGCACACACACACACACACACACACACACACACACACACACACACACACACACATATGCACTCTCCCAGGGCTGTTTTGAAAAGCAACACCGCCTGAGGTAGAAGATTCCCACCAATCAGCATTGGGCGAAGTGTGCGTGTGTGTGTGTCTTAATGTGTCTATATGTGTTTGTGTGTTGGTCTAAACAGACGGCCTCGGCTCAATAAAATCCTTCTCAGCCTACCAGGGACGGCTCAATAAAAATCCATTTCAGCGTCCGTCAGGCTCACAATGATGATGCAAACACACTCGTACCGCAACATACGCACACGCACACACACATGCACACACACACACACATACACACATACACAGAAACAGTCCCTTCTTTGACAAAAGCGGGTTCTCTTTGTCTGTGGATTTTGTTATTTACAAAACAGCGCCAACCCAGAAACCTCCACACGGTAGATCACCATGTGATCATTTTTAAGTGTCTTAACAGGACAGAAGCCCCGCCCCCACCCTCCACATCCTTCATTTTGTCATCGCCGGTTGTTCCCCTAATTGGGCCTCCGAGGACATTTGTCTACCATTACATCCATTCTGTCTCACTGCGGGCCCTGTCCCTGGTGCCACTGAACCCAGACATAATGACCGGTCCCCTGGGGACACTGCCGGTGCCTAACTAAACATCACTATCCACTCTGCTCAGTGGAGGGGGGAAGTTCCCAGCGGACAGCAGCGCACTCCACTCACACCAACACAAACACACACACACACACACACACACACACACACACACACACACACACACACACACACACACAGTGCAGTGTGTGTGTGTCTGTGTGCGTTGGGGGTTATTGATTGAATCTGTTTGTATGTGTTTCTTTTTTTGGGTTAATGATTGAACGTGTGTGTGTGTGTGTGTGTGTGTGTGTGTGTGTGTGTGTGTGCATGGGTTGATGCATTTGTTTATGGGTGTGGATTATCGAATGCCTGTGTGAGTGTGTTTTTGTGTGTGTGTGTGTGTGTGTGTTGTGTTTGTGGCCAATTGCATGGAGGTATGTCTTACTTGGATAGGTGCATGATTGTGTGCGATAGTATGCATGTGTGTCTCTATGTACTTGTGTGTGTAGGAGGGGATGTTTGGATGCAAGCATGTATATGTTTGTGTTATGGCATGCTTGTGTGCATTATTATCCTGTGTGTTAACTGTGTGCATCTGTTTGTCTGTGTGTGTGTGTGTGTGTCTGTCTGTCTGTCTGTCTGTCTGTCTGTCTGTCTGTCTGTCTGTCTGTCTGTCTGTCTGTGTGCGTGCGTGCGTGCGTGCGTGCGTGCGTGCGTGCGTGCGTGCGTGCGTGCGTGCGTGCGTGCGTGCGTGCGTGCGTCTGTCTGTCTGTCTGTCTGTCTGTCTGTCTGTCTGTCTGTCTGTCTGTCTGTCTGTCTGTCTGTCTGTCTGTGCGTGCGTGCGTGCGTGCGTGCGTGCGTGTGTGTGCGTGTGTGATAGAGACAATGAAAAAGAGAGAGGGTGTGTATTAATGGTTTTGCCCATGTAAGTGATTCTGTCATGGCGTAAGTGTTATTTTTTCACTCATGATTGCAGATCAGTGACAGGGGCTAATGCGAGTGGGATTGGCTTAAACGATGCCGCCGTGTTTGTTTTCTGGTGACAGCATAATAAGCCATTTCTCTTACAGGGCAAAACAAAAAAAAAACAAAAGACCAACAACAACACGGCAGCCGGCCGTTCTGCTGACAATGCTCTCATTTAGACATTATATTATTTCAATTGTCAGTGGAGGGAAAAAATAACCTTGGAAGTATAAAGATATTAGCGGCGAAAGATAATGGCACTTGTGAAACTAAACACCATTGGCAATTCCGATTTAATAGGCCGTATGCGCGCTGGAGTAGCCTATTAACCTAAATCAAAAGTACAAAGTCAATGAGGGAATAAGGATTGACATGCAACGCCTGTGCAGTCGAAATGGGCTCTGAAAGGAAAGGTGTTGTGGAGAGTTCAGCCGGCTGTTTAACTTTCCCCCTTCACTGCCGCCTCTTATGTCTTATGTCTTCCCATCTCTCTCCCTCTCTCTCTCTCTCTCTCTCTCTCTCTCTCTCTCTCTCTCACTCTCTCTCTCTCTCTGTTATCCTCTGCCTCTCTCTCACTTACTCTCACATCCTCTACCACTCTCTCTATGTATCGCCATTTATCTGTCTCTCCCTCTGTCCTTCCCTCTCTCTCCCTCCCCATCTCTTTCTTTCATTCCCTCTCTCCATCCCTCTCTCCTTCCCTCACTCCCTCCCCATCTCTAATGCTCTTCTCTCTCTGTCTCTCTCTCCCTCCCCATATTTCTCTTCCATCCTTTCTCCTCTCCACTCTTCGCCTCTCTCTCTCTCCATCTCTCTCTCCCTCTCTCCCCTCTCTCTGTTCCCTCTCCCCATCTCATCCCCGTCAATATGGCTGACCCTCCACGACCCTGTCTCCTAATCGGCAACAAAAGACTGCTCCACTTTACATGCAGCCTTTGCCTTGCACGGTGCAGGAGCTATTACCTCCCAGCCCCCCCCCCCCCCCCCCCCCCCAGCCTCCCCGTCCCCTCACAAAGTTCCATTCACCAGCCAAGGTATTGATGATGATACAGCGCTCCAGCGAGGCCACGCACATCGCAGGCCTTGAGTAGTCATTCAGCAGACCATTAACACCACGACTAGGTCTAGACCTGCATTAGCATTCATCACCGAATGCACCAAAATGCGCCCCCCCCCTTAAAAGGCATTCGGGCACAATTCCAACACGCTCATCAGAAGTCAGTCAACATGCTAATGAACATGTCAGAATAGCCAAATGGTTTGGGGATTCAATTCAATGAGATTACCGAAAGCCGGGGAAAGGTAAGGCTTCAGAGGTTACTAATTAAATGGCCTGGAAGGGCTTGTAATATCCAGCCCTTTCACTTAAGTCTTTAATATCAGCTTACGTTTTCATGGACTATGCGATGATACTCACCCTCATATGGATTGCATGGGTTTTTTTTGGGCTCAAGCGAAACAGTTTTATTAAACAACAAAAGTTGATGAAGCACAATACTGGGTATTTCGCGAGTTGAGATCAGGGGCACATAATTAAAAGTGCAATATTGCCTTTTCAATAAGTCCCTGCGTCATAGCAGGCCTGCGTGATCCCAAATCCCAAAACTAAAAAAAAAGATACAGTGCAGAGAAAAAGTGTGTTAAAGAAAATCTTGTAAGTGTAACACATCACCTGGACTGATTTTAAGTCTTTTCGTAAAGTAAAGTGCCCACCAAAAACAGGTAAACAGCCAATCCCAGCCCTTTGACTGCTGTCCTTTGACTGAACAATGAGAACACTCTGGTACTAAACCCGGCGTGTTTTCTCTGGGTTTTGGGAGTGCAGGTCAGCTGTTCCCACAAGCTGTTTGGGTTCTAATTCAGAACCACCCTGTCTATCTTCCACAAACACTTTGTCTGGTGCCGCGGGGCGGTCGCCATAAAAGCGTTGGAGGGCGTGCGTCATGTCTGGAGGGGGACCGTGGTGTACGGTGTTTTGTTTGTTTCCGTGGGCCCGTGTTGTTGTTGTTGTTTATTAACAGAAATGTATGTGTTTAGATTTTAGTTTTTTTTTTTTTTTTTACAGCACACCATGAAAGCGCAATCCAATGATAAGCTGTCAGCCGTCATTCTGTTTGCCGTGTTTGTTATATATACTGTATATATACTGTATCTATAAAAATTCCACCCCACCATCAACACAACCACTACTGTGGCCAACACCACCAGCAACACCACCATGTCCCCAGACACTGTCACATAATCACTTCTACTGCCGCACCATCACTAGCATCACCTTGCTATCCACCACCTCCACCACCACCACTACCCAACCATCACTACTTCAACACCACCTCTACTATGACCACCACCACTAACCAAACATCACTTCTATGATCAACACCACCTCCCCCATTACCACCGCCTCCACCACCACCACCACCACCATCGCTACCAACCATCACTACTATGATCAATACCACCTCTACTATGATCACCAGCACCTCCACCACCACCACTACCCAACCATCACTACTATGATCAACACCACCTCCCCATTACCACCACCTCCACCACCACCATTAACCAACCATCACTACTATGATCAAAACCACCTCCCCCATTACCACCACCTTCACCACCACCACCACTATCCAAGCATCACTACTATGATTAACACCACCTCTACTATGACCATCACCACCTCCACCCAACCATCACTACTTTGAGCAACACCACCACCACCACCTCTTATCACCAACACTGTCCCACCACCTCCAGCACCACTTACCTCCTGCCACAATGTATTTCCTTCTCCCCCTCAGTTTGCTGGTGATCATTTACACGGTGCTGTTACTTCAACACCAATCGGTCTTGGCATTGGTTTTGTGAGCAATCTCATAAAGTCATTTACCACTTCTCATATTCCCCCTGTTTGCAGAAGTGTAAAAGTTTAAAACGCATGAGTGTGTTTGTGTGAAGAGAGAGGCGCAAGCTGTCACATTGTCATTGTTGTTGTTTTCCTATAGTATCTTTTTTATAAGGTATTACGGCAACTGGTCAAATAATTTGCCTAATAAACAATGACATTGCAAAAAGGACTCATCAACTAATTGATTGGATACTTTCCAGACAATGCCAATCAAGCGAACTAGTTAGTTTACACACAGGTGCAGAAATGTTTGTTTAAATCTAAATGATCTCATTAATGATCTAATCTGAATGACAATCTATCAACGATGCGATCATTCACTGAGTCCCCAGTCATTTGTTGATTTGTTTGTTTTGGAATCAACAGCACCTGATACCTATGAT
>JAXIVH010000262.1:143833-190224 GCA_036785325.1 Urophycis tenuis
TATATCCGAAAAGGTTGACTTTCTTTGGTCTTTTCATCCACCGTTACGCGATCCAACGCCGTTAGATTGCTATCGCGGGGATGTATTAAAAAAAAAAAACACATTCCTTCACCAACTTCAATAATAACCCTTATGACTCTGTGCTGGCGGCACGGTGGTGCAGTGGTTAGCACTGTCGCCTCACAGCAAGAGGGTTCTGGGTTCGAATCCACCTGGGACCCGGGACCTTTCTGTGTGGAGTTTGCATGTTCTCCCCGTGCTTGCGTGGGTTCTCTCCGGGTACTCCGGCTTCCTCCCACAGACCAAAAACATGCAGGTTTGGGGATTAGGTTAAATGGTGTCTCTAAAATTGACCATAGGTGTGTATGTGAGTGTGAATGGTTGTTTGTCTATGTGTGTTAGCCCTGTGATAGGCTGGCGACCTGTCCAGGGTGTACCCCGCCTCTCGCCCGTTGCAGCTGGGATTGGCTCCAGCCCCCCTGCGACCCTCGTAGAGGATAAGCGGTTCACGATAATGGATGGATGGATGGACTCTGTGCTGTGATGTTCACTTTGTCGTACTGCAATACAAAACCAAACAATGTCAAGCATTTCCCATCCCGACTCTTACTTCTTACCACACTGTCCGCCGCCGCCGCGCGCCTCGCTCATGAATGGCCTCCACTCCTCGCCCCCTCCAGGGTACCCGCGCTACGACGTCGTCGGGGACCACAGCAAGGGGGAGTACCACCTCCTCATCCAGCGCACAGAGATGCAGGACGACGCCCTTCTTCGAGTGCCAGGCCATCCAGGCGGCCATCCGGTCGAGGCCCGCCCGCCTCACTGTGCTGGGTAAGACCGCCTTCCCTCTGCAGCTCCTCGTGCTCCGGGAGCAAGTGTCTTGATGAGGTTGCTCACGAAGAATACAAAAATAAGTAAAACGCGCCCATCCAGTATAGGGAGTCTTTCTCTATAGATGTTGTTTTTTTTTGTTTTTTATTCTGGGTCACAACTCGAGCCACTGGAGTTTGGGAAAACATACACATTTCAAGTGGTTTCTGTGAAACCACTTGACGTTGTCAAAGCTTAATAACAAAGATTTAGTTTTTCAAGATCAAAAGTGTATTCTTGATAACTTTAGTTTCACTGTCAAACATTTGTTTTTGCTTAGTTTCAGTTTCAATTTCACTTCTCTCGAGGACGAACCAGCGTAGGCTAAGGTTGCCCGACGTTAACCCGATCAGACGGAGAGTTTTGATGAGGGCCTCGTGAAAAATGATGGAAAGCAACGGTGTCTGATCCGGGATGGATCGTGTTCTGTTGCCGCGGTACCAGGGTGAATGAAGAGTTGCAACTCGGATGGGATATTTCCCCCCGGGACGTGGGGAATGGTGATGCTCGGCGCCAGAGTCTGTAACCTGACCTTTTAATTCTTATATTCACAGGATTGCAATTGAATATACTGTACATCCTGCAGCAGCCTATATAGAGGCTGTCTAAAACAAGTGAATATAACAGAATGGATTTTATAATAGAATAGATTTTTAAACAGGGGGGTGGGGGCATTCCTAATTGGGTACAAGAGAGGTCTGCCTGCAAAAACTTTAGTGTTAGTTTAGAAAAACTAAAAATACATGAGGTGGGGGAGGTGGAGCAGGAGACGGAGGGAGTGGGGGTGGGAGTGGGGGTGGGGGCAGGGGGAGTAAATGATACATGTTTAATCAAGGGGAGCTAATCCACAATTACAAAGTCCACCTGGATCCCTTCTCCAGGCGGGCCATCACTTGGCCCACTGAATTGATCGGTGACCCTGGCGTTATGGTCTCTCAGTCGGAGAGTGTGGGCAGACGTGGCGAACGCTGATTACCATTATCGATCCAGGCCCTTCTCCATATTTAAAAGCATGATATATACCAGGGCTATCTGTCCGTTATTCTGCCATCACTTCTCAGTCAATGCTTCCTTCCCCCAACTAATCCTGAGATGGCTACTTAATGTCGAGAGAGAGAGAGAGAGAGAGAGAGAGAGAGAGAGAGAGAGAGAGAGAGAGAGAGAGAGAGAGAGAGGTGGCTGGGAGAGAAGAGTTAAGATGTTGGAGATTGGGGGTGCGGTTCATTAAAAATGATTCATTGTAGATAAGAGAGTGGGACTCCTTGATGTTTGTGTTTGTTTGTTTTTCTTGGTTTTTCACTCTCTCAAGAAGAGACGCATCATTCAGACGTGAGCCTTACCTATGGTCTCCTTGCTGGCTTTAGAGAATAACAGTCGAATGATGTGAGATGATAGTGAATAAGGAACTCCATAAAGCATTGCCTATGACCCTGGAGTAGGGCTTGGCTCAAGGAAGAGCTTGTCTTGGCAGTTGGAACATCTTTACAAGCGGCAGCGGTTAAGGCTAAAACTAATGATGGGGCGGGTATGATTCCACACATTCATAATTCATAATCTATACGCAAAGAACATTCTCCCAAACTCTGTACGTGTAATCACTTTCATAACTTTGGGCGTCATCGACCTAAGGAACGTTGTTCATGTGATTGTTCTGAACATTGTCAGCTGCAACGTAAATGTTTGCCTCCATTTTTGCAGCCAAATTGCAAGCAGAAGAAGAAGCAGAGACATTTCCCTCTCCACACATTACTTGAGATAAAGCTTGTTTTTAAAGTCCTCTGCTTTCCCATACAAAAAGCAACAACCCAGAAAGACAGTGTAGGAAATTAAGTTTGAAAAGGGAGGGAAAGTAGTCTTCAGTTTCAGTTCCCCCTGGGCTCATTTTTCATTTTCCGGAATGCGTTTTTGCAAACCTAAGGAAGAAGTAGTCGAATACAAACCACCGTTAACACTGAAAAAAGTTCAGGGAGGTATGAAGACGAAGATGTGCAGTTTAATTGGATTTTCTTAAACAGTAAACACATATGGCACTTTGACATCACATTTTCCATTTCCATGTTTGCGACAATATACACTGCAGGTAAAACCTCGGTTGGCAATTGCAACCAATGGCAAACAGTTTTTTATCGGAAAAATAAACAACCTAAACAAAAACACGACCCAAATGCATTTTTGTAGGTATATAGTATTCTCCGCCGTGTTTAGCGAAAGAGGCCGGGGAACTGGCTGTTAGCGCGGGCCAAGGGCCCCGGCCACTGGAGTAGAATGACCTCTGAGCAACAGACCGCTGACCTCTGACCCCTCTGTTTTAGCATGGCAGGCTAATCTATGTAGCCTTGGAGACGAACGAAGCTCTATTGAATAAGGCATGAGACGAAGCCTGTGGACAGGCCTCTGGGGAGACTCCAGAAGCTAATTAGATCTTCACAAACTCTTTCCAGTCTCATACCTAAGTGCCTATACACACACACACACACACACACACACACACACACACACACACACACATGCAGGTGCACACATATGCACGCTCCTACACGCCCATACACACACACACGTGCACACGCATACACACACACACACACACACACACACACACACACACACACACACGTGCACACGCATACACACACACACACACACACACACACACACACACACACACACACACACACACACACACACACACACACATACTGTACATGCAAGCACAAACACAGATACTGTATCTGAGTTCATGCAAACATAGCCACAGATACACGCTCACATATGCACATACACACATCTAAATGCCTATGCACACACACACACACACACACACACACACACACACACACACAAACATACAAACAGATACACAGGTCACTCATTTGTGTGTATATCCACCTGCACATACACACTCGCAAACCTACACTCGCACACACACACTCACACAACTCATACAATGTAGCCAAAGAAACAGAAAGAAAGACCGCTGAAGCCAGAGGTCATTGTGGTTTTAAATTGGCTTCGGTAACCAAGAATGTGATTGTCAAACCCGCAACAGACGACTCTGCTGAAAACACGGGGCACGGAATTTGCTGTAATGATTTGCTGTTACCTCCGCGTGCTCTAGCCGTAGACTACATTTTCACAGATACGCATTTATTTTTACATTTCAGGTTGCTTGTGATTCCAGTGCGGTGTATATCAAACAAGCTCCCAACAAACACTTGTGTGTGTGTGTGTGTGTCTTTAACGCGGACCGCTCCGTCAACAGTTGGTTACTTAGGCGCTTGATCCAGACGATGGGGCCGGCATTGGAATGATCCATGTTGATATTCTTACACTGATCAACGCTGCGAGTTCCTTCCTCACTCGATTGTCTTTTGAGCCGTTCCAACAGCCTTTTGAAAGGAGGCTAAGGTAAACAACAGCTGTTGCAATGACTCGTTAAATTAATCACATGTATTAATATTAATGTCCTTAGCCAATGTGTAATAGTGTCGTTGCATTATACATACATTTTTACAACGCTATTTCACCAAAGCGATCACCGCAGAAAAAAAAACATTTTCCTCCATTACACGCGGATGATTAATGGGCCTGAAGTTTGAATGCGAGGAGAAACACACAAGCACAAGAATCTCCAGCCCTGTTAACCCTGGAAGCAGCCAACCTGCTCTCAGGTTATTGGAGCTGATATAGATTTTTTTGGGGGGGGAGCTTTTTTTTAAGGGTTTTTTTTGTCGTTTTGGGTCACCATGGTCTTGTGACCATGAACCAGCCCTTTGAAAGCAGTGCCATTCTGTTGTTGTTTTTATGTTTCAGCTTCACCTGCAAACAAAATATATATACACTACAGTGTATATATGGTTTTAGTCACTCAGTGGAGGACCCAGCTGAGGGAGAGGGCCAAGGATTGTCCTCTCCTCTGTTTTTATTAGTGTTGCGATATTATCATAATAATAAAAATGAAATGTGGTTTTAATTTGTCAATCGAGGTACCATCTGATGGAGACTGCCAATGATCGCCCCCCCCGCCCCGCCATCTTTTCGCTTTGTTTTTTTCGTTTTTTTTTTTAAACCCAGCCGCCTCAAGGCTTCCTCGTAACACTAACCTCCACGCGGGGAATAGCTTTATTATGTGGCCATCGCAGACAGACAAGTGGGTAATTGTGCTCGCTAAGGGCTGATCGAGTGGCTCAACAGCGCAGCGGTTTGCGGTCCTTCAGCTCACCCGACGAAACAGCAGGGGGGCCCGCCGGTGATTGGTGTGTTTGTGTGTTCAGGGAGAGGGCTGTTGTGTAACGCACCAGGACACCGTGTGTGCATTAGGGTTACACACCACAGCGGTAGAACAGCATATGTGGATATATATATATATATAATGCAGAGATCAAATACACAGTAATATACAGATATAAATAACACATACGTATATATATATATATATATATATATATATATATATATATATATATATATATATATATATATATGTTATTTATATCTGTATATTACTGCGTATTTGATCTCTGCATTTGAGTCAATTTAGTGTATTTACACTCAGACGCAGTGTTGTGTTTGATTGTAGGATGTGGCCAATCAGAACAGGTCGTGGCGGTGATTGCTGCCGTCGCCGATTCAGGAAGAAAATTACTTTTCCGTTCAGCGATAGCGAGATTTCCTGCCCGCCTGCACGGCTTGCCGCTGCGTACAACCGACCAGCTAACTGGGTTAATAGAAAAGTTTGTGTTGTTGACAGAAACAAGGCCAGCGGGTCACAGGGTTTATGTGAGACCTGTCAAATTTCGTAATGGTCCTAGTTGTTACCCTCTGCGCTTTAAAAAAAAAATATTATCACACTGTTGTTTTTTACAAAGGTGAGGTGAGGTAAATATCAGACCTTAGTGATCGTTTTAATAATGGCACGCTAGACGTTGGTATTAGAAGGCAACCAAACACCCCTTGCTTGAGCCTATGACTGGTAGAAACACTTCTGCATTCTCCTCTTGCTCCAATTACATTTGAGGGGGCATGTAACCAGAACATTTGATTGACGCTAACCCAAAACTGCCAGTAGCAATTAACGCATGCAATAGCCTGCGCTTAACCCACAGAGGGCAATTTGCGTCTATTTACATTGTATCCCAGGTTTTCTTTAGTTCTTGGGGCACTTAAGGCAAGATCTGCGGCAGTAGCTCAGTGGGTAGAGCGGGTCGTCCACTAACCGGAGGGTTGGCGGTTCGATCACCACCTCCAACTGTCCACATGTTCAAACGCCACAAATGTATGGCAGATGTGCTGATTGTAAGTCAGCTTTGGACAAAAGCTTCTGCTAAATGCCCTAAATCATCTGGATATGGAGCAGTCCACATCACCTAACCCACTACATCACTTCTCATCTCAAAAGTGTTGTTTTAGAGTCAGGGTTTTCCCTTTAGAGGGAAACAGGAACAAGACGAGGCTTATACAGACAAGAGGAGGGGTTCAGGAAGCCACCACAGAGCTACCCAGCCGCCCCCCCCCCCCCCCCCCCCCCCCCCCTCCAATCACTGGCCTCTTCCGTGCCATTTAAACTGTCATCGGATTAGCTTCCACTTTCGCTCTAATCAACCCGGGTGTCACGCAATAAGAGATCAATCAGACACAATGAGGAGCGAGGAGGGGGAGTCGGGCGGCGGTGTGGGCCGCGGCGGGTGGGTTCTCCCGACTCGCCGCTCGCCGTCACGCGGTCAACTGACCTGCTTAACGTCGCAAGCTCCCGCCACTGGCTGGCGGCGCCTCTGGAATGTTATCCACTGTAAAGAATGTTGTTGTTTTGTAACTGAAATGTAGTCGTATTACACCCCCCCCCCCCCCCCCACACACACACACACACACACACAAAAAAGTCCCTGCCCAAAATATTGTGGAAAGACAAATAAATAAACAACCGAGCAAATGTGTGTAATTGTGCTCCATTTCAAAGGCGCCAGGGCGTCGTTTTCTGCAGGCGGTTTCGTCGCGTGATTCGCTAATGAGATATGTCAGTCAGGGCTTAATGACAGACCATATGGAGGGCACAAGACGTGTGTCATGTTCACGGGGGGGGGGGGGTTCTGGGGGTCGATGGGGCAGGGCGGGGGCCGCACAGATCTCTCGATATTCCTTCTTTCTTTTTTTTAAATCCCATTTTCATAAAGCTGTCGTTTGGTTCTGAATTGCGGTGGTAAAACGGTGTCAAGCAAGAGCCATTCAACATGCGACGGTTTTATCGGAAGTAATTTGCAGTCACGTATTCCCCCGTCATAAAGTTAGCATCGGTAAATACGACTCATTCAAATTCAAGCTAATTAAACAAAAAAACAAAAAAATGGGTCTCACCGATGTGTCTGAACGAGAATTT
Organism: Urophycis tenuis; assembly: GCA_036785325.1. Taxonomy (NCBI): domain Eukaryota; kingdom Metazoa; phylum Chordata; class Actinopteri; order Gadiformes; family Phycidae; genus Urophycis; species Urophycis tenuis. Next base: position 151,074 of record JAXIVH010000262.1, read on the forward strand.
CTTAATTGCTTGGAATCTGTCATCTGTTCACCGGGGTAGGTTTTAATAACAGCAGATTTTTTTTTTCTTCCCTTTTGTTTTGGAGGTGTGTGTGTGTGTGTGTGTGTGTGTGTGTGTGTGTGTGGTTGGGGGAGGAGGGGGGGGGGGGGGGGGGGCGCTCTCTTACGGGAATCACACTCAGCACATTCTAAACATTGATTAAAACAATTAAAGGTGTGATGAAATGTCTCCCTCTTGTATCTGCAGCGGTTGACTGATGAGGAGGCCCCGGGGCCCCAGCCAGGGAAATGACTTGTCCCGTTTATCTCCAATGCTGCTAGGGGCCAGGTACATCCTGTTTCTCCCTGTGAATCAAAAGAGAGCGGAAAAAAAACCCAGAAAAAAAAAGTTCAATCAAAGAGTGGGCCATCAGGGGAAAGAGAGCGGAAGAAGGAAGAAGTTTCACGAAGTTGGCCAAAAATCTCCCATTCAGAGGGGTGGAAGCCGCTACTGCGTTGTTTGAGGATGTGAGAATCGTTGAGACGCTTTGGGTTCCCCCAGTTGCTGAACGAGCTTATTAATAACTGAGGCTAAACGCTGCCGCGCCAATTAAAACATTTCCTCCCTGCCTACAACGGATCCTTTCCGGTCTTCTCTGCGCCGTCGGAACGCCGCGCCAACACGCAACGGGCGCCGCCTCTCGCCGTGACTCCCGCGTGTCGCCATGACGACCCTCTTCTCAGAATGAATTGGGATGGAGGTGTGTGTGTTTTGTTTCTGGGACCCCACCCCCAACGGGGCCTTTTGAATTCAAGCTGTACATAAAAGAGCGAAACGCTCTCTGTACGGCGAGGAGGCATAGAAGTAAAAGTGCCTTTAATGCGGGGACACCGCCTGCGACGTGTGTGTGTGTGTGTGCGTGTGCGCATATGTGTGTGTGTGTCTGTGTGTGCGTGCGTGCATGTGTGTGTGTGTGTGTGTGTGTGTGTGTGTGTGGGGGGATCTCCGTCTGAGCAGCGGCTGCCCTGGATGGCGGCGTCCAAGAGAGGGTTAAGCTTCTCGGACCCTCACAGTGTAACAGCGTGCCGTGTATGTGTGTGTGCGCGTGTGTGTGTGCGTGTGCGTGTGTGTGTGTGCGTGTGCGTGGTTGTGTGTGGATTTGCGGTTGGGCAGCGGTTGGTTGTTGATGTCCGGGAGAGGGTCCTGCTTCTCTGGATTGTATATAGCGTGAGGCCACGGTGTGTGCGGGCGCACTTCACATACACACATGACGACGGCGCTAAGAAAGTGTCACAAATGGGTCGTAGCCATGGGGATCTCACGCCCCCCGCCCCCCCCTCCCTTCCTCCTTCCTAGAACTCTCAGCCCATAAGCTATGTTTGATCTCACAGCACATGGATTTGAGCTCACTCACTCTGAAGTCGGGAGCTGGTGACGTTTTTTTTTTGTTTTGGGGTGGATGGAGGTGGGGGATCATGGGTCGGGGGGTGTTGCTGGGGTTGGGGGTGGGGTGGGCGGGTGGGGGTGGGGGTTGGATGGGACTGTCATTAGCCGGCCTCATGAGAAATCTATTGACCAGCCATTTTAAATTGCCAATTTGGAACAATTAGGCCATGATGCTCTCCTTTCAAATGTGCGTCAAGTGACTGTAACTAGGGCTGGGTTCTGGCCCACTGAAAGGGTTGCCAGGGAGTCCACGTCCCCTTGCTATCCCTCCATCACAGCAGTCAAACACCACCGCTGATTGGGGGCGGAACGTGAGTCCTATGAAATGAGTCAGAGGGCATGAGGTTGTTGTTTTTTTTTTCTCAGGGATGCCATTATGGGATGGCAGCTGGCAACACCTTCTGTCTGGTGTCCTTGTTAACATTACCGAGAGTGGAGCAGATAACATGTAGATCAGTGTGGGCTCGGCTGTGATCGAGTTGAGGTGCTGCCTGCACAGAGCAATTTATTTGGGGTTACGCAAGTATGTTCTCAATCTCATTCTATCCTTGGAATAACTTCTGAAAACTGCATCTTAAAACGACCCCTCTCTCTCTCTCTCTCTCTCTCTCTTTCCCCCCCCCTCTCTCTCTCTCTCTCTCTCTCTCTCTCTCTCTCTCTCTCTCTCTCTCTCTCTCAAGCAGCATGTGGCATCTCTGGAAAAAAAAAAGAAAAGTTCCCTCAGCAAACAAACATTGAGCGCGACATGGTTTATTTACAGCGTCGCTCCAGACAAGCTGAAAGTGAACCAGATAGATTTTATTCCGACTGTTATTGCTTTAAACTAAAATAATTACTGCAAGCGTAGTCCCTGTTTTCATATTTTCTTGTGTGCAAAGTGTAGATATTTATGATGTCTGAAATAAATACTTAAATCACACTTTAATGGTGTTGTCGTGGTCTCATATCATGATGATGACAAAAGGAGAGGAGAGTTCTGAGTCACTATTTTGTCGTGTGCATTGATGTGCAAGCAGTGGTGTCATTTTTCATAATATTGTTATGAAAGACGAGCACGACTATTTGCTAACTGTGTATTATCCTATGTATGGGGGATCCTTCAGGTAACCATCCAGGACACAGTGCAACATTGATTGAGCTAGAACAAAAGTGCCTGAGAAAATAGACTTGAGTTAATGCCATGGTTTGAGTGCCCGATCCATTCTTTATAAGGAATAGAGAGAAGAAGGAACACTGTGAATTAAACTTCTCACAGTTTTCGGTTGCAGACTTTTCGTGTCAGACTTTGTAAAAAAAGTTACAAAGTTTTCCCTTACGGTAAAAACCCCGCAAGTAGGACCTATTCCAAGGCCCCAGAGTGTAATTACTTTTTAATGTGTTCCATAACATATCCCTATTAACCTATTTTTACCCTCAGTGAAAGGGACTACCTCCCACTTTTTTTTGCCACGATTTACATCCCAGACACTGTCTTTGTTCTTATAATGAGCAAAAAGCCATTCCAACCTTTAAGCCTCAAATTTGAGTTGGACGAAATCTAAATTTCATGTTTTTATTAAGCAAGGCCATATTTGTCACATACTTTGTTTTGAGTTTCAAACTCTTTAAACTTCTTGAACTACTCTCCGGTTGAACTGTTGTTATGTAACCTGGCACAGATGAATGTGTTTCCTTTTCCGTTGTGAATCACATGGGGGCGTCTTTTTCCTGCAGCACACCAAATCTTTAGGTTTAAACTAATTCCTCTAATCAATTCCCCAAAAATAGGCCAACGTGGCTCAGACACTGAACAGTTCGACAGATCACAACGTTCTACAACTGAAACTTCCAACTGCCAATTTAACTCCCCCCATCGACATTCGTATCGACGACTGTAGCTGTAGTTTGTAACAATGTCACAGTCGCAAATGTCCTGTTTATGAACATAAACGTCCACACAAGTATAAGTATACACATATAGAAAAGGTTGTGATTTGGCAATGCTAAGTTACAATATGCATTGGTATTTCCTGATCATCTTCAAAGCCCCCCCCCCCCCCCAAAAAAAAAAAAAAAATGCATTAAGCTAAACTTGCGTCAGCTGTGAACACAAAAACTAGTCATAATGAAGATAGCAAGTCTTCATGCTATATTTAAAATGGAAAGTGCTCTGTTCCACCTCCAGTTTGTGTTGGTGGAAAACAGAAACACACCCGGCTTAAAGCCTTCAAAGTATTTAGCAACGATTTACTGTTGCGCCCTCTAACCAGGTACCTCTGCACGCCCATAATTTAAGACATAAAACACAAGTGATTCGCGTCAGCTGGCCCTCTTAATCACACCATAAGTGCTTGCCTGGGAATCTTCTGTGACATCTTGTCTCTTGTTTAGCGCATTGAGTATCCCTTTGTCGGAGGTAGATCATCTCTTCTGGAGGGGGAAAAAAACAAAACACAGCTCCTCTAATGAGTCCCATAGACATCTGGTGGGGAGGGGGGGGGGGGGGGCAGCATAGCATCTCTATGCAACACCACTATACAGAACATTTAGCAAGACTCGCGACACAGCGGAAAAAAAGAAAAGTCTCTAGTCTGTGCCGTAGCTGTCGCAAAGCACAGCTATTCTAGAGAGGGCTGGGGAGTGAAGCGGAGAGACAGATGAAGGAAAAAGACAAGCGAGCCAGAAATGAAAGGAGAGGGAAGGTTTCTATGATCTCTGTCTTCTCCCTTTTGTAGTTTAGATTGCCGGCCTGCCATCGTGTGAAACGAAGATGGCCACTAAATGCGGCTTTCTGGTGTGGCTCTCGTCGGGCTGAGTGAATGATTGAAGGGAGAGGGCTTTAATGAACTATCTCTGCCGCTTCCTTTGCGAGGCCCCTCCTGAAGGCATGGCAGATGTGCGGTGAGACGTGTAGTCAACATTAAGGGGGGGGAAGCCTAGCGACCCCTGTCTGATTGCGTGCACGCTGATGAAATGATGCATCTCGTGGAGCTCGCAAATAGAAGCGCCGTGGAAACGTGTCAAAAACATACTCGCATAAACATGCCTCCGTTTGCTTAAGGTGAACGAGGCAAGGCGTCAACAGACACAGAATGCTTTAACGGTGTGAAGGGAGCGCGTCTCATCCACGCCTGGCTGTGTGAAATATGCAGGTGCAGCTGGCGTACACCTGCAACCCACAATTACGTCTCCCGAGTTGTTCGTCTCGAAAAACTTTCTTCTCCCTCCCCCCCGCCCGCCCTCCTCCCCACGTTGGTGGTGCTTAACAGTCACTGTTGTTTGTCGGGTTCCTGTTGCTCGGCAACGATAACCCGGGCCCATTTTTGGTCGGGTTTGTCATCGTGCGGACCTGCGCACCTCGGGTCGCAACACCAGTTCACGGACACCAATGAGCAATTAGCGCTTTCAGCCATTTTCCTAAATGGTAACCCCTTGGTTGGCTGGAAACTCAGCTGGAGATACGTTTGCGCACACTTCCTCCGGAAGGGGGGGGGGGCTGGCGTCCACCCTGCTCTGAAACATTGTCCGGGGTCCTCGGCGGAAAGGACTCTCCCCGAGGGGGCGAGTGAGGCGAGTGTGAAGGGCTGTGTTGTTGCAGGGAGCAGGAGGTCCTCGAGTCCTCCACAAAGCTCCATCCAGGAGTCCTCCACACTCCAAAGCTCCATCCAGGAGTCCTCCACACTCCAAAGCTCCATCCAGGAGTCCTCCACACTCCAAAGCTCCATGCAGGAGTCCTCCACACTCCAAAGCTCCATGCAGGAGTCCTCCACACTCCAAAGCTCCATCCAGGAGTCCTCCACACTCCAAAGCTCCATCCAGGAGTCCTCCACACTCCAAAGCTCCATCCAGGAGCCAAGCGGAACCCAAACCTCCTCTCGTCTGCACACCGGAGGCCTATTAAATTCCGCAAAGGGACTAACTCATCTTGTCGATTTAAATTGATCAGCCAGACAAAAATCTGCATTAAATTTGGAAGGCAGGCGACGGAATAAATAGACCCTGCGTGGAGGGGGGGGGGGGGGGAAATCGCTGCACGCTTCAGTGCCGCCCGCAGCGTGGAAGTGCTCATTGATTGACGCGGGAGTGAAATGAAAGTGGAATGCGCTTTCCACGCGCGCGCGCCACACTTGGGCGTGCTTCAGATGCCTTCGCGTGGCGCCTCGCGTCGACCAAGTATTGATGTCGTTTTTTTAAGGAAAAAGAGGCCGAGGCACTGTCTTGAACTCTGCACCGCTCCCCCTCCCCTCCCTACTTCCCCCTCCCCCTCACCTCCCCCTACTTTCCTTCCCTCCCCCCTTGTCTTTCTTCCAAGCACTTAGGATGTGCCAGATGCGTGTTGCGTTTGATTTAGGCCTGCCCCAGATCTGCAAGCTAATGAGCTGAGTGCTCAATCAATAATTCACTCAAGTTTGAATAAAATTCAGTGTGATTAGATCCACTTTCGCACAAGAATGTAATCAGTGCCTTTCAGCCACCTCAACAACTGCTTCCGGCACTCCTGTCATTCTAATGCGTCTTTTTACCCCTGTTAGTTAGTTGTTGTGTGCTTAGGTGTTTTTTTTTTTTTGGTTTAATCTGTCCTTGCACTGTGGCCCGCCCGCCATTTACCCGCTATGGGTCTGGAGGCGGCGGAGAAACGAGGCCAGTCGCCATCCACAATCAGGCGTCTCGGCCTCGCCGCGCTCCCCTCGTAATTGCTCACCTGTGGAATGAGCGCGTGGAAACAGCCGATCGATTTGGGTTCATTAGAAATACCGGCGGCGTGCCGTGTGGGTGTGTGGGTGTGTGTATGTGTGTGTGTGTGTCCGAGGTCTGGGAAGACAGATGCCACTAAATGCAGTACTCCAGCGAAGGACATGAATTTGATGGTTTGAAATAGTGCATCTTGAGTGCATTTAGCCTTTTGAGAGTGAATATAACAGTGGTCTTATTATATAATAATCCATTGTCTGATTTTCTTTTTTATTCCAAGGGAAGTAATCCTTTGATCAAAGGCTTTTAGAGCCAGGTTTGTAATTTTTTTTTCTTTTTTTTTTGTGGAAAAAGCAGCGAAACAGTTTATCTTCTTGAACTCAAAAATTCCCCCTGTGGGATTCCTCTGGTTGTAATTGCTTGCAAGCTCTAATTCTCCAATGACACGCTGCTGTTTGTTTCACACGCACCGGTGTGACATAGCCATAAACAAAAGGTGTGAAGGAAGGAGGAAGGGGAAGAAGGAGGCATAAAGTCAGAGAACGAAAGACCACGCGCAATTTTTGGTTTCAACCTAAGTGCCTCACCCACATGGCAAATTGGCAGGCTGGCTTGTAACTTTCCACTGGTTCTACAGTGTGTTTCTAACTTTGAATTAGGGGCTACGACTATCTTATGTTTCACACGGCCATTCATCTGCGGGTCATGAATAGGAAGGGTATTGCACTGCAGTCTCCTTCACACTGCGATCTATCACTGTCGCTGTGGGGATGACTAATGTTTCTGAGGGCACAGCGATATAGAACATTGACCATTTTGTGCACCATCATAGACAATGTGTGTCGACAGTGTGTTTTGGCTTGGCTTTTGCCAGAATGACTGGGTTTTGAGATGCACACACTCACACACCCTATGTCTATAAATATATGTATACTGTACACACACACACACACACACAAATAGATATTTCTTCAATTCAGGTTGTGACCCAGCTTTTTTTGGTGCCATTGTAACCCCTGTATGAGTCTATTAAACTAATACAATATCAATCTAAATTGCTGTATATCTATCTCTCTATCTATATTATTCTATCTGTTTGTCTGTCTGTCTGTCTGTCTCTGTCTGTCTTCTCCATGCTCATCTAAAGCATTAGCATCGTTTACAACACAAAAAGATAGAAAGATAATCTGAACATTTTTAAATCCTAACAGCCTTCAGATTTCCAGCAGGATTATGGTCATCATCAATGATTATTCTGAGAGCACTAAAGGGAAAGACTTTTTTTTTTGTCCAAGGCTTTTGTCCCCCCCCCCCCCCCCCCACCCAGAGAGTAAAGACTCATGCAAACCATTGAGAAATGGTAATATTGGTCATTATAATGATCGGGGAAAGTCAAGATGACTGATACAAAAACACCTATTTAAAAAGAAACACCTTTTCCATCATGTTCACAGGTAGCCCAGATGCCTGTTCCTAGTCCAACAGGAAAGCTTTTTTTCTTTGTCTATTTTTTTTTTGTGCTGATTTAATGAGGTGTATCGCCAGCTCAATCCACCGTTTCTGTGCACTATCAGCTAAAAAAGCAGATAATTAGAGGCACATGTCACTTCTTAACCAGTTCGGTCGCACTTGACTCCCCGCTCACATCCCAGCCCCAATAGCCACAAACTTTCTTTTCCAAAGTTGTTATTTTTCGGACAATGTACAGCCGGAAAAACAACAACAAGAGTTTTAAAGTCGAAAAAAAACTTGATGTCAGTGTTCTCTGCAAGAAAAGTTGTGTCTCAAAAAGAAGGAAGAAAAATGTGTGATGAATGGGATGAGCTTTGTGTTATTAAAGGAGGACTAAAACTTTGTTCACTTTAAATATTCACATATGGTTTGTGGGGGTATTTCTGGGGTATTGCAGTGCAATAGAAAAGGCTTGATATTGATGATTGATAGACAGCTGACTAAAACCACAGAGGGTTCACATGTTGAGCAGAGGCTCCACATTGCGTCACAATTTGAATTCCAAAAACCAATCATAGTACAACTTTACTTTCTTTCTTTATTTTTTTTTACCACAAACGCCCGATTGCAAGATCAATGTTTACTCCTCCTGAGAAAGCAGTCTCTAACCCCCCCCCCCCCTGCTCTCCTCTACCCTCCTTCCCTCGCAGTTCCCCCTGATGACCCGGTCATCGTGGGCTCCCCGGTGGTGAGCCTGCGGGCGGGGGACCACCTCAACCTCACCTGCCACGCTGACAACGCCAAGCCTGCCGCCTCCATCATCTGGATCCGCAACGGCCTGGTGCTGAGCGGCGCCATGTACTCCAAGGTGAAGCCCTCGGGGAACACGTGCACAAACACTCCATCCAAGGTTCCGGTGTTTGAGCCCGCCTGCTCGTTGATGATGTGAAGCGAATGAACTGGCTTCGGTCAGAAGCGCTGTGCTAGATAGCTAAATAGCAAGGCTAGCAAAGAACCAACTTTGCTAGCAAAGAACCAACACGCAGCATTTTATGGACCAGTCACACTGCCCCGGACACGGAGGAAATCTCTTTGTTTCCGGGCGAGCAAAAATAAAACATATTTCCGCCCCCTCTGGTACAACTTTATTCCATGTTTACAAGACTCCCGTCAGTCTTCAAAGCCTCGGCTCCGGCGCCGTTCAAACAGCTCAATTTCAATTTATAATTAAGAACAAGGAGTAGACGTTTTTGCCAATGAGCAAGTTTTCAACTGCCTTTATTTTACTCATATGTGCTGTGCCAGTTTACTACACAACAGTGAGTGTGATTAGCAGAGCTTGGTTAATTACTGCTAGGTTTCAGTCTAGCCATAATAAAGCCAAGCTGCTTTCCGCAAAGTCGACAAAACGTCAATGGGCTTTATTACCAGCCATTAGGCCAAGCAGACAACTCATTATTTTACTCTAATAGAAAACTATAGAGCATGCAAATTGCCCCGGGTTGAAATTAACTTTATTTGTGTAACAAATTGTGCACCGTATAGAGAAAGAAAAAAAAGAAAAAAACGCCAGAAAACACGCTCTTGACCCGGCCGTGCGGTTTCTGTTCAATAATTAACGTGTCACTGGGTGCTGCCTTTATTAATACACAGGTGCCGCCGTTCCTATGGAGGAAAAATGTGCTGACTCCCAATCCATGTACAGTATATGTAGGTATTTTCTTTTTATTAAGGAGAGGCCGGAATTAAAGCAGTGAAACCCACACTGAAAGACAAGACACGTCTCATCGCGCTCATCGTTCTACAGTAGAAACACAGCAACAACAGCAGAGTCCAGGGGCCCTTGAGGCTCGTACCCAGGTCCTCCGGATGGAGTGGGTGTGGGCCCCAGCGAGCGGGCCGTGCCTGACAGTGGTTTTCCACCCCTTTGGTCTCTCCCCGGTATGGGGTGGGGGGTGGGCGCACTGACAGTCACGCCACGCGTCCAAGGAAGCAGGCAAAGAAGGAGAAGAAGAAGAAGAAGAACTAAGGGCCCTACCGAGGGTGCAATCAATTGACGTGTGTTGACAAACCCTAATCAGAGAGCGGAGTGCAGGAGTCCATCTGTCTCTGTCCAGCTGCAGCAGCCATCACCACGGCAACAGCACCACCACCATCACCGCCGGCAGCAGCAGCAGCAGCAGCAGCAGGTCCCCAACAAGGAGCCAACGCAAAACGCACGCGCGTTTGTAAACGGGGAGTTGCTAGCTCGTAACGCAGTACGTGACGTGCGGTGTGTATAAAAATACTAGCGTGGAAATCGCCTGGTGATATGATTGATCCAATCCCCATAGCCCGCAACGCTAATCCATAGCGTAACGTGACAAGCTCAATGTAAAATTGAAGATGCTGCACATAACGGCGGTGTTTCTCGTTTTGTACGATCTGGTCAAATTAATATTGCAGGGCGTGTGGGTATTGAACCGGGGGGGAGGGGGGTACATGGGGGATGTCCTCTTACTTTTATAGTTATTTTATTAATGATTTGAGGCACAGTGACCTCATTTTGGCCAGCCCCCCCCCTCCCCCCGCCCCCCCACCTCCCCCTACACCGCCACCATATACTGTATATATCGGCTTGCTGTTTCCAATTTAATGACAATTTAATCAATTGGTTCTAGTTATCATTCACATGCTGTGTGTTTACATGTCGACGGAACACACAGGGCAAGATGCGCTCGGTAAATACAAATATGTAATTTAACTTAAGTATGTAAACATATTATGGTTTATTATGTTTGCATCGTTGCGGAAAACGTTCAGCGGTAGCAGGGTGAATTTACAAACTGCAGACAATTTGAAGCCAATAACTAAACAAGACTTGACACAAAAACTACCAGTGTGATGTGACTGCACTTTTAAAAAGCCAACACATGCACAATGTTGGGTTTTAAAAGCGCAGCAAATCGCATGTCTTCCAAAAACAGCAGGATCGTTGCGGTCTTAACAGATGTTTCCTGTCCTGTTTCTGATCATTATGGCGAGCCGAGTAGCGGCTCGCTGTTTGATACTTTATCGGGGGAATGCGTTTGATAGATGAACAGATATACTTGATGTACTGGTATACCCCCCCCCCACCCACCCCACCCCCCCAAAAATAGAAGCCTTTCCCTTGTCCCTGTAGAAGTGCTGCTTCCCTTGGAGTAGAGCTACAGGAAAGAAAAGCCTTCTTTTAAGAATATCAAATGCATCATGTCACGATTTAATTATTTTATGGCCCAATGTTGAACAGACCATTTTCTACGGCCGGTGTGTCTATTTTTTTGCCGTCGTTTGAAAATGTTGTTGACGTTTTAAGGCAGTGATTCATTATTGTTAACCCATTACAAGGACCTAAGTCTGTGTGGGTGCTTCGGTTCATCACGCATGAAACAAGACTGGATAGCATGTTGGCCACAATGTCCGACTCCCAACAGAATGGCACCCGTTCAATCCTCAATGTGCCCAAAGCTACCTGTAGGTATCCTTGAGCAAGATGCCTAACTCCTTACCTGCTCCTTGGATGACTTGTACTCGAATTCACTGTTGAAGCGTCTGCCAAAATGAATACTAAATATGTGATGTAATTTCTGACAAATGTACGTATTGTAAGTCGCTTTGGACAAAAGTGTCTGCTAAATGCAAATGTAATTGCGCATGCCTTGCAAAGAAACATTCTGAGCCTTCTAGTTTCGTGACATGAGCTTAGTTTTGGGCTGGATGCTTTGCTGTCTGTGACGTCAGACCAGAGAAAAAGGAAAAAATCAATTGGTGTCCCCTCTGTGTGCCAACTGGAAACAGTATAAACACACCGATTGATACAGCGGCCAAAGAATCCAGCAGTTTCATTAGCGTTGGTGGCTAGCAGCGAGTGGGGTCTTGTTTTAGCTCAACCAATCATCTTTAACCTGGATGGGCACATTAGTTTGCCCATCCGGGGTCTGATGGGGCTCATAGCGCCGTGGTCACAAACTCGCTAGGAAGTAGGCTGCCGGCGCCACAAAGTCAAAGACCCACAAGTGGCTAATTTAAATGAAGGCTCCAAAATGGCTGGTTTAGTTTTAGATGGAGGAAAATCCCAAAATGTATTCTTCCCAGAGTGAGGAAAGAAAAAAATGTCAATAACAGACAAACAATTGTGAAGCAGCACAAAAAGGCTCCAACTTATGGTACTTTTTTCCTGTTTGTTTTCCTGCAGCCATAGTCAGCCGAGAGCGAGGGCTTTTTTGTTGTTGTCCTTCAGTTCATTGCATCACACTCCACACATCCTCCCACCTTCTCAGTCCTTGGATGTCTGTGGCTTCCTCCATTCATCCTCGCCTGCCCACAGCTTTAAAGGGCCGCAAACAAAGTTAGCACAACAAAGGGACCTTTTCCTTAAAAACCCAGATGATGGCTCTTCGGAGGAGCTGCTTTGTCAAGCTGGGGGGATGTGATATGAGAAGGTATCATTTCCCTCGCTGAATCCATTCCACCGCGGCCACTCCGCTCTCGGGAAATGCCACTGGGAGACACACGAGCGCTCGGGGGCTGGATCCTCCGTCAGACAAGGATGTGATATGAAGCACGCAGGTCATCGGGTCATCTTGTATATCTCTCCCCCACCCTCCCCCTCCCAAAAAAAAATGAAAAGAGTACCCGCAGACAGAGAGTCTGTCCTGACAGTTTTACCGTCTCCATTTTGCATTTATACGAACCCCCAATCGCTTTACCATCTAGATGTACCGCACGCCTCGTGTTTCCCCATCCCTATCCGTGTAACCAGTGTTAAAAAGTTTGAAAAGGAAATCACTTTCGTCTATGACATGCGGATAGGATCGTTGAGCGAGCCAAGGCCGGTCCGTCTGGTCTGTCCCTCCATCCTGTCCTTCCTCACTTCAAGAGAGTGAGTGAGCTGTGCAATCTTTTTTCATGGGGGGGCGGGGGGGGGGTGTAACGAGGAGACAGAGATATGCGGCAGTGGGAGAGGCTGCAGCAGAACATCGATGCCCAGAGGAAGGCTTCCTAATGCCCCTCTCCCACGAGAGCTGATTCAGCCCAAGTGGTGGGGGGTGGAGGGTGAGGTTTAGTCGGGAGGTGCAGACCCACGATCATAACAGGATTCCCAAAAGGCCCGAGACACCGTGCCATGGATAATTGCTTCATTGCGGCAGGCTGTTTCTGTCATTGCTTTGATGACCCCTCACAGTGAAGACGGGTCAGTTTAACATCCGTGGGAGTTTTCTGATCATTATCTTAGATCAAGAGTTTTTATCCGACTGAAGTTACGAAATGTGTAGAGGTAAATCTCAGGCGTCGGTGCCATTTCCAGGGGGTTTGTTCTCTACATGCTCAGAATATGTAATGTTACCAATACCTTGAACTAATGGGTTTCAGATACCCTCATAATTATTCATAATTTCATGAAAAGTGTTGACCACCCATTGATCACCCATTGATCATCCCAATGATATTGAATCAGTGATTGACTCGTGCAAGAATCCAAACCATAACTATGGCATGTAACACGTCCTTTGTCTTTTCATCTACTTAATCTCTGAAGTGTCCACTGGGTTTGCGCAACTCTCCACAATAACACACCGTGGTGATTCGTAGCTGAAATCTCCACTTAACAATCAAGGTTTCACAAAATTACCAAAGCTTTTCATTATCCACATGTAGTTTGTAGTTTGTTGTAGATGTGGTGAAACGGAATAAGTTGTTGTATGTAGCAGCTTGATGTTTGTATTAATTTGTGCATGGGGGTTAAATATATCGGCCCTGCTATTCTGTATATATTATGTATATATTCAGCTGTGTTTGGACAAGGCTAATGTGTTATTTTGAAAGGATCCTACAAACACAAATTAGATTTTGCATGTATTCCTCAGACATGTAAAAAAAAAAGCTGCACGGTTTAACATAGAGCGTTCATATGGAGAGAGAGAAAGTTGTTTTCAGGAAACTTCTGATTGAAATATTGTGATTAATCGGAAGGAGCGAGGCATAAGGCAGCGCTAGCAGAACAGCGAAAGAAAGGGAGGAAAAACGCCTTCGCAGTGTAAAAACCGCCAGGCATTCGGTAGACTATTTGCCGCTTGAGCATCTGTCACAACATATGGAACAGACGTTTTACTGCGTTTTCGCTGTTCTCCCATCCACATTTGCCTTAAAGCTACTGCAGATATCAAAATACACCCGCACGCACACACACACACACACACACACACACACGCACACACGCATGCACGCACGCACGCACATGCACACCCACACACGCACACACACACACACACAAACATCTTGCAGCATGCCATTTTTGATTAAAGTTTGCTGAATGCTTTCTTTCTTTAAACCATCGAGTTTATTTTGCACTGGAAATGTGTTCACAAAACTGATCTTTGTTTGATAGGCATTCTAATTGGTGGATGATAATTGTGGAACAAATGTGTTTTTTTTCCGTCAAATAAAGTCGAGTCTGGCAAATTGGGGAGCCAAGCCAACCCATGTTGACTAAGTGAACATACGTTCACTGCAGTTGTAAAACTGGGCTTGAGTTCAATGTGCACACAAACGAACGCACTGAAGTCGACATAGTGGGTTGAGTGGGTAGCATTTTGAATATTTTCCATACCAAATTTGAAAATGGTACATGGTAATTTTCCAATTTCGCTATCTCTTTGTTGGCCTGTAATTGGACTCTTGTGCCAGTTGCTTACAATGTGCGTCAGAAGAGTCCTCACTCCCCTCTCCCTCCGTTCTCCATGGCGACTAATAGAGTTCTCCCAACTGCTTCGCCACCTTCTCAGTTGGTTTTGTAATCCGCCACTGGACCTACTTTGTATATTTAAACACTGCACACAATGCCGCACCGTTGCCCCCCCCCCCCCCAGCTCTGATTAATTCATGGTCTCAAGAGTGTTCAGGTGAAGTGAGGATGGATCAAAATGGGTTGTAAAAAAAAATAAAAATAAAACAGGCTCCCTTGGCGAAGGTCTCACATAAAAGGCTGATAGAAAGCACGGAGTGGGTGCTATCTGCGCTCTACCTGTATGTTTCACATGCCTCGCGCTCACGGTTGGCCTCCACACCTCTCTCACCAGCCCCCCCCCCAGAGACAGCGCAGATGGAAAGGATGGAAAGATAGCCGGGCAGCACACGCTAGTGGAAAATGATACGTTATCACCCAGAAACCCCATTTTCTGACTTTTTTTTCTGAAATCATTCAATTATCCTCGGCTGAGGCAGGAGCATATCCCTGACAATAAACTAGGAAGACATCACACATCAAACACTTCCCAGGTTCAATTAGGCTTGATGGAATACACACACACGCACACGCACATGCACACACACTCACACACACGCGCCCACACACGTCCACACACTCACGCACACAAACAAGTTTTCAATCATTTACAAACAAATCAGATATAGACGCTAATTAGGTGTTCGGCTGGCCGTTCCACGACCTTCCAAGTCAAGCGAGTCCATTACCATACCACCTTGGCGCGAGGCCGGCTCTGTTAAGACCAAATAAAACACATGACAGCGACTCCCGCGTCATAAATAATGCGCATGCTCGTGTAACGGTGGCCCGTCCTTTTTTTTTCTGTTTTGGTTTGTTTCCAGACGCTGTTGCGCGACGGCAGGCGGGAGAGCACGGTGAGCACCCTCTACCTGTCGCCCAACAACATCGAGTCGGGGCAGCAGATCACCTGCCGGGCCTCCAACAAGGCGGCGCCCAACGGGAAGGACACCACGGTCACCGTCGACATACAACGTGAGTGGCTGCCGTTGTCTGGTTTCGGACCCGCCGGTCGCCCCCGGTGGTCCGCCTGGGGTACTGCACGACGTCGGCCGAAGGAGTGGAGATAAAGACAATGTTGATGTTATTTTTTGTGGATGAAATGCGTCAGGGCGCTTTTGTTCATAGGTACGTGGTGTACAAGTAAACCGTATGGCTTCTGTTGATAATCGGGTCATGGTTGGATTCCCGAGAATTAGCTAATTTTAAGTGCGCCGTGGGCTGTGAACACTTTTGAAAATGTTGAAGTGGGCCTCGAGTTGAGAAAGGTTGGGAGCCCCTGGTCTGGTGTGTGCGTGGACTCCCAGCTGAATGTTTCTGGGTTTGATCCTCAAGGTCTGCTGGAACAGGCGTCCTTCAGCGTCCATAATGGCCTCTATCTGAAATCTTTTGTGCGAGGTGCTTTGGATGAAAGCATTTACTAAATAACGACTGAAGCTTCGTTTAGCATTGAGAAAATATGAACACATTGGTGTTTAGCTGTTAAATACCATGTTTCGACCTTCTCATATAAACTCTGTAATGCGATGCACCCTCACACTTTTGTTGTCTATAATAAGACAAACATCTCATTACACAAACATCTCAAAGGCTAAAAAAAAGCCTTATTAATTAAAAGAAAACTAATAAAGGCGTGTAAACATTGTCCCGCTTGCCCTCCAAATGGCTATGGAAGTGTCCCGTGTGAAGGACAGGGGGCGGTAGGCGATCATGAACACAACGGTGATAACTCAGTGGGAAGAGCGGGTCGTCCACTCACCGGAGGGTCGGCGGTTCGATCCCCACCTCCATCCGTCGAAGTGTCCTTGAGGAAGACACCGAACACCACAAATGTGTGACAAGCGCGCCAATTGTGAGTCGTGTCGGACAAAAGGGTCCGCCAAGTGTAAAATGTGATCAGCGCAAGCGGCCCGCGCAGATTGTCCCTACCTGCACCTCGAGTGTGTTTGGATTTGTAACACAGCCTCTCCTCCGCCCCCTCCAGAAAGAAAACACGAGGCCACTCTCCATATGAATAATTAAAATGTCAGGCGATATTATTTGATCGCAGAAAACAATAGGGGCCCTTTTGTATCCTCTCGCAGCTCCTCGAAGCTGTTAAGTATGACTAATAAAGCAGAAAATGCTATTAAGAGATGCATTACTCCTGGCAGATTCATTCTTCTACCTCCTGCATCCCCCATCCTGGCCTCTCATTTTCATTTATTCCTTCTTCCATTGAGGCTGAATGAGAGTCCATAAACTGCAGCTTGGGGGGGGAATGTGAAAACTGCAAGCGAAACAATTTTTCATTTGTGTTGCACACACTGTCAGAGAGACGTCCTATCCTTCGCAGAGGCTGCCAAACAATAGAAGCCAGATTACATATACAGTATATATAGGTATATATATAATACTAATTCATTTCATTAATAGTGATCTGTAATTACTGTTGTTTCTTTTCATGCCAGCAGAGAATGTGGGTTGGAAAAGTGAACGCGTGCTCCTTGCTCGCCCATCGCGGCGCTAACCTTGAAGCTGCTGAAACAATGCGGGCGCCAAACCACTGCCATCGCTACCGCACATCTCATTGTTGCCTCACGGCGACACAAAAAACGCCGATGAAAGGTCGGCGTGGCAACCAACCGAGGCCGTCCCACACGCGCGCGCGGGAGGGGGGGATTGTTTTGCCAAACGTCTCCGTCGCGAACCATATGTTTTCCCGACAAACGTGCGTTTGTGTGTGTTCAGGAGAAACAGGTGAAACGGTAAAATGATATCTCGGAGTGTGTCTTGAGCAACGGACGGGGGACGGGGACGGCGGCCATGTTGGCCCCGCGGAGTGGCACCGTTGCCGGATGAATAAGTGATGATGGTTTCGGTTCCAGGTGGACTGGCAGCGCTGGGAGGGGAGGAGGGGTGTCTCGCGTCCAAATTTGTAAATCAAATTTGCCCACGCGTTCATTTATTAATCACCACGCCGGGCTAGACGGCGGGATCCATGCATGACCTTGTTCACTGCGAGCGCACTGTGCTCCCGGGTTTGAACGTTTAGGGGAACAGTCCACAAAAGTAGAAGCACAAACAGTTCAATAGGCATGGAGTCAAATAAGAGACTTATATTTGGCTGCTGCCGTTTCTATTTAAGTGACACATGAACAATAGATGTAAGCTTAAAATAAACCATAACCAGCTGTCTTACTACAAATGACAGAACCTCAGGTCGCAATCGTATCTGCTTGAATTGTAATGCTATTCTGTGCACGTTCTTGTTTGTGTCAAAGCAACAGTATGGGACTCTACTGTCGAATATACTGTGAACCAATATAAGCCGCTCCAGTTTGAAATGTGCTCCAGTTCCGGTGTTTCACAAGGATGGCCACACAGAGGAACAGGAGAAACGCGTAGGCTGCCGCTGCTAATGTCCAGGTGTATAAGTACAAGCTGCAGCTGAAGGTTATTTTCATAGTTAATGAATTTCACTAATCTTTTCTAGGATTCAATATTTAGTCTATACAATGTCATACATAATAGTAAATATACCAGAGCTACCAGATTCCAAAATGATGTCTGAAATATGCTTGCTTTAACTGACAAGCAGCCAAGAAAAAAACATTCCTTTTATAATGTGCCATGAACCAAATAAGTATGTCACAAGCTTCACATGTTGACATGTGGACATTCCTGCTTCAAATCCGAACCTGGACGTTACAGGAATTTATCTCAAAAGCGGGAATCCCTAGCCGTGTAACAGTTAAATCCCTAGCCGTGTAACAGAAAAATCTCCCGCCTTGATATTTTGTTTCCCGCGGGTTTGCCTAGAAGTGCGGCGCCATCACTCATGGCCGTCCCTCTCCAGGTGAAACCGAGTCCCCGGAGTCTGTGTCTTGTTTTTGGATGAGCCAGTGCATCTTCCGACTCCTCTGGTGCAACGATGGCACGACCAGCTGGTCCCCCACCGCCACCGCCACCGCCGCCGCCGCCGCTTCCGCCACACGTGGCTTCAGGTCGCCGCTAGTTGTGAGCCGTTTGATCGGTCCAGCTCCGGAACATTGTGTTGCGATGCTTTGGTCGCAAACGCCCAGGTTTATGAACTATGCCTCTGTGTGTGTGTGTGTGTGTGTGTGTGTGTGTGTTATGCTGGCGGCTATTCCTTTGGTCCGGCAGCAAACCCATCGCGCTAGGTGTGAAAGCGAGTAGCGTGATCTATTTGATTTCAATTCAAAAATACAAACCCCCCCGCTGGCACAAGTGCTCCTCAGCGCACGGTGAGGCACGGCCGAGCCCAGAAAAGATGCGGCATTTACAGAATATGTCTGTGGCATAAAAACATGAAACAACAACGTGAAATAAACCTTCCCATCCATATCCCCGGGTCACATACACCAATTTCAACAGATAATGCCAAATCAAACAGCGGTTTTTGAAGCACCCTAAACTTCCTGTAGTTTGGAAAACCTTGTGTGAGTAACCTCACAAACATAATATCCTTAACATCACTGGGGCCTTGTCTACTTTAGAAGTAGGTGCTCTAGCTATGGCCAGGCAAGTCCTCCAGGATCACATTATAGCAGCCCTGTTATGTCCTGAAGGCCATAAATATCTCATTTAAATGTGTCTCATTACAGAAGCAGCGTGTGCTCTGATTGCTGTTTCATGTCATCCTTAAGAAAAACAGCATAATGAACGAGCTCCTTTCATTTGAAGACAACTTTCGTCAGTTTTGTACACATGTGGGTAAATTAGAGCACAAAGTGTATGTGCTTATGTATGGTGAGTGTGTGTGAGTCCGTGCACGTATGGCTGTGCCGTTGTGTGTTTGCATACCCTTTAGCATGCATGCATGTGCATGCTCCAGTCATGGCCATGTAGCACTTGAGGAGACGAGGACTCCATGTGTAAGTGTTTGCCTATGTGTGTTTGAGTCTGTGTTCGTGTGTGTGTGTGTGTGTTTGCATGTGTGTTTGAATAATTGTGTGTGTGTGTGTGTGTGTGTGTGTGTGTGTGTTTAAAAGTGCGTGTGCTTATTTGTGTGTATCTGTTACGTACGTGCATGGTCTGTGTGTGTGTGGTGTGTATATACAGTATGTGTGTGTCCTGTTAAATTCACGTGTGCTTTCGTGCGTGCGTGCCTTTGAATGTGTGCTTGCAAACGCGTGCGCGCGTGTGAGTGTGTGTGCGTGGGGCCACGCGGCGCCTGAAGACACTTGCTCCACATGTCTCGCCAATAATTATGAGCAACAGAAGCAGCATCAGTGGTGCATTTCGTTAGCCGCATGCTCCGCCCACTCGCTGCAATTACCCTCCACGCGGCTCCTGCTCGTACAATTACCCTGGGACCTCCTCTGCCTCCTGGCTCCTTATGAGCGTCGACTCGGGCAGCCCATTTTGGAAACTAAAAGGACCTCTAAGACATAACAAGCTTGGGTTGTTTGTTATTGATTCTGTTTTTTTTTTTGTCCTTTTTTTTTTTTTTTTTTTTTTTTCCTTTTTAAGTGCCCGACCCGTTCCTCACTTGTCGTTGTTGCCGTGGATACGGCGCTTATTGTATTACTGTTCATATCCTATTAACATAAAAGATGGAACTGTCATACATATGTATTAGACGAGGCCCCGACGCACGGTGATTCGCTAACTGAGACAGGAGAGGCTCTGTCACGTCGACATGTTGTGTATTAGTGTCGTCCTGCATTTAAAATGTGCACATGTTAAATATGGATGGGCCAATTGTAAAGTTTGTGAGTAAAAATCTGCAGTTTGTTCGTCTTCCGTGAGGAAGAACACGTCCCCAATGTCTGAGAATAAAAACACTTTGAAGGGAAAATGTCAACATTTATTTATTTGATCCATGATTTTGATCAATAACACTTTGGGTGGGGGCACATGTGGTAATCAGGCAACTTGTTCAGACTTATTTTTCTATTTCGTTCAAAGTTCAAATATTACGATTTTTATCAATAAACCCGTAATCCATAGAGATCATCATGAACACTGAGCTTTCAAGATACTTAAAGTTTAATCATGGAAAACTAATTAATAAAATGCATGCGAGTGTAAGGGTTAAATCAATGACCTCACATTAATCCATCTTGAATAGCTAATTCCTCGAGTAAATATACCCTTTTCCTAATTTGAATTCTCCGATACAGTAAGTACACTGCTGAAAATGAGTGTGTCTCGGAAGCGGACTAATTCATTAGATGCATTTTCTTCAACCGCGTTGCTGTAGGCTACCCACGCGAGTGTCAACTTTCATTATTCATAAGTTCCACAAACTTTACACTGCGGCTTCTGTGCGCAACACATTTTTGTCCGAGATAAAAAAAAGAAAGAAAATGAATGAATGCATGCGGTGCACTCTTTATGTCAACCGCAAAAAAAAAAAAAAAAAAAACGTGCACTTAAAGGGCCCACACACAATTTGGATTTAATTCGGTGTCATTCCAGATTAACTTCTCATCGCAAATGTTTGGACAGCGGACGGCAGCATCTGGAGGGTTCTGTGGTGCGCAGACCAACACCGCGGCGTCACTCTGCCCATGTTCCCCCCCCCCCCCATCTCTGGCTGCGGCAGGGGGGATGGCGCGATCCATCCGTCCAACTTGGGCATTAGGCGTATCCACGGCTCCCATTCAAATCACCTCCCAGGGGGGTTTTTTAGGTCTGCCCGGGTCTGATGTTGCCTAGCATGACCCAAGTAGCAGCTGTTCTGTGTCGTGATGTGTTTTGTTGCACTCTGCTGTGCGTGACCTAGCGGGGTGCGCAACCACACAGAATATTAGCCTCAGAGATGAAGATTTCAAAAAACGGGACAGTGCGTTTTTATTGCCGTGGGCGTGCAAGGCGAGTAGGCGCGCCTTTTGTCCTGATGTGAACAAGAAATAGATTTGGTTGTTTTTCGGTAAACATATTCTCCTGTTATATTCTCTGGACCATTTCATGCCGCATGTCCATTCCATCCGTAGTGTAAAACCATATAATATATAGATATTTATGTATTTATTTATTTTACTCGACTATACTTTGTGTCCAAAATCCTTGTTTGAAATATTATGAAAGCCATTATCAACATACATGATCAAGAGAAAAAGATGCAAATAGAAATACGCACGAAAAATGAAATTAGCGATTGACATTCTCCCTGCCAAATGCCAGCGAAAGATTTGCATCGCTGATCAGAAAATGTGCTTAACAAGGAGAGCGGTTGCCCTTTAATCAGCCGCAGAACATTGCAGTCAATTAGCGGACGGTAAGGGAGAAGAGTTGACGCCAGCACAGATCTTTTGATGTCCCCCGCTCAAACGGAACATAATGGAGGCTTTCAGGGGTTCAAACGGCAGGGTCTTGACCGCTTTAGAGGAGAAACACTTGGGCACTTTGGAGAGCCATTGACTACATGTGTGTGCTAATGTCTGGCACCGTCGCCCGCCAGGCCGTTTTATTGACAGAGACCTGGAGAACTCGCCCTGACTGCACCAAAGTTGATGAGGACTAACTACCCGGTGTGTGAAACTGCAGCTAATTAGCGGCTCAGGCGAACATAGCTGGGGCCTCTGTCTGGATCTGAATACTATTTGATTATAGCAATCATTCATCACCTTTGCTTTTAGGTTTTATTTATTTGCTATATTTTTTTCGCCCCCGTTGCGCACTATGACAATATCGACCCTCTGAGAATGGATTAATTCATGTAGTCGTCCTTACTTAATGTACATTCGGTTAATGAGGTTGTGTTGGTAGCTCTCAGATGAATGCCTCGCATGTAAAATAAAATATTAAGTGAATGATGAAACAAACTGCAAATGATTGTCCTCGCACCTGCAAATTTGAAAGATGCCAATGTGTTGGTGTTATCAGCAAGTTTTGTTTTTTTATGCAAAGCGTGTCCATGAAAACGAACACGCAATAGTTGAAACATATTGCAATCCAATTTCACAATTGCAATTGATATTCTGAGTGATTGACGACAAAAAAAGGCAATCAACAAAATTTCAGCGTTTCATTTTTTTGGATTGAAGTTGAACTCTTTTTTTTTTGCCGAGAATCTGAAGTGAGTTTGTTGGCACAGTTCTGCTGCGCTACTTTGATCTTGTCCACTTGGTTTTCCTGGTCAGCAGCCGCAGCGCCACGGTGCTAACCTGGAGCTACCTAGCAGGGCTTTGTTAGCAGAGGATCCACACGGGACTGCAGTGCCCTGCTCCTCTCACTGTGTGTGTGTGTGTGGGTGTGTGTGTGTGTGTGTGGGTGTGTCTAGGTGTGTGTAGACGTGTGTGCGTGTGTGTGCGGGCCTGCCTGTATGTGTGTGTGTGTGTGTGTGTGTGTGTGCATGCATGCATGTGTGTCTGTGGATGTGTGTGTGTGTGTGTGTGTGGATCTGCGTGTGCATCTGCGTGTGTCTGTGTGTGTGTGTGTGTGTGTGGATCTGCGTGTGTCTATGTGTGTGTGTGTGTGTCTGTATGCGGGTGTGTGTGTGTGTGTGTGTGTCTGGGAACCTCTGTTGACAGTGGTATTTGAACTGCACTGAGAGTCAACCAAGCAGCAACAGAGCGCGGGTGTGTTTGTTGATTGGACCAGATGGGTAGGACCTCCAGCCGGAGCCTCGTACCGTACTGTATGTATTATGTATGATATCGCAGTGCGAATCAAAAGGAAAAAAAACTTTTCAATCAAGTCGAGTGTTTACCTGAGAACTGTGGGCCCCCCTTAAAGCTGCAGTCGACAACCCCAATTTCCCCTCCTTTGCACCACTGCATCAGCAGTTAGAGGAGTTCAAGTATAACTTTAGGACTTCCACCGGTAACCCTGGATGACCCGGATTTGTCAGCAAAGAAGAATAGCTGGATGGACTGGCGTAGAACTTTTTTTAATTGTATTACTAATGTAATATTACATTAGTGTGTTAAGATTAGGAAATGCAGACCTAGCAATGCGACTTCATTTAGTACCAAGTTTTTCACCTGCTGCTACAAATAAAGAAACGAGTTGGGACATCTGATTGATAGCCTAATTATATAAATGTTGAAATATGGGGGCAATCAATAACTGAGTTCTCCACAAAAAATTAGTGTTGTGAATCTATTCACATTAACAGTTCTTAATACAGACTAAAAGGCAAGGTAATTGGTCCAAAACATTGCTCATCCATATTCAGTAAATATACATTAAATGCATCTGGTAGTAACAGTAATGTAGATATAGATGTTGAATTAAAAGTGTCAATATTACTGATGTGTACCAACAACCATCTTACGGTCCAGATATGACCATGTCCACAAGCAGGTATCTTGTGTCTCCTCTCTGTGACCGGGGCTGTTTGACCCCCAGGCCCAAACGGTTCCAGGTCCCAGCTCCCAATATCTGTAGTCTGCATGTAGAAATCCATGTGCAAAGTCCCCTACATCCTCCCTTTCCATTAGGTCATGGCATGTCTTCTAATATTCACTTTAAGTCACTTTGGATAAAAGCTTTGGCTAAATCAGGCGTACCCAAGCGGTTTCATTTGGGCCCCCAGCCCAATAAATACTCTCATTACCCTGTCAAAAAATAAAGTGAGAGGATTAACACTCTCTGTGTATTGCCCCTCCACACAGTATTCCCATTCTCTCGAGCAGACAAGACAAGCAGCCACCCCGTGACCGCCCAGGTCCCCCCTGGGTACCGACCCACGGTTTGAACACCCCCCATGCTAAATGTGTCGTGTCATGGAATCCAAGGACACAAGTCGGCAAAACAACATTTGCACAAATTAACAAAGAAGTGATTTTTTTCAAAATGAGTGATTTTCTTTTTTTTTTTTTGCAGAATCTGTTCGTTGAGATCACAGAGAAGCCTCTCTGTGAAGCCTCTCTCTCATGTGTCAGATAACAGTATTGGTTTCTTTAAAAGTATACATTTTGTGTTTGAAATCGGGTGTGCTCATAGAGAGAGGTGAAGACTGCAAAGGAGGCTATTTCTCAGTTTTAGCTTTCGTGATGTGCCTACTTTCAAATGGCCACAACCTCTCCAAATATTATCAGCTTTCCATGTGTTCACACATCATTGCAAAGCTTAGAAACTACACTTTCAGAATCTGTGAATAACTCAAAATGCCCCTGGGACGACTTGTGTCCCTAGTTTCCATGACCTGACACAAATGGCTGCGTGTACATGATGCTGCCAACAAAGGTTAACCTAGCAATTGGAATGCTCGAAACTTGTTCTGAGTGACTCGCTCACTGTAGTAACAGCAATGAAGTGTTTCACCTTCTTCTGACAAAATGTACTTATTGTGAGTCGCTTTGGATCAGAGCGTCGGCTAAATGCCCTCAATGTCAACACAGCTCCTCTCTTTTTGGTGTAGACTTGCCGCTGGTCAACCTGACCGTGGACCCCCAGCCCGTCCTGGAGGGGAACCTAGTGCGCTTCCACTGCGCCGCCAAGGCCAATCCGCCCGTCATCTACTACAGGTGAGTCACCCACACCCCTGACGCCGCGAGGCCGTCACGCGTCCTTCCTCTCTGACTCTGACTCTTATGTCTTCAAAACTGTCGCCTTTTTGTTGCTTTGTGCCGGATGAAGAACTTTTTGTTGGTTTTGTTGTGTTTTTGCGTCAAAGGATGGCGCCGGAAAACTAGCGCGCAAAAACCCAACTGAAAGAGTCGATTATAAACAAAGGCTTTATTTTAGGTTTTATTTTTATTGAGGCGGTTCTTTCACAGGGAGATGAATTGCCGCGCACAGTGGGAGTAATATGTTGGCGAGTCAACTTTTCTGTCTGACTGTCGCCGTGTGTTCTGGATGAAAGCGTTTCAGTGCCTCGACTCCCCGTTGTTTGTCATTGTTACCGATACACTGTGTTCATGTTTTCTGTCGACCTACTCATCTATGTGTAGTATTTGTTACATGAAGAAGAAGAAGACAAGGAGAAGGGCATTTAGCAGATGCTTTTGTCCAAAGCGACTTACGATCACTACATTTGTGGGGTTCGGCATGTGGACAGTTGAGAGGTGGGAATCGAACCGCCGACCCTCCGGTTAGCGGTCGACCGCTCTCCTCGCTAAGCGACTGCCGCCCCATGAGTGTGTGTCCATGTATTAATATAATATAATGTATTAATATAATAATAATGAACAAGGAACTCCCCAAACACTTCACAACCTCCTGAAACAAGTGTGAATTTGCTTCGGGAAGTCGTCGAGTGCCTGGGGCGACCCGGGGTGGGAAAAAAAATAAAATAAAGAATCAACTTAGGTGTTGGGAACGTCCCAGCAGCTCACCCACCTCTGCCCCTGGAACTCCCTGTGGCCCCTGGCGCCATTACCACCCCCCCGCCCCCCCCCCCCCCCCCCCCCCCCCCCCCCCTCCACACCAGCTGGCGTCTCATTGATTATACATGGGACAGGGCGCCCTGAGATCCCAGCGCACGTTGTCGCCATCTGCCCTCGATGACGGACCACGCCTTTCTTTTGCGCTGGCTCCCGACACACACACACACACACACACACAGAAATGTTGCACATGTGCTGCGGGATTGTTTTGGCTTCCCAAAGTGAGCCCATGGTCGGCCATTTAGGGCCTCTGTTTTTTGGATGGACATGAAGTCCAGATGTAAGCTGTAAGTCCATATAGATGTATTGGGCTGTATTTCATAAATACATTATATATACAGTATATATTTAGATTTTGATTACATTACGTATTACATATATATCTATATATATATATATAGATATATAGATATAAAGTTATATTTAACAGATGTATTTAGAGACATTATTTTAGTAGATATGTTTGGCTGTAGGTCTTGTAAAGGTATTTAGATAGATTCATAGATTCAGATTTCATATTAGATGTATTTTGATAGATCAAAATGTTCACATTTGCGTTTCAACCTGAATCAGAATCACTGGCTGGGTAGCCATTGATTTCCACGTATGGACCAGGCCTCCTTATTGAAATACTCCATCAGATTAAAAAGCTAAGTGACGCTCTTGCTCTTGCTCTCGCCCCCCCTGAATCAGGTTGGAAGCAAAGCAGAAGCATTTTGTCCCCTGAGAGAAAAGCCTTTCATACACAACGATGTTGATTGCTGCACTTTCCCTGGGCGCCGCCATTGTTGTACCATTCCACAGACCGCGTTGCGCCGCTCATTTTTACAATTTCTGTTGGAGGGTTTCAAAGGGCTCGAGGCCAAACTGACGCGGAGACAGAAACAATGCAAACTCACTGGAGGCTAGTATTTTCATGTATTTCATAACGACGTATTTCGATGATTGTGAAAGAAAACACAATTTATCAGAGATGTGGGGGGGGGGGGGGGGGCTACTTCCATTGACCGTCAACTACGCCCCTGTTGTGTGAGCTTAGCTGGGAGTTGACCGGGTTCAAGGAAGGAGCAGATTTGCCTGTTCAGAACAGATAGCTGTGAGGCCAGCCGTATCTACTACTCACACGCGCTTGAACCTGTGTGCTTTGGGTTTTTCTCTCTCGTATCTTTCTCTCTGTTTATTCCCAAGCTCAGGATTTATGCTAAGCCTTCATCTTATACTAACCGCGGGCTGAACACCTACCTGTGAAACGCCCACGCTTCTCTGGTTTCTGTCTGCTGTTGCATCGCTACAAACCCACAAAAGCTATCCATTAGTTGACCCCTCCAAAAAAAATATGTACCCGCGGAATTAGCATTTCTACACCGAGAAACGCAGAATCCTTTTATCAGCGCTTCTTGGTGTAATGTTGTGTCAAATGTAGGTGGGCTATTGTGAATATTGTTGATATTATTTTCTCTTATCTTCTGGAGCGCATTTATTCCATTCTCGTGAACTGAGATGTTTTCTTTTAAAACAAAAGGAGAACTTCTTGCACTGTTGTGTGTGGGTTTTTTTTTTGGCCTGTCTAGACATCTGCACCCATGTCGCAAAAAGCCAAGGTATTAGCAATTCCCAATTTTCAAAACACATAATTTGTATTTTTTTCTTTCAGTGTACAAGAGAAGAGTGTTGTGTTTGTGTATCTGTGTGTATGCATGTGGGTGTGTGCGCCTGTGTGTGTGTGTGTGTCTGTGTGTACATGTGCGTGTGTGTGTTCTTCACCTTGCACTTAACCAGTGCATCACTTGTGAACATGAAACCCCAGCAATTTATCTTGTCTCAATTATTTTACTGGTGGCGTTTAAAGTGCTCGTCAACGCTCATAATATTAACCACTTAATTTGCAAAGCACTTCGCGAAAAGCATCCAGAATGCTCCATCAAGGACTTTCATAGGTGTAAGGTTAATATAGCGAATAGATTATGTGGAGAAAATGAGGAACTTCAAAATGTATCATGTGGCAATATATGGGGACATTATGCTGGCTCCGTCGTAGATATGGATCGGGGATTCAACATTTTGGCACAATAGAAATGCTTAGAAAAGCACACTATGGTTAATGCACGTGAATGGAATTATTCTGTCAAATCGATAAACCCAAACCATCAAAGAAAAAAGTAGCTGATGTGTATTTCCTGTGACAATAGTGTCGAAGACCAACCAATGAATGTTGATATTTCTATATGAATGGGCTTTCACAGTCCAATGACAGTGATTTATGTTTCATCCTTGACAACGGCAATCCTAACAATATCTTTTGTTATTTGTACAGGGTGTCAACAACATATCAGATCTACCCCCACCCCCCACCCCCCCATTGCTTGATAGCAAGGAAGAGACTTAAAGGTGTTTTTCTACCCTACGGCATGGTACGGTACACTGGAGTCAACACCAAAGCTTGAGCACAGGTTCCAGTGTGGCACAGCCGGTCTGCCATTGGCATGGTAACGGCGGAAAAACACCATTCCATGTCAAACGCGCACACCTGGGTTCATTAACTTCTGATAGTATATGGGATTCGGCCGACGTTTGGGTCCACCAGGGCCAAGTGACCGCAAGGTCTGAAAAAAGCCGGTTTTATAATGGGACGAATCGGGGTGGATGACACGCATGCGTGCCTCAAAATAACCCTCCTCCGTGTTTGTGAGTTTTGTCATCTCTCGGGAAATGTAAACTAGCCTCATGCCTCGATCAAGGGTCGGAGTCTTCTGGAGTCTCTGGGGGGGGGGGGGGGGGGGGGGGGAATTACCATGCGTACCAGATTCCTTTCATTAACTACAAAAACACGGCATCGTGGAGACTGTTGCCAGGCTGACCCGCTCTGACCCGCGGAAATGCCTGGCCGGTGTCAGTCACGGCGGTGGTTCCCTTCTGCCGACCGCATTGGGGCCGGTTTAATGGTAGCTCCAGCCCGCCTCTCCGGTGTGTGGTCGGCGCCCTGGAAGCAGAGCATCAGTTTTTACATGTAATTAGAGGCTTCGTTCGTTTCCCCACCCCCACAAAGAGCGGCTGACCAGCTCTGCAAAGTCGCTAACAAGCACAGAGGTTGCATCATTATAGGCTGGTGGGCTAAAAGGTTGATAGACTTAAAAATGAGCTCCGAATGGACACACAAAGTCTCAGGTCCCTGTTTTTTTTTGTTGTTTTTCTAGCGCCTTAATAGTTCAAGGTAGAGTTTTACTGCACTGAGTCAATATTGGACGTTTTGTCCCATTTTGGATTTGACAGACGGGGTGAGCTTCTCAGAGCTCTGGCATAATACCCCTGATGGATGGTAGCGAAATAAATACGGGCCGAGAGTTGATATTGATTTTAGTTCATCTCTCTTTAAACGAAGTGGTCCTTGGCTAGGCAGCAGGACGTATACACCTACATTTGTGGCGGTGTGTGTGTGTGTGCATGTGTGTGTGTGTGTGTGGGTGGGTATGTGTGTCATCACCTTTGGAAAACTTTCTCTTATTTATTATTTATATTATTAAGGAGAGTATCGACTGGCGGTACGGCCTGCCTGCCAGCGTTTAGGTCTCGTACCTATGGGTGTGGCAGCTCACGTGCCATCGCGTCTCCTTCGCACCTCCGTGGCAACAGGTTCATTTTTCAGCCCACCGTCACATCCTCCACCCCTCCCCGCGCCCCTGTCCACCCCCTCCACCTTCCCTTCTCCCCATTTCTCAGGCTGAGCACACTATTAATCACCTGAGATCTACCCTTTTGAGCGCTGAGTGCATGAGGGCCTCCGGGCAAGATGTGTTGTGCGTGCGTGCGTGCTCGTATGTGTGCGTGTGTGTGTGTGTGTGTGTGTGTGTGTGTTGCAAGTGTGTGTGTGTGTGTATGTGTGCGTGTGTGTGTCTGTGTGTGTGTGTGTGTGTGTGTGCGCGTGTGTGTGTGTGTGTGTGTGTGCGTTCGCGTGTTCACGTATAAGTGATACAGAGTGAAATGGAGAGGGGGTATTGGTGAGTAAGGGGGGAATGTGAGAGGCTGAGAGAGGAAGAGGCAGAGAGAGAGAGCAAGAGGAATAGGCAGCGAGAGGGGGAGAGAGACAGAGAGAGGAAGAGACAGAGAGAGAGAGAGAGAGAATGTGGAAGATGGAGAGGAAGATATGTATGAAAGGCAGGAGAGTGAGTGCGGGCTCTGTCTTATCTCAGACGCCCCAGATGTTGCTCTTGATGGTACCCTGGTTGTACTCCTCCTGGTCCTGCTCCTCCTTCTCCTCCTCCTCCTCCTCCTCCCTACCTCCTTCTCCTCCTCCTCCTCCTCTCCACCTCCTTCTCTTCTCCTCATCTCTCCTCCCCACCCTCCTCTTCCTCCCTTCTCCTCTTCCTCTTCCTCCTCCTCCTCACCCCTGTCTTAGAAGAATAGCTGAAGCCTAGAATGCACGGCTGAGTAAAAGGTTAAAAATAAATCCATTAGTCCGGTGTCAACACAACTGTATACTTCACACACGCTGCACACTGGTATACTGTATACTTATATCACTGCAAGTGCATTTTCTGTCTCTTTTCTTGTAAAGGAAATGCCAGCTGTGGCGAAGAGTGTTGAGCTAATATTACTCTTTCAGCATATTGTCAACATTAGAGTGATGGAAAGGATACTCCTCTCTGTTATCCATCCATCTCAAGATACACAGGTTGATCAACTGCCAGATACAATCAATGTCTGTTAATTTAGAAGTTGCGTATTGGCCGACAAATTCACGGTTGGTGCCTTTTTGCGAATATGAGTCATATGCCAAGCAAACATTTACTGAATAATCAGATTTGCTTATATAATATAGTTTTTCGTAAAGGCAAAGTATAGGGTAATGGATGTGTCAGAAGACAAAGAGTTACAGGAACAATTAGTTGTGGGAACAATGAGTTCACAATTGCATCAACAGCAACAATTCGTGTCAACATACGCAGACCATCAGTCTGTGTTCACGGCTTGCTAATTGGTTATAAAATAGTGTGAAATAATGTGACAAATGTAGGAGCGGGGGGGGGGGGGGGGGGGGGAGGAGGATAGAAAATAGAGATAGAGACATAATTAATTGGAGGCAGTGTGGAGATGGGTGGATGGATTCCACTGTGTATCTCATTTAGGATGCAACTGCTGGGATCATCTAGGGCTGTGCAGCACTCCGTCACCATCACAATTGCTTTTAATACCACTCTGGATGCACAAGCCCTACAAGACCTAACTCATTGAGGAGTTATCTGCCAACAGCATTACGGGGGAACATCTATGTTTTAGGAAATACAATCAACGCGGAACAGTGAATCTCCCAACTCGACGCCGCGCATATTTCCCCCGCTGTTCCTCAGCCCCTCTCTCTCTCTCTCTCTCTCTCCTCCTCCTCTCCTCCTCCCTCCTCCCTCCTCCTCCTCTCCCCGCATCCATTTCGTTCTCTACACTCCTGCTCTGTGATTTTCTTTTCTTCCCCTCTACTCTCCTTCCCCGAGAGCGTGGCATTCCTCACGCTGGCTGTTGTTCCTCCCCCCTCTCCCCTCTCCTTCCCACCCCCCCGCAGAGTGTGTTGTCATTGTGCGGCAATGCAACAGCGAGGACGCCGCCGCCGAAATCATCAGCGGCGTTGCCTGGTACCCGCATCCCATGGTGCGCGTGTCACGCACCGACCAGCCAGCCGCCGCGCCGCTCCATCATTATTCTCTGCCAAAAAAAGAATAAAAAATAAAAAGGCTCTTCTTAAATTCACAGGTACAGCCTCAGACTGCGGCCATCCATCTCTGTCCTTGGTGGGGGGGGAAGACTGGCGCGTTTAAGGCGTGACACAGATTGATGGGGAGTCTGAGAGGGGCGGGGGGTTGGGCCCGCCGAGGCATCGGAACGGGACGCCGCGCCGGGTTTACCGCGTGAAGTCTCACGGCCGTGGGTTTGGACTTTTTGTGCGGACGGAGGGGGGGGGGGGGGGGTTCCGACGAGAGGGGGGATACTGTAGAAGCTACATGCTAAAGGAGGTGGTGGTGGTAGAAGAGTCCATATGTGGGTCACATTGTTGTATTGTAAACAGACAATGTCCTCTGTGGAAAAGAGATGGGTCTATGTTCTCCATCAGCATAATTATGGGATTGATGGAAAGTAATATATGGTAAATATGATATTTCATAGCTTATCATAATGTGTAGCTCATTTGTTTCTTAATCTTGGGCTTTTGGCTGTTTCACTTATTCGTACCGGGACTTGTATTTTTTTAATTTTATATGTTGTATTCTTGTTATTGTGTTACAATAACTTTTGTGTTCTGTTTATTTGAAAAAAAAAGAAATAAAATGCAAAAAACCCTGCAAGAATTGGATCGCAACATAATGCCAGGTGGAGTTAAACATCGTAAAAAATAATTGGGAAAGGAAAAAAAAAAAAAAAAAACTACATTCTCCATGAACAGCTCTATTATAATAACACCGTTATTTTTAATCGAGTTATTCGCCCCCAATCCACATCGCTAAACGAATTCACCTCCCCCGCAATATCCTAAGACAAACCTGTCAAAGAGGCTGTTGGCGAAGACGATAATGGCTGAGCCGCCAGGCATTACAGCGGGGGGAAAGGTTGAGGTCGGGGCCAGGGGGCACGTGAGGAAGCGTGCGCTCCACAAAGACCGTGCAATCACGCCGTGATCACAGGTAATTACAGGACCAAACTCTTCTGCCTGACCTAGCCGCAAAGGACGGGGGGGGGAAAGACGAGATCCGCGCAGTCAGAATGCACGGGGTTGCGTGGCTGTATGTTCGTCTCTCCTCTGCCGGAATATTGTTGGTGGGCATTGTGTGAAAAGAGTTGTATTGTCTTTTTGTTGTTTTTCTTTTTGATCGTGTGTTGTTTTTTTTAATTTGCAGTTGAAAAAGTTGCGGCGAGAGTATTTTTCAATTGATGATAATGATGATAGATCTATCAATAAACACAGTTATGAATTCCATTACCCAAAAGTAAAAAATTAAAATGGCTCCCGTTCCCTGTGCCCACTCTCGCAGCTAGCGTGGGTGTATTTGGATGTGGATGCAAATTGAAAGGAAAACTAGGATTATTATTAGCTGTGATCATCGGCAGAAAAGGTTGGAGAGAACTTGTGTAAAATTCCCTCTCCTGCAGGCATTGCCTTCAGAGTTTCCATTTAAAATATGAATTTTTTAAGTTGTTAGAAATTGACCCCCAATAAAAAAAATAAAATGAAAGGGTTCCCATCCCCCCAAAAAAAACTGTAAATTGCTGATAGCTAAAAGCGGTATACAGCTATAAAAAAAACATACAAAACTTTTGAGAAGCCTTTTCATGTGTTCGTCTGGTTTCTCCAGTGCAAACAACAGGATCACCGCAAAAACCATCTGCACAAGTTACACCGAGTCATCTATTATCCTTGAGGCTTTTGTCTTCTCCAATTCCCTCGGCGGGATGCACGTCTGCCGATGCCAAGAGAGTGAGTGCACCCCGCTTCAAAACCCTCAGCGCTGGCTACGCTGGGATGATACTGGGGCGCCTTTCATCCATTGAAACAAGTCCCAAGCTTCACACACTCTGCACATTAGGTTATGAGGACAACATTGATGTGAAAAGTAGGCAGTTGTTCTTCTCTTTTTTTTTTTTTCCTTTTTCTTCTTTCACGTCGTCTGTTATGAATCAATAAGGAGCTGCCGATGTAGGCTCGGGCCGGGGCGAAGCAGCATCCATCAGCGGGCGGAGCGCAACACACACAACGACTGCCGATCTGTCGGGGGAAGACGCTGGGCTGGTGGCGTAATAGCGGCACGGGTTCCTCCCCCGCGTTGCTCGGACGGAAAATGAGCTTGGTACTTATACAAACAGGCCCACCTCCGTCTCTTGGCATTCCCTCGGAAGAAAACCACACGAGACAAATGATCATCTTGACAAGGTGGAGCGGTCTCCACCTCCCCCCCCCCTCCTCGCACTTGGGGGATGTGTCAAGGTTCCTTTGCTTGACTACGGCGCTTTGAAGACAGCTGTCATGGCTGCTTGCCGCGGTGGAGTCCGGGCCTCCGCGCCTCTCGCTCCATCAACTGCAGTAAACTGGACGTGAGCCAGGAGAGGCGCCGAGCGCCTTCGATACGCGGGGCCTCACCCGAGAGTCAGCTGTGACCTTCAGAGGGAACAGCTTGGTTCAGGTTTCACTAAACAGGAATCGGGACAGCTAGGGCTGGAGCGTGTGACAGCACAGGGTTACGGGGTCGTAGGGAAATGACAAAAAAAAAGAAGAAAAAAAACTAAACGCAACGCATCGTAACGGAAGCGCAAAGGAAAGGGGCGGCGGGGGGGGCGGATCAAGGAAAAGACGTGCCCCCCTCCCCCTCCCCCCCCCCCCACAGCCATCTTCCCAGAGACCCTCACCATCATCGGAAGGTCACAGTTCAGCGTCCTTGACATTTTGAATGTAGGAGAGTGCCGGACAGCTTTGCTCCTACAGCTGTTCTACTGCCTAGTGACACGGCGCCCCTCCTGACGCCGTCGTCCCACACGCCCGGGTCGCCGCGCAAAAGTACACACTCACTTAACAGCCGCACAGCATCCACCCGCTTGGTGTCTTAACGGAAAATAACCGCTTTTTGTTTTGAAAAAATTGCGTGCGTTTTAATTTCAGTCACACAACAAATGGGTGAGGAAACTCTTTTCTTGGGTCTGAAGGCGTGACGGAAGAGTTCTCACTGGGCGGTGTGTAATCAACGCTGGAGAAACGCGAATCGGATCGGGAAAAACACGACAACACATCGCGTCTCCATTCCTGGAAAGGCAACTGAGCTTCTTCTTTGCTGTTGTGAACCTTCGACTGCCACAACAATTTGCACTTTTCTTCATGTGTAACCACCAGAGTGTTGGTTTCCTCTCCGGGAGCGCACCTGAGATTGTCCAGGGGTGTCAGAGTCATGTGGCTTGCTTTTTTTTTTTAAAGAAACCAAAGGCTTCTTTTGATTTTAGGTTGCTGCCATCTGCCATCTGTATAAATAGTGGCAAATAGTGGTATAAATAGTGGCAAATAGTGACATGGCACGGCAGTCACTGTGGAATGTGTTTCAGACGCCAGAAGGGGCTTTCTTCAGGTGGATTGCCGCGGCTTGGTTTGACATCACAGATCATGACATTTACAGATTTCAAGGCCAAAATGGCAGTGTCTGGTTTGCACCGTCTCAGGAACCGATGGTGTCAACTCATCAACTACGATCTACTGTACTTTTCATGATCCCAAATCAAATGAGTAAACAGTATTAAAAGCATATGAGTTCAGATAAAATTTGAATCAAATTATTATACTTTGAAATGTGATATTATTGACGGACGGAGCTTGTCCATTGATTATTTATTATCGGACAAGCTTGAGTGTAGTAAGCCTTTGATTTTCCCCACGTAATTTATTTGAGCTATTTTAGCTATTTGAATGCATGGCAGGATTGTCGCTTTCATAAAACTGCAAATGGAAGGGCTTCATCAGCGGGGACACAGGTTCAGTCGCAATTGTGTTACCTCATTCAGTGGGAGATAGTGACTCCACTGACCTTTTTTTAAATGTGAATCTTTGGCGGTCTTTGAGATTGCCACTTTAGCATTAACCAATTCCCAAGATTCTTCTACGTTGAGGTTGCACTTGAAATGTTCAAGGTTAAATGAATATGGTGCATGTTTCTGTTACAAAATCTGTGGCTGCTTACCCAATATCCTAGCAGATACCTTAAGGAATACTGCTAAATCAGCTGTCTATCATGGTAAAACCTTTTGTGGGTTTTTTTTTATTATCCTTTTATGATCTTAAGTTCATCTTCCTTTTCCTAAACTGATCTCCATTTGGTGATTTTATAAACCGCCTGAAAGGTGTAAGAAACAAAAAACGATGCTGCAGTTGCCTCTCTTTGTGTTGTTTTCCTGTGTATCGCTGAACACTCTGTGTCCTGAGGTCTTCTCGTTGTATTTCACCCTGTGCTGTGCTGCCCCATGACCGGGGACACTGCGTTGTAAAGGAGATGTTAAATCTCAATGTGTACTACCTTGGTAAATATATCAAAAATAAACAACCTTCCCCAGCACCACTTGCTAGCTCTCGAGGTCAGCCTTCATCTCCAGCTATCTTCTCTCAGGCTCGCCACGTGGTCTCTAAATGCTTTCAATAGCTGTACACCGATGCTGTGAACAAACTTTGTTCCATGGGATTTATTATGTTTATTTTTTACATGTATTTCACAGGGAAATTGCACCAGAGCCACGGGCACCTTTTCACCCGTCGTTAAGTTTCTGGCTTCTTTTCTTACAGATGGGCCAAGGGTGGCCATGTGATCTCAGAAGTGATGGGCGACAGCTACGAGGTGGTGGTGGACCACTCCTTCTTCACGGAGTCCGTGTCCTGTGAGGTGACCAACGCCCTGGAACCACCAACATCAGCAGAAACGTGGATGTGTACTGTAAGCTCCTCTCTCTCTCGCTCTCTTTTTCCCCTCTCTCTCTCTCTCTCTGTCTCTCTCTCTCTCTCTCGTTCACTCGAGCATCGACTCACCTGACTCGTTGGGTCTTTTTCTAAACTCAAGACCAGGCGCCGTATGAGCATTGTCAGCCCATGACCCATAGTTTAAGAAACGCTGGTGTAGATAATACGTACAAATGTATGTGCTGAACCTTATGGCTGGGGGAGTCGAACACACCTTTAACACCATCCTGCCCCCCTCTCGCCTTATTATGATTCTGTTTGTAGACCGCCGTGTTATATCATTCCAAAGGTCAATATAATTGTTATTCCAGGGCGTTTCTGTTCATGACCTGTGTAATTGACCGAATGTGTTTGTGTTTTTAAGTCGGCCCCAGGATGGCGGCCGAGCCCCAGTCTCTCCAGGTGGACCTGGGCTCCGATGCGATCTTCAACTGTGCGTGGACGGGGAACCCCTCTCTGACCATTGTGTGGATGAAGCGGGGGTCAGGAGTGGTAAGTCCTCCGGGCTCTGTGGACATTGTGTGCATTGAAAGGCCTTTGATAGAGAGAGAGAGAGAGAGAGAGAGAGAGAGAGAGAGAGAGAGAGAGAGAGAGAGAGAGAGAGAGAGAGAGAGAGAGAGAGTGTGCTGTGATACGAGGAGCGAGATAGTGAGAGCCGATTGCTCACAGCTTTGTCCGCTGTCATCTGAGAGCTTTTAGGTCAGGGTCGAAATGTTGCAGGATTTCTTAGTCATTGTAATGTAGGATCGGGCTTTTTGTGGTGTATAAATACAGTAAAAAGTAGAGGTGGGATGAAACATACTGAAGAACCAAAGAGATAAGTAGCAATGGTGGTGATAGTCCGAGAGTTAAATTGGGACAATTTGTAAAAGCACACATTTTTAAGCAAACAGTAATTGCACAAGCAATTGAGCATTTACAGAAACATCGAGGGAATAGAATTGAATTTTTGTTTCATAACAATAATTGAAAAGTACAACATAAAATCCAACCAACCCTCTTAAGGTAACTCCCGAACAAGGTAATATGTTGTGAACAACATCAGAAATGACTTCATCATCATCGACACAGCCACCTTTGCCTGACATTCTGTCCTTTTTTTGATCGTCCAGTTTCACCCACGACAAGGATGGATGTGACTGCTCTTGTCTGACCTTTTCTTTTCAAAATTACTCCCCCTCTCCCACCACCATCACAAACACACACACACACACACTCTCTCTCTCTCTCTCTCTCTCTCTCT
Source organism: Urophycis tenuis (assembly GCA_036785325.1). Classification (NCBI taxonomy): domain Eukaryota; kingdom Metazoa; phylum Chordata; class Actinopteri; order Gadiformes; family Phycidae; genus Urophycis; species Urophycis tenuis. The sequence continues at coordinate 188,417 of JAXIVH010000262.1, forward strand.
CTCTCTCTCTCTCTTTCTCTCTCTCCCCCTCTCTCTCTCTCTTTTCCTCTCTCTCCCCCATTCTCTCGCTCTTTCTCTCTCTCTCTACCCCCGCTCCTCTCTCTCTCTCTCTCTCTCTCTCTCTCCTCTCTTCCTCTCTTCTCTCTCTCTCTCTCTCTCTCTCTCTCTCTCTCTTCCTCTCTCTCTCCCCCTCTCCTCTCTCTCTCTCTCTCTCGCTCCCTCTCTCTTCCTCTCTCTCTCCTCTCTCTCTTCCTCTCCTCTCTCTCTCTCTCTCTCTCTCTCTCTCTCTCTCCCTCTCTCTCTCTCTCTCCTCCTCTCTCTCTCTCTCTCTCTCTCTCTCTCACACACACACACACAGGTGCTCAGCAACAAGAACACTCTGACACTGAAGGCGGTGAAACAGGAGGATGCTGGGAAGTACTTGTGCCGAGCCGTGGTCCCCAGGGTGGCGCGGGTGAGAGGAGGTGTCTCTCACCGTCAACGGTAAGGCCACAGGGGAGTCCGGGGTCGCCATGGCAACGCACCAATTACACTGGGGGAAGGGGGGGGGGGGGTGGAAAGGTGAAAAAAAGCATTACACATTGATGGCGCCGGAGGAGAATTACCGCCAATCATAATGAATGCATTGCTGGTAAATAAGTAAGTTGTTTATTGGATCATGGGGAAGGCTAAAGGGTTTTGGTGTGGAGAAAAAAAAATGTTGTCAATGTTGTGGATAGGAGAAAGGCTTTTTGTTGGATTGTTATAATAGATTAAAAACCCTAATAGTCCTCCAGGTGATATTTCTTTAATTTCATGTATTTAACCGGCCTATGAAAGCAAATGTTTTGATCAATTTTATTTTAATACTTCTGGTTTTTGTTTGTTCTTTGGAATTTAATGCATTTAAAGCCTGGGTGGCAGAATGCGGTGAAAGAAAGTAAAAGGGAAATTTGCCACAATTTATTACTAATACTAGATGTATTGGAATGGCATGTTGCCAAGTCAATAGCGCCACGCTTTTAAACTAAATGAGTAAATGTGTATTAGCCGGCCGGCCTCGCCAAGTCCTGCTGAAATCCATGAGAAACTGATGTCCGCCCCCAATGACAAAAGCAAACTAGGAAAAAAACGGTGGCTTCTGTAAAAGCATATTGGTGATTTCACTGTGATATCATGCTATGGACGGGCTTGAATTACACATTTTCTGAAGGTGACTAGTGAACTTTGAGAAACTAGAAACTGCAACACTGCAACAAAAGACACAATGTATCTCCAAAGTCTCCTCTATTCTTCTGCGAGCTTATAACTATATCCTTACTGTTGTTTTCCACTGATTGGTTTTTATTTCAGAGAAGCTTTACCAGGGCTCTGCCAGTGTAACCATATATAATTCCCCATAGCCTGAAGCACAATAACACAAACTCTGTTTGCTTTCATGAGTGCGTTTAAATTGTGCAAACGTGACGTCAAATAATTGCATCCGCGCTCTGCTTTAATTACAATACGCTCGCCCGTCTACTCAGGCCCGCTTCTGAGGCCTGGCGCCCGCGGGCGGCGTGCTGTACGGCGCCCAATGGCCGTCACCGAGGGTGATGGAGTTCAGGTTGGGGGTGGGGCGGGTGGGGGGGGGTGCTACCCACTCTCTCACTCCCAGCAGTTCTGATGAGAGGTCGTTCATGCTAACCTCGGGGTCTGTCACCGGTGGTGTGGCAGTGTCGAGTGCCACAGGTGATAGTGATGGGAGTGAAGGGGGGGGGGGGGGGGGGTTGAGTCTCCACCTGGTTTTGAATGTGTGATGTGTTGTCATGGGTATGATGTGATGCATG
>JAXIVH010000263.1:7500-40000 GCA_036785325.1 Urophycis tenuis
CTCTCAAAGGGCTTCCCCTCCAAGGTGAACAGGGCGCACACACACACACACACACACACACACACACACACACCAGCTTAGGTGTGAGTGTCTGCAAGGCATCCCTGATGCAATACTAGAGATGCTGGTGCTGTCAGACATTTTTTGTGTGCAAAGTAGGCCCCAGTCACCGTGTCAACGAAAAAGGAGTTGAAAAACATAGTTAGAATAGTTACATTCTAGAGAGGGTACCTGAGGTCGCCTACTGTGAAATCGACTCGATTCCATACAAATCCCACGTATGTCACCTCCTTTGATGTTAAAATTGCTTTCTTTCGGGAGCGGGTCTGTGCACGTCCAGTCCTCCTCTAAGGTAAGAAAGGCACATCTGTTGCCGTGAGCGGCAGCCGTAACCCGTCCGCCCCTCCAGGTGATGCTGCTGCCCGAGGCCGTGGAGAGCACCGGCGCCACGCTGTACCGCGGCTCCCTGTACTACCAGCGCCGCCGCAGCCGCACCATCCTGCGCTACGACCTGTCCTCCGAGAGCATCGCCGCGCGCCGCGACCTGCCGCACGCCGGCTTCCACGGGCAGTTCCCCTACTCCTGGGGGGGCTACACGGACATCGACCTGGCGGCGGACGAGAGCGGGCTGTGGGCCGTCTACTCCACCAGCAAGGCCAAGGGCGCCATCGTCATCTCCAAGCTGGACCCCGACAGCCTGGAGGTGAAGCGGAGCTGGGAGACCAGCATCCGGAAGAACTCGGTGGCCAACACCTTCATCATCTGCGGCCGGCTGTACACGGTGGCCAGCTACACCTCGCCCAACACCACCGTCAACCACGTGTACGACACGGAGACCGGCCAGACCAAGGCCGCCGCCATCCCCTTCCGGAACAAGTTCCGCTACAACAGCATGATCGACTACAACCCGGCCCAGAAGAAGCTCTTGGCCTGGGACAACTTCCACATGGTCTCGTACGACGTCAGACTGGGCCGGCCATAGTGGGGCCGTCAGAAGAAGGGACAATGGGTCACGATGGGTCAATTTTGACGCCTGCCCCCAAATTATAAACAGGCAGTCTTTCTCACTCACACACACACACACACACACACACACACACACTCACACTCAAACAGACACAGACACAGACACACACACACACACATCCTTGCTTGCTTCAAAGACTCTGAGCTTAAGCGTGTATCTGAGTGGCGGTAGCAGTGGTTAGACTGTGAGACACATCCTCCATGCGTAGCATAGCTTCACTAACCAACACCAGAGGGAGAACCGGCTCAGGAGCGGGAAGACGCCCAATGGGTATTTAATCTGTTTTTTTATCGTTTTGAGTGGACACACACACACATTGATAGAGGAATTATTTTTGTACAGTCTATATACCAGGTGTATGATGTTTTCTTTGATGTATCTGTGCGGTATTTTATGACGCAAAAGGCCAATGTTTTGCTTTCGGGAATGTTGTATTGACTAGTTTGATTTCTTTGTTTGGTGTAAGGCACTCGCGGGTGTTCGGGGACAGTGCTGACAACTCTAATGCCCTCTCAAGAATGTATCATCCTTTTGCATGTGCCTATGCACTGTAGTCACCACTAGGTAACATTCACATTAAAGTTGTTCATTAAATGAAGAGTGTTGGGGTTTTTTGTGTTATGTCTTCATTGTCTGTTACCTGGAAATCTCCAGCAGTCTGTTAAAGCAGAAATCCCCGGGAGGCCGGTTTACTGAGTTGATTTGAAACCATTCCACAGCCTTTCGCCCAGATGTGAGCTGCAGGTATTAATCTCTGAATGTGTGACCAGGTACCTGGCGGTTGCCACTTTAGCCAGCCCTCTGCAGGGTCTCATTAGCAGCCTCTAGTGGCTTCACCTCTAGCTGTAGCTTCATCATTTTCTGACTAATGTCATCTCACATGTTTACCCCTTCGATGGGGAGAGGGACCACACTCAGATTTAGAGAGAAAAAGACTTGTGGATGGGTGCGTTTGTTTCTTGACGCGTTCTAGCTCAGATGTTTTCATGGAGTAAATGGCTGCACTGGTTCGTTTATCCCTCGGTTCTAAAAGAGCACTGCCCCCCAGTGGCCGCAGCTGCATGTTCACTTCGGAACGCCGCGCTGAAAAAGACAAAGACCAACTGTAACATTTTAACAGCATATTATTTTATTAGTTTCTGTAACCAAACCAAAGAGAATGTAAATAAGACCGTACATTTTTTAATACAGCGATGAAACCCCTGTACAAGTACAACGAGAACACAAAGGAGAAGAACAGAACCCCCGTAGTGCCCTTCCCTCGCTCGTCTCCCACCGCACGAGACCCCCCCCCTCCTCAGCCCTCCGCAGGGCCGCGCCCCGCCGCAGGTCGTCCGGGGGGGACGCCGGCGGCCGGGACCCCTGCGGAGGAGGGCGTGGCGTGCTGAGAGGGAGCCGGCGGTGGAGACGGCGAGGCAGGAGAGGGCAGCGCCGGCAGCTCTCCTTCAATGATTAAAGAAAACGTAACCAAACCCAACAGGAAACAGAAGAGTCCGTCTGCCACCACGCCTTTCAAAACCACAGGTTCTTTATTTTCTCCTTCCCCTCCCCCCCCACCCCCGCCCCCTGACCGCCCTCTCAGCATCTCTCCTGCCTCCTCCTCTTCCTCCCTCGTCATGTGATACTCACATACACACGGATGGGTTAGAAAAACAACAAAATAAAAGAAAGGCTGGAGCCCTCTCTCTCTCTCTCTCTCGTTGTGTTCCTCTCGATGGGGCCCAAGCCCTGTACTCCTCTCAATGGGGCCCTAGCCCTGTACTCCTCATGGTGGGGCCCTAGCCCTATACTCCTCTCAGTGGGGCCCAAGCCCTGTACTCCTCTCAATGGGGCCCAAGCCCTGCTCGATCCCCTTCGGGGGCCTCACAGTCCATAGCAGCAGATCTGGGTGCTTTTACAGTAAAATGTGTGCGTGTCGTCTGTGTGACAAAAAACAGCAAAACAGCATGGATGGTTGCGATGGTAAACATGTGGAGGGATGCGAGGGGTGGGTGGGTGGGTGTGGGAGGTGGGGTCTGTCCGCAGTAACCGTTATCCAAACAACCGATAGCAACTCGACTCAAAAACCCCGCTGCCACAAGCAACAGCTGTGGTTCTCTTAAAAAAAAAAGGCCCTGTGACATCTTTACACTGCTTAACCCTTTGGCTAAATATACAGAAGAGATACAAGCTGCAGCAATACCAGCCCCCATACCTGCCAAACACACACACACACGCACGCACGCACGCACGCACACACGCACGCTGCTTGGTCTGGATTCTCAGGCGAGGAGGAGAGCTGAAGGCAGGAGTAAAGGCTTGCAGGCAGACGAATCGGTGAGTGGATCAAAACAACTGCTCAACGATCACATTGCCTTTCGTGAATACAAAAACAAACCAGAAACCATCCCGATTTTACTCTTGTTACGTGAATGTGATTGAGACCATCGACCGACATAGAGAGATGGGGTGTGTGCACACATGTGGAAGTGTTGTGCAGAGCATTTGCACACATGCACACGACTTGAGATTAGTAATTATGGTTACCCATCTCAGTAGTTAAGATTGGTTGTCCAACTACAAAAACAAAAGATCAGATCTGCTCTCTTTCCAAGAGGACGCGGCTCGCCTACTTGGGAAAGAAACAAGGCAAGAAAGGAGGCCAAAAAAAAAGAAAAAAAGAAAAAAAAAGAAATCATAATCAAAGCGCTATTAAAACGGCAAACGAATCTTTTGTCTGCGTCAGGAGCGGGCCGTGATCCCGGCCCCCCCGCCTGGCCCCCTGACGCACGTGGGGCGCAGACCAATCAGAGACTGGCACCGCGGGGGGGGAGGGGGGGAGGGGACGGGGTGAGGGGGGGAGGGGGATTATCTAGACACACAGAAAGGTGTGCATTCTGGGTACAACCAATTTCACCTTTTGACCCATCTCCCTCCCCTCCGCCCCCCAGCGCCCCTCCCCCAGGCCTGACGGAGGTAGGGGGGAGAGGGGGGGAGGAGGGGGGGTGTGGAAGGGGAGGAGCCTGCGGTGCTCCCGTGTTCCCCCCCCGTCCGTCTTCTTCCGTTTCACCGGGAGGGCGCGACGCTTACTTGCCCTCCTCTGGCTTGATGGCCTGGGGCTTGATGGGCCCGGTCCGGACCGGCTTCCCCGAGGACAGCGGGGGCTTGTCGGCCTCGGGCCGCTCCAGGAGGCCCCCGGCCTGGTGGTTGGGGGCCAGGGCGTCGTGGGGCGGCTTGCTGTTCTGATCCAGGCGGGACACTTTGTTGACTTGGGGAGCCTTCATCTGCTGCTGCTGCTGCTGCTCGAAGAACTTGTGGGTGGACTGCAGCACCTCGGCCCTCTGCTTGGCCTGCAACACACAGACACACACACACAGTCAGCTGGAACGCTCCAACGCCAGCAGCAGGCTGTGACACACTAGCCAATGGCCGTATGTATACAGCCGTGGGTGACACAGAAACAGGCCTGAGTAGCTGGTCGAGATCAGGGAAATGCGACGACAACAGACATCAACAAACAAGCAAAAACCAAAAACAAATGACTGAAGCAAGCAAAAGGACGCAGACCTTGAGGTCCTGCTCTGCCTTCAGAGAGGATTGGTGGGGGCCTCTTGGCACCAGGGAAGGGCCCGGGGGGCCCCGCGGGGGGTGCTGGCTGTGCAGCGGGTGCTGGCTGTGCTGCGGGTGCTGGCTGTGCTGCGGGTGCTGGGCCCGGGGGTGAGGCATCAACCCCCCGCCCAGACTGGGAGACATGGGCTGGCCCATGGCAGAGCGCTGGACGCCCCCCGCAAAGGAGGAGGCGTGGGGAGGGCGGACCAGGGGGGACACCATGTTGGGCTGGGACAGCATCTGAGGAGAGGGGGGGGGGGAACACACAGACGGTTAAACCGGTGGTCCCCGATGCAGTGCAGGAACGGCTGGAGGAAGGGCAGCGCGTCTGCAGACTCACCTGTGGGTTGAACTGTCCAGGGAAGTGTGAGGTCATCCTCATGCCGGCCGAGTTGGGCTGGAACTGCTTCTGGTACAGCATGCTGTTCATCTTACTGGACTGGCTGCTGGGAGAAGTGGAGCTGGCCCTGCCGCCAGATGTAAGGAAATGTCAACGACAGAAGTGCAAATGTGTGTGGTTTATCTACGGAGACTGGAGGTGGGTGTGGTTTACCTGTTGTGACTGGAGGTGGGTGTGGCTTACCTGTAGTGACTGGAGGTGGGCGTGGTGCTTCTGGCGTTGATGGGTGGGGTTCCAGGCTTCACGTCCATCCCACTGCCAAACAGCTTCAGGTCCATATCCATCTGTACCCAACACACACACACAACTTAAGTTCACAATCACCGAGCCGACCATCTATGGAAGAACTGTCCTACGACTGGCCAGGTGATTTTGTGAGAGCACATCTTCTCATCAAATTGCTGCCATCGTGTCACCTGCGTAACGGCTGACCCTCCTTCCCTCCACGATGCATCATAGAGATGGGCAATATCACAATGTTCAGATAATGTTCACCTTTCAGTCTGCATGGGTCATTCTCAGTACTTTTTAGATATGGGAATGAAATTTGTACTCTGCATTTGACCCATCCTATGGTACATAGGAGCAGTGGGCTGCTGTGTTCATTTGACCCATCCTATGGTACATAGGAGCAGTGGGCTGCTGTGTTCATTTGACCCATCCTATGGTACATAGGAGCAGTGGGCTGCTATGTTCATTTGACCCATCCTATGGTACATAGGAGCAGTGGGGCTGCTGTGTTCATTTGACCCATCCTATGGTACATAGGAGCAGTGGGCTGCTATGTTCATTTGACCCATCCTATGGTACATAGGAGCAGTGGGGCTGCTGTGTTCATTTGACCCATCCTATGGTACAGAGGAGCAGTGGGCTGCTATGTTCATTTGACCCATCCTATGGTACATAGGAGCAGTGGGCTGCTATGTTCATTTGACCCATCCTATGGTACATAGGAGCAGTGGGCTGCTATGTTCAGCGCCCGGGAGCAAGTTGGGGTTCAGTGTCTTTCTCAGGAACACTTCGACATGCTGACAGCTGGGAAGAGGGGATCGAACCGCTGACCTACGGTTACTGGACGACCCGCTCTATCCACCTTCAAATCAAATTGCTGCCATCGTGTCACAATATCACCAATTGCACTGTTCATCTCAATGATGATTACTATGTATGTATATAGGTTTGATTTTTTTCATTTGATTTGATTCTAAGAGCTCAAATAAAATTTTATCTTAATTTAGGTAAATCTATTTATTGTTTATTGTTTATACTCAGGTTTTTTATTGCACACCTCTATCCCCCTCCTTGTACTACTGGTCAATGTGAATTTCTCCTAAGGGGGATTAATAAAGGAATATCTTATCTTATCCAGTGAGCTACAGCCGCCCATATGTCACATAGTAGCATTACACATCAGTGTTCAGAATGGTTGTGCCATGGTCTCCCAGGCCCCTGCCCTCCCGTCCTCCTGCCCCCAAACGCCAGAGAGAGGGTACCTTGCTGGTGGGGGGCTGCATCATGCCGGGGTTGTGGCCCATCATGTTCCTGTACGCCTGCGACACGGGCGGCTGGCGGCCCATGCTGCCGGGCTGGGCCTGGGGCGGGGTGGGGGGCAGCGCCAGCAGGGGCTGGCCGCCGCCAGAACCGTAGGTGGAGAGGGAGAGCTGAGAGCCAGGCAGAGGGACCGTCACCTGGAGGAACGGCAGAGCGGCCTCGTGAGGGGGGGGAGCGCACAGCAAACGCTCAACAGAGAAAGAAACTTCTTATCGCTTGTGCCATCGGCACATGATTGATCCTGCCGCGCTATACAAGAGATACTAATGATAACATGAAACCGCTACCAAATGAGTGGAAGACACAAGACGCGTCGACCAAGATGTAGTGCATTCCTCGTTGGCGCCGTTACCTGCTGCATCGCCGAGCTGGCAGACTGCGTGTTGCTATAGTAACTGCTCTGTCCGTGTCCGTGTGCGTGTCCATGTCCGTGTGCGTGTCCGTGCGCGTGTCCGTGTTGCTGCACTTGACCCGAGTACATGTTGGAATGCTGATTCATCCCCTGCCGGGCCTGGAACACACGCTGGAGGTCAAGGGTCTGCGTTCGCCAACATCACAAAACCAGATCCAGAGTTTCATCATGCAGCCAAATGGAGGTGGATCAGAGTGAATCAGTGTGATCAGAGGGACCCACCTGCAGTAGGTGCGTGTCCATGAGCTGCGAGCCGCCCATACCAGAGGGCTGGTTGAGCTGCGGCTCGAACAGTATAGGGATGTGCTGGGTGGACGAGGGCTGCTGGTAGGCCAGGCTGGACTGAGGCTTGCCCAGGTCCGAGGCCTGGACGCCCGGGTAGCTGTGCAGCGAGGGCCCCGAGAGCATCATGGAGGGCTGGGAGAGGCTGCTCTGCATGAAGGCCTGCTGAGACCTGGGAGAGGGCGGACGCAGGTTTAAAGGGCCAGTACACCCAAATCACTTGCTGAGATCTGGGATCTCTTTAGGTCTCACAAAGTGTTGGTGAACATTGGTCAAGATACAAAATGGGAAATTCTGCTACTGCTGGCTATAAAAGCTTATTCAGAGGGAGAGTTTTCCATTGGCTTTGCACCCGACTGACGTGACCAGCGTGACCCGGACTAGGGCCTCATGGAGTCTGTCGTGGCGGAGGGCGTGACTGGAGCCTGTACCTGTACCTGTATGGCTGCAGTGAGGAGCTGAACAGGTCCTGGGGCTGGGAGACGGGCGGGCCGGTGCCGAGGCCCAGCTGGGCCTGGTGGGTGTGTTGGTGCTGAGGCTGCCCCTGCAGCGGCGCATAGATGGGGATGGGGATCTGCTGCACCGCCGTAGGCTGCAGGGAAGAGAGCGACAGAAAAGGAAATCATCACTACAGGACATCCACAGCATGGCCCATCAGCCATTCCCCGTTCCATGTATAGAAAGCTATTCCTGCACGTTTCACAGTTATTACCATCAGGACATTCCCAGTTCCCTGCATGCTGGCCCTCTGGACCTGTACCTGGGAGAGTCCAGGTTGGTAGCCCTGCTGCTGGGCCAGCGATGGGGGTGCCAGGCGGGGGTGGGGGGCACTAAACAAGTGGCTGGTGTCCATGTAGAAGGCTGGAATCTGGGCTGCAGAACCTGAACAAACACAACCGGACCACAGGCCATACAACCATCACCTGGGGTTTTGACGAGACTGGCAATCTCCTATGGTAGACCACTATATGGAATATCAGAAATATCAGATTGACACACAAATTCCTGTTCAATCGATGTGTTATGGGTTGGAAAAGAAATAGCTGGAATTCAGCCTTCATCGTCTCGTACCACTCACTATCATGCATCTGATGCGGTGAGTGGTCGTGACATCACCCATCCTGACACGTCGAGTCGAGAGCCTGAACAATCTAATGACTCAAACCGTTGACGGCGTGAGCTCTGAGACCAGCAACAGAAGCCCCGCGGGCGTTGGGCTCACCTGCTGCAGACTGGGAGACGTAGACCTGGGGGGTCTGCTGGGGCAGCAGCGGGGGCACGCAGCCCAGCTGGGAGAAGCTGCTGCTGCTGCCGCCGGAGGACGAGAGGCCCACGCCCTGCAGCTGCTGGGGCTTCACCTTGCAGATGTTGGGGGGGTCCGAGGCGGTGGTGGCCTTGGTGCTCAGGGAGGACGTGGTGTAGGTCCCGGGGGCTGCAGGGGGGCGGGGGGACACACGGTCAGTCGCTCCAATGAGCCGTCACATGCACACTTTTATCTGTCGTTGGTTCTCATTATAGGATTCACAGCGTGCCCAACATCTGATCCAGCAGTCCTGCCGTGCTATAGCAGCACTTTGAGGTGAACCACAGCAACGCCCTGTTCACCGACGTTTGAGTGAACACTCGGCCAGTACTGCACACACAGTCATGGGTGAATGATATGGACAGGACGAATGGATGAGGGAGGACGGTGCAGCAGGACAGACACCCCCCGGGGGGTTCAGGGACTCACCCGACAGCGAGGTGCTGGGGGTGACCGAGGCCACGGGGATCTGGGGCATGGAGGCCGAGGAGAAGGAGTAGGAGGCGGCGCCGGAGGTGATGGGGGACGAGGAGGAGGTGACCGGGCAGTTCTTCTCCACCAGGCTGGGGGAGTTCTCCCACGCCTTGCGGGCCGACTCCATCTGGACCGGCACGCACACGCAAACAAAGATCAATGAGGACAATCCAAACCGGCATACTACTGTAACCCATCACACACACTTCTCTCTCTCACACACACACCTTCAGTGTGAGGTCCACGGTAGCAGGGGAGACTGTGCTGAGGCTGGAGGTCTGCTGCAGGGCCTCTCTCCGGGGCAGAGGCAGAGAGTGAGGCAGTGCCACCTGGAGGGACAGAGGAAGCACCTTGATTTGTCATGTTTGCCAACAGGTTAACTATTCTTCTTCCTTTCACTGCTCCTTTTTTTCGTGCCTTCTTTCTGCACTGTTTGCATTTACTATTCAGTGATAAAAAATAAAAAATAAACTATTACTAAGGGACTCAGGACATTTTCTATGTGAAGAAGGATTTGAGGTAAATAGTGCTTTTCTTTAATGTTTGCACAATGTGAAAATATGAAAAGAAAACGTTTAGGAGGTCAGGATATTGTCCAAGCGTTGTTCAGTGTTGTTTAGGAGCGGCCAGTGACAGACGTAGAGGGCACCTACATTGGCCACCAGGCTCTCCTCCATCTTGCTTCCTCCTGTCGGAACGCTGTCTGCCAGTGAGGAGGAGGGGGTGGTGTAGTCCGTCACAGACTCCTGAACAACAAGGACAAGCAGAGTCAGTCACGTCCCACATAGGAACCAGCTGGCCACACCAGGCGGTGCACGGCCGTCACACACAGACTCCTCCTCCAGACGGAGGGGGCCACATTCCCCAAACTGCGGTGACTTGTGATGCAGACGCCCAGGATAACCCGCCAGCGAGGCCGGCGTTGCCCGCTGCACTGAAGCCCGGCGGCGTACCTTGGAGTTGCTGCTGTACTCGGCCGACGGCACGGTGATCATGCCCTCGATGTCTCCGCCCAGCTCCGGCACGGCGGCGTCGCTGGCGGTGGGGCTGGCGTCCGCGGCTCTGCTGGCCGCGCCGCCGGGGACCCCCGGCTCCAGGCCGTCGCCCTCCCCCCCGCGGGCGTCCTTGGCCTTGCGGTTCTTCAGGGAGCGCTCCTTGCCGATGGGGCCCGGCTTGTACTCCTTGGTCTCCAGCGGCTCCATGTCGGGCAGCTGGGGAACACGGGACACGGTTTGTTTATCAACAACAGGCCAAACCTCCTGCTCATAACGAAACAGAGAAAAAAGGAAGGAATAACATTGGCAGTTGGAGTTGTCCGAGAGACATCTATATCTGGGTTGTGGTGACACTCTTGTTTCCTGGTTCTCGGGTACCTTCTGTGTTTTGATTGGTCCGGCGCGGGGCTGTTTCTGCCTCTGTTCCTTGGGGGCAGGCAGCTTGTTTTCAGCTCCGGTCTCCAGCAGGGCCGGCACGCCGTCGCTGTCCGTGCTGCCTGTGGACGACGGCGCTCCGAACTGGATGCTGTCCATTCCCAGCTCAGCACTGGCCTCGCCTGCAGACTTCACGCCCTGCCACAACAGTAATGATGGGGACAGGATTTGTAATGGAGGGCATGGAGAGATTACAATGTGAGCGCTCTGTCAACCCGCTGTGCTGACCCAATGAGAAAACCACCGCCGATTGCTATATTTACTTGTTACTTACCTCAGAGGTCACAGTGCCTGTGAACGACGTGAGCGGTTTGTTCCAGGCACTGACTGAAGGTGGCTGTGGTGGGCTGATTGGACCAACTGGAATTAATAACACATTGCATTAGCCAAAGCCAAGATCCATCATTGGTGCTATAGCAAAATGGTCAAGAAGCCACATCCAAGACTTAAAGGTGCAGTGTCTAGAATTTCGTGGCATCTAGCGAACGGATGAGCAGAAATGGAATATTGTATTCATAAGTGTGTTTAAATTGGCGTATAACACAAACATTGTGATTCGTTCCCTTAGTTTGAGCCATACATGTCTACATAAGGAGCGGGCTCTGCCACGGAGCCCGCCATGCTGCCAACCATGTTTCTACGGTAGCCCAGAATGGACAAACAGCTCTGGAGCTGCTGTGCTTTTAATTCAATCGACTTTCAATGAAAGTGTTAGTTAACCCGTTTCAGCTCGAATTCAAGCACATTGACAACATGTTTAATGTTTTGAGCTGAGTTCTAGAAAGGAGAGGTGGCATGCTACCCCCATCACTCACACCAACGCTGTGACACCTCAAGATAAACCGCTGCCCATACGGAGCTCCACACAGCAGGGCTGGGCCATACAATGAATACACTCAATGTACTGCGGCTCGTTCTACACAGGATGGAGTAAACTACTGTGGCAATCATCCAGTACAAATTGACAAAGGGTTTTTTTTCTAAGCCGTCGGTATGAGACTCGCTCTAGAAAAAGGAGAGAGGACTTTTTGGTCTGTAATGGTCATTCTCAAAAATTTTTTTTTTTAGATACGGGTACAAATTTTTTCTCTGCATTTGACCCATCCTATGGTACATAGGAGCAGTGGGTTGCTATGTTTCAGCGCCCGGGGAGCAAGTTGTGGGTTCAGTGTCTTTCTCAAGGACACTTCCACGTGCAGACAGTTGGAGGAGGGGAGGGGATCGAACAGCCGACCCTACGGTTAGTGGACGACCCGCTCTATGCACTGAGCTCCTGCTAGCTCCCCCCTGGCTCCTCCTCTGTTCCCCTCCTTCCTCCAGATACAAAGACACGAGTCACACTCACGGCCGGCCAAGCAGTTCAAAAATAGGCCGCCTGTCCCTTGGTCGTGACGAGTATACCAAGAGGCACTTTGACGTCATGAGAACGCCTGCATTCACAGCAGAGTGGAGGGGCGGGGCATTCAGCTGGTTTCCAATCGGCAAGCTCCCTGCTAGATGCCACTCCATTTGACAGACTGCACCTTTAAACGACTGACCAATCCGACACACACGTTCACCGGCTGACTCACGTTTCTTGACGTCAGGGGGCCCGGTGGAGCCCGGGACCTGGTTCTCCCAGAGCTCCGTACCCAAGGTGCTGTGCGGCTGCGAGGGGGCCGGCGGCAGGCTCTTGGAGGTGAAGTCTACGGTGGGGGAGGCAATGGGAGGAAGAGGGGCCGCCGCTCCCTCTGCAGGCAGGGCGCCGGAGGCGGGTTGGGAGGGGGCCGGGTGAGGGTGCTGGGGGGCGGCGATGGGGGCGGGCGGCTGGGAGGGGGTGCTGGATGCAGCAGACGCCGCCGCAGCAGCCGCAGCAGCAGCAGAAGCAGCAGCAGCAGTGGCCGGCGAGGGTTGAGCCTGGGGGTTCTGCTGCTGTGGGTGGTTCTGTTGTGATGATTGTTTCTTTGCGAATCTGGGCGGCAGTTTTCCCCCGCCTCCTCTGCCCTTCTCCCCGGAGCCTTTCTTACCCCAGTTCTGCAAGAGAACAGCTGGTGTCAGGACCGCATCACCAACCCCAAGAGAGGTGTGCTGGAGTCACATGAGAGCCACACAGCCCATCCGTCGTCTCACCTGAGTGGTCTGCTCCTCCTTCTTCCGCTTCTCCTCGTCCTGCAGCCGCTTCTGCTGCTTGCGAGACACCACCTCGGTGAAGCCGTCGTCCACGGCACTGGACTGAGGGTCCTCCGTGGTGGTGACCTCAGGGTGGTCATCTATGATCACCACACCTTGAGAGAGGAGAGACTCGGTCAGGCTCACACAACAAACTGTTGGCTGGTTGAAACGTCAAAAAGTGAATTAGTGACCCTGGTCCCAAATGATACAAATAACGGATCCCACTGAAAAGGCGAGTGTGTGCATGATGTGAGAACAAAGCGTGCTCCCTTACTGGCGTAGTTGTTGAGGTCAAACTGGGAGAGCGCGTTCTCTTTGGGCTTCTTGGCGGCCTGTTTGGCATCGTCTTTGCGGCGGGCGGGCTGATCTTTAGAGGCTCTCTGGGCCCCGGGGCCTGCAGCTGCCGAGGAGGAGTCTGGGTTCTGCTGTCCTGCAGCGCTGTGGGAGACACAAGAATCAGGTCAGAGAGGCAGAGACAAACACACGCCCCGAGGGACCGCAGACACTTAACAGCCCACAATATTGTCCATTGTTGAGAATAATAAACAGTGCATTACATAAAGTACATCTTCAGCTTGCATGAAGGCTAAAGGAAGGATGTTTACAACTAGATTAGTAGTTTCACACCTCATTCACATAATGAATTAGGCATCCGCTAAAAGCATTCATATAATGTGTCCAAGTGAAGTTTACATTGCATATACAGAAGGTTGCAGATCTGGGCCTCTTCGATTTCAACAAATTATGACTCATTAAACCATTTTATATGCCATGAAATTAGCGCCATGCATGCAGGCTTGCATTTCAACCAATAGCATAATATATCTGATCCCACTAATATGAAGCCACTAACAGCCCAACACACAGCTAGCTGGGTAATGCAGCCGCACAATCCCATCAAATCCTGGAGAATTCAATTCACATTCCACCAACCATTTGATCCTGCTTTCGTTCCAACTGACATTTCACTCTGTCTCTAGGACCTTTAAAGCTGCATTTGTTCAGGATCATTCTAGGCTAGTAGTATCCCATGATCACACTTGGTTAAAATAAATGAGTTCCCCAATAGTAGTGATTTCGACACCAGATATACTAGTAGGTACATACTTTATTTTCTGCTGAGATATGCATTGCAGAAGCGGGGCTCTGCACTGACTTACAAGCACTGGACTCCTTCATCCACATTTTACAAGCAAAGTCCACAAAAGTAGGGGCACAACCAAATAAAATAGGGGCGTCAAAATAGCAGGATTCATAATAATAATATCAAAGGTGTAGTGTGTATAATTTAGTGGCATGTGGTAGAACAGACTCAATATATAGACTGAATATAAATATGAATATAGCATTCATAGGTATGGCCATGGCCATGGTTCTACAGTAGCCCAGAACGGAGACAGGCTCTAGAGGGAACACGTTTTGAGATTTGTACAGAGGACTGGGGCGTGTTATCCCCATGGCTACGACCCACTTTTTGTCAGAGCCACTGTATTATAATGAGCGATATTGTATATGGAGAGTGTCACACACACCCTGGCGCTATACTATGTATCCAAGAAGCTCAACCCTGGGGACAAGGTCTCCAAACTCAAGCAGTGGCCAGGAGCTCCACACCTCGTCTCCACACACAGCGTGGTGTCAGGTAGCCCTCTCCTGGACGCAGACACCGCTGCCCAGGCGGTAAATAGTGGAGCGAGGGGCAGTTGGCAGAGCGGTGTGCATGCTTTCATACATCTATAATGCATGTTTTGGAAACGTTAGGTTTTTAGTTTCCCTGCTCGATAACTAAAAGTAGGCTCTAACCCTTTCAGAGAAAAAAGAAAAAAAGGTACAGCAACCTATATTCACGTACCGTACTGCAAGTAAACATTGGCTTGTAGCTACGACCGCAATCAACATGAATGACCCATACATGTAACGTATAGTTATAATTATAGGTAAATAAGAGGACTGTGTGTGATAAACGCAGAAGGCTTACCTCCACCATGTCCTACAACATGTACAGTGACTGTCCGTGGCAAAAAAATCCAACCTTGGTGTGAACGAATACCCTTCATAGCAAAAAGCAAGTGTACAGTTTCAAACGCAACAATCACCTTCAAAGTAAAAGGACCTTTACTTGTAAGTTGAGACCCATAGTTTCATATTTACAGACTAAATTTAAATACAATTCACAAATCTATCACACTTGGGTACTCGTTGTGGTCATAGACGATTACATAATTTTGGAAGTACCTCCTGGCACATTACACAATACAGGCCAGTGGAGTCAGTTATATCTGACTGTAGCTGTTCCCATCAGTGATAAATGAACAATAGATGACAAAAATAAAGCCTAACTCTGTCCCTGTGCTCATCATTGTTCTCACATTTTCAACTCTCACATCTCAAACAGAACGACAAACTGGGGCCCGGGTCCAGGAGCTTTTGAAGCCCGGCCTTTTCTGTGCACATTCTTGTTTGTGGAAAGCCAGAGTATCCGACTGAGTGAAATGTAGTGAGATGAAACAAACCCGTACCAGGTTTTCGCTAAGCCACTCCGGTTGGACGTGTGCAGCAGTTCCGGGGTTTAACGGGGGAATGGGAGAAATGCACTGGCAGCCGGAGCTAATGTTCAGGTGTTTAAGTATGTTATAAGCTCTAAATCACATCCAGACATTCCTGCTTAAAACCTGAACAGAGCTGGGTGGAAAGCTCACTGCATTAATACGAAGCAGTTGCCGAGAAGCGCAACGTGATTATATATTTCGTCTCTCTCCAGGTAAAACAGTCCCTAATGCTTTGTTTTTGAATGAGCTGGTGCACTGCCAGCTTCCAACTCCTCCCATAATGTGTGAGCAACTGGTCTCTACTGCTGCAATGGGCACACGTGGCTTCACGCTGCAGCGATGTCACCAGTCCAGTCTCGGGGCTGCAGCGTGAGATTCTCCTGCAAGCAGGTGCCATCTGCAAGCAGTTTCGTCGCAAACCTTCAGTCAAACACGTGGCAAATGAGGCAAAAACCGATTTGTGAACTGCGCCTCCTAAATTCTACGGGAGTGTGTGAAGTGTGGTACTGGTGGCCATTTCGTTGGGCAGTCTGCAAAAACTCCGTTACTTTGAGTGAAAGCCATGCAATACATAATTTAATAAAAAAATATACTAATTCAAGTTGCACATGTGCTCTGGAATTTCTACCCGCATATGTGAGCAAAATGGTGGCAGTGTGCAGCCCTGAAGGGAAGCCTACCACACACCAACGTGGGCCGTGGGACGTTAACAATCAACCAATCGATTGGGCGAAGGGTATTTCAGTCGACCAAGATTTTCTTTGGTTAATTACAGCCCAACATTTTCGAATAGGATTTCATTTAAAAAATGCGATGTCAAGCAATTTAAAAAGCCGTTATACACACAACACAGTTGAATGAAATGTGCTCAGCATTTAGAGATTTCAAGGCGTATCTTGCGTATTTTCTTGATTAGTCATTCACAATACGCTGGTAAGACGTAAATTAGTCCCATGGATCATCCCTACCCAACACATGCAGTACTACTGGTAGGTCAGTCACACCTCTTATTGTTCTTCAGAAATACCACCATAGAGAACAATATAAAGGTACCTCTGGTAGAGACTATCTTTAGCTCATCATGAAAAACATTTTGACAGCCAGTTATGACGAAGCAACAAGGGAAATGTGTTGTAGGAGCTAGGAATAGTTTGGTATGGGGAAGAGAAAAGAGTAATCTGACCACTTGTCCTACTTGCAAACCGTCGTCACACAGACGAGCACGAATCAGACACACAACAAAGACTGGTGAGCTGTGAAATGGGCAGCAATTGGCAATCTCTATGCCCGACACGAGTTACTCTAACTCAACACGCTCAGGTCACTTTTCTCCACTGTGCTGTTAGGCGCAAGCGTCACCGAGCAAAGCCTCCAGAACGAGACGAGACACGTTTGTTTGACACTCACCCTCGGCGGCCGGTCTTGGCTCCTCCCCGTCTCTCCCCCTTGCCTCCCGTGTAGCCGCGGCCCGCCTTGGGGCCGCTGTTGCCCCTGCGGTTGGGCCTGTCCGGGGGCCTCTGGCTGGAGAAGCTCCTCTTGGAGGCCGCGGCTCCGTCGCGCCTGGGACCCGAGTCGGGCGGGGTCCTGGTGGGGGTCATGGGGCCCTGGGGGGCCGCGGGGGGCGGGGCTGAGGCATAAGCCGCTGCGGCCGCCGCGTTGGCTGCCTCGAGCGCTCCGCGCCTCTCCTCCCGCTCCCGCCGCTCGTTGAAGTCGCTGCTCTCCGAGGCGGTCTCCCACTCCTCGTTGGCTTGGTCCGAGGAGTTCTGGTTGGACAGGTCCGGCGACTTGGTGCCGCCGACGGTGGCGGTGGGGCTGCCCGTGTCTGGCGGTGAGGCATCGGTGTGGGAGGAGGCGTCGGGGGCGGGCACGGCGGCCCCCGCCTCCGCGGGCACGGTGACGGGGGTCCCCGGGGCCCTGGACAGGGCCGGGGACGCGGTGTGGGGCGCCGGGGATGAGGCGGCGCCGGCGGTAGAGGCGGGCGCCGAGGGCAGCGGGGCGGGGGGGACGGAAGACACTTCTCCGCCAGCCAACACCGCCGCTTCCCTCTCCTTCAGCCTGCGGAAGCGGGGAGGCTTGTCCTGCCTGGGGGGCCGTGCGGGTCTGGGTCGGCGAGGCCTCTCCCTGCTGCTTTGCGGAGCCCCCTCCCTAAATTTATTGCCGTCGTATTTCGGGGGCCGGCGATCGTTAGCCGGGTGGTCGTACCGCGAGGATACAGACTCTGTGTCCTCTGGCCTGAAGGTCTCCATGGGTTTGGAGGGCCACTGAGAGGACTCTCTGGTGCCGGGCCTCCTGAGGGGAGCCGAGCGGGAGGCTCCGCGCTCCCTGGCGCCACCTCGCCTGCTGTACAGCCCTCCTCGGCCCCGCCGAGAGGGCTCTCCCTTGGGGAGAAATCCCGGCTTGGGCCTGCTCTCGTCCTCCCCTCGCGGCCCGCCTCGCTCCCCCGTGTGGGGGGGTCCGAAGCCCGGCTTGTGGAGGACGGGCCGGGCCTCGCCGGGCAGTTCCCGTCTGAGCGGTCGGTTGGGCTTGGTGCTGGGCTCCCGGTCCGAGGGACCCGTGTCGCTGGCCGACTCTCGGCCGCCCTCGCTCTCCGAGTCCGTGTCGGAGCCGCGGCGCCGCCTGCGCTTCGGCATGACCTCGAAGTCGGAGCTCTCGCTGCGCGTCTCGCTCTCCTCCCGGTTCCGGAAGGCGGCGGCCCCGCCCACGGGGAGATCGGCGCGGGAGCGGGGATCCCGGTAAGGGTACTCCCCTCGGCTACGGCCGCGACCCCCCCGGCTCCTCCCGCCGTATGTCCCTCTGTAGCTCCGCCCCCTGGAGTAATACTCTCCACGGCCGCGGCCTTTGAAGCCGTCGGCAGGCCACTCCCGGTCCCTGTCCATCTCCCGCTCCCGGTCCCTGCCCAGGTCCCTTCCCGGGTCCCTGCCCGGGTCCCTGCCCAGGTCCCTTCCCGGGTCCCTGCCCAGGTCCCTTCCCGGGTCCCTGCCCAGGTCCCTGCCCAGGTCCCTGCCCAGGTCCCTGTCCCGCTCCCGGTCTCTGTCACGTTCCCTCTCTCGCTCCTCACGCCGGTACGCCCGCGGAGGGAGGTTCGACTCTTTCCTGGGGGGAAGTTTGGGTTCTGGATGCTTGCCGTTGCTGGCTGGTTTCTCTAGTTTCTCCTCCTGCGAAGACGAGGTGGGCACCCCGGATGAGGGCTGCGAGTCCCTGGCCCTTGGCGGTCCATGGGCCACCTCGGTGGGCTCGGCTGCCTCTCTCGGGCCTTCGGCCGGAGGCCTGGATCCCTCCGAAACGGCGGCGGCGGCGGACTGCGCTTTAGGTGCGGCTTCCTTTTTGGGCTTTTCTACTCGCTCGCCCCTCTCGTGGCGCTTCTCCCTCTCCTCCCTCTGCTCACGCTCCTCCTTCATGTCCCTGAGGACTGGCTTCTTTATGGGGCCCGACCGGCGCAGGGGCCTCTCCCCGCTTGGACCCTCCCTGCGGCTGGCTCCGGACCTCCCGCCCCAGCGCAGCTCTGCCTTCTGCTTGCTGGAGGCCGGCAGGGCCAGCTTCTCTGACTTGTGGAGGACATCGGCCGGTGGCGTGGCCCGGCTACTGCTCAAGGCCTGGGAAAATGACTCGTTCCTCAGCTTCTCGTCGGCTTTCTCTGCCGCGTCTTGGAGCTCCATGGATTTAGCTCCAAGGGGCAGGCCTTCGAACCTGGGCTCGTCGTTTTTAAGAGAGTGGTTTGAACCGTGGGACACGCTCCTCTGGAGCATGGCCTGGCCAAGGGCTTCCACCTCCTCCCCGCTAGGCAGGCCTGGGTCCTCAAGGTCGAAACCAGAGCCCACAGGGGCTCTGTCCAAAGGGAGAGGGAGGTCCTCTGGGCCCTGTCCAAATGAAGACAGTGCCTCCGTGGGGGCACGGAAAAAGTCACTTTTGCGCGACTCCATTGAGCTGTGGTCCTGGGGGTACATGGCAGAAAGGCCTCGGTCCAGGTCCAACCCCGAATCCAGCCTGCAGAACAAAGACACATTTTATATTTAAAAAAAAAACTCTTTAAAGTTGATTTCTGCGGGATGCACGGGTATGGTTGCATGGATATATGTGGCATGTACAGTCCCTGGGGTTGGAGATCTTCCTACCTAGACTCCTTGCAGTCTTCCCTTCCTTTAGGAGGTGTGACCGAGGGCAAGGGTTCAGACTGGCCGTAGCCATCCGAGCCCCACACCATGCGTGGCTCAGAGGGCAGGCCGTGGTCTCGACTGGGCCGGGTCAAGTGGTCGAAGGAGTCTGAGCTGGAGCTGGAGTTGTCCCCTGGCTCCCTGCGCACAATCTGCTTCGGAGCCATTCTCCCTGCCAAGCCAGACACACACACACACGCACAACATGGATGAGGGCTACATCGTAACACTGGGTCCAGTGCTACTCATCAACCACACAGCCAGTGACACATGTTGTTCCTGTGTAGGGCTGTACAATGACAACAGGGCTGTACAATGAAAATGATCTCAAGATGGAGATAATTTTCCCCGATATTGTGATTGTTCAGGGAGATTAACTGAAAAGCAAATCATGTGGCACCTACCGTTGCAATGTGATAACTGTATAACTGCAATGTAACTGGGCGTACAAAATCTGATGTATGGTGACCTAACGACCGCGATCAGCATGACGTGAATCGTGCCGCGCTATACCTGGGTGCATGTTGGGCTGCATGTCCATGGGTGGGCGTCCTGACATCATGCGGGGGTCCATGTAAGACTGCATCATGAGCCAGCGGGGGTCAAATCCCATGGTGGCCAGGTGCTGATGGTGAGGACCCATGGGCTGGTACACGGACCGGTGCTGCTGGGAGGCTGAAACCCCCGTTCCAGTGGCTGATGGGGACACGGAGCCACCACTGTGCTGCTGTTGTTGCTGCTGCTGCTGCTGTTGCTGCTGCTGCTGCTGTTGCTGCTGTTGTTGTTGCCATTGTTGCTGTTTCATCTGCTCCTGGAGCGAGGGATCACAACATGGTGACTATTTGGATTATTGGAAATCAATTGTATTAAATGATCAATTTATTATCAATAATGCCCCCCACCCCATGAAATATTGTCACACTGCTGTGTATTAATTGTACACTCTTTATACTGAAGGTCACGTTTAGGGGAGCTCAAAGGTCATACTGACAGACAGACATCTGGATATTTACTGCAAGGAGATCCCTCACACACATACCTGCTGCCTGAGGAAGCGAGGAGGCAGAGATTTCTGGAATTGTTTGGAGTAGCCGGAGGTCAGCGGGGGTCGCATGGCGGCCCCAGCCTCCCCCTCCAGCTCTGAGGGAGCAATGGAGACTTCTTCAGAGTTGGGAGGGTCCATACGGGGCAAGGAAAGGTGGGGCTCTTCTATAGGGAGCAGGACATACAATCACATGCGGAGCAGGTGTGAGACATTTATGCCAAATGTATATGAAACCGACATGACATTATGGCTAAGAATTTCACACAATTCTAAGTAATCTAATTCTAGGTTGAACTCTTTTAGTTAAACTTTTCATCTTGTTGAATTGCGGATTGTGGCATTTAAGATCCGATTTGTCACAGTCTTCAGCAGACCACAAAGCCACAAGTCCTTCCCGAACGTCCCGGTGGGCTCACCTCGGCTGTCGTCCATGTTGAAATAGTCTCTGATGGGCATGGGCGTCCGGTCAGGGTGACCCTTCTCAACCAGCGGGCCCAGGTCTGCCAAGGGGCCATCGGCGCCACTTGGAGGGTCGGGAGCCACGACGACAGACCTCTGGACCGGAGGACTAGGCTGACGTGCCACAAAGTGAACCTCCTCCTCAACGCTGGCCTCCACCACCTCCCTCTCCCGCATGTCCCTCTCCTGCTCCACCCGCTCCCTCTCCAGCCTCTCCCGGTCTCTCTCCACCCTCTCCCTCTCCAGCTTCTCCTGCTTCTCCCGGTCTCTCTCCACCCTCTCTCTCTCTGCCCTCTCACTCTCCACCCTCTCTCTCTCCAGCCGCTCCCGCTCCCTCTCCACCCGGTCCCGCTCCACCCGGTCCCTCTCCACCTGCTCCCTCTCCAGCCTCTCCTTGTCTGGGGGAGGAGCTTGCGTCGTCAAGGGCGGGGGCTGTGCTATCGACGGCGCTGCGTTCAAAGTGGGCGGGGGCGCCGCCAGCGGAGGTGTTTTGTCCCGCGCGGCGCCCGCGTCCTCGCTGGCGGCCTCGGGCGCGCTCTCGGCCACGGGCCGATGCTTCTCGTTGAGGCGCTTGAGTTTTTCCGCGCAGGCCGCCAGCCGCTGCTCCTCCATTCGCCGCTCCTCCTCCTCGCGGCGGCGCCTGGCTCGCTCCACGGCCTCCGAGAGATCAGACTGCTTCTTGCGCTTCTGTCGCCAGGCCTCCGAGTCCTCCTCGCCAGCTGCTGCAGTCGGTGGTTTGGCACCGCGAGAGACTCCGGCAGCTGCTGAACGGCCAGCACTCTGGCCCTGGGGAGTTGGCAGATGAAGGGGAGGGGGGCGGCAGCACAATTTATCATTATTATGTTTCCCTCAACTGAAGCATGTTCCACCCAGTAGGGGACAACTTGCAGGGTTTTCCTCACCTGGTAGTCATGTGGAGCTGTGCTTTTACTGTACTGCCCGTGGTTGCCAGGAGAGGGCGCTCTGGGGTCGACACCATCCGCCCTGGAGCCCTTGTTGCCGCCATGGTCCTCAGAGACCTCCTTCCCTCCAACCCGGCCGTCTGATGGTCGGGGTCTCATCCTCTCCACTTTGCCCATCCACTCCCTTGAAAACAGAATCACAAAAGGATGCTCTTACAGCTGACATCTTCATCTTATGTAGAATTACAGTTTATGCCGAATCACCAATATGGAGCCCAGAGCCCTTTTGCATGTATGGAGCCAAATCAGTTCTTTCAGAGTGCCACATGATGTGCTTGATTTCAATGTCCAGCCTAGCTGCACTAAAATCACCACGGTGCGTTCTACCTAAACCTTCATTAACCCTTCTTAATCAGGCTTAGAGGAACGAACAAATTCATCACTGCATTGTGAGCTCCGTCTGTGAATGCATCTGCATGGTCAGATGTGTTGGCTATACCGGTTTTTGGACCTTCAGACAGTTCTAATGCAGTTCTAATGCTCTTCCAGCACCACGTAGTGAGACGTATATGGTTACCGAGAGCTCTGGTTTCTGTTCACTTTACGTTGTGTCCTTCGTTGTCATCTACATGACATATCCATCCAAGACTCACCAGGCGTCTCCCTTCTCCTTAGCAGCTTGGTTCTCCTCATCGTCACTGAAGTTGAGTTTCTCTGTGTAGTCCACTTCCATCTGAGCTCCTGGAGAACACAGGGGGTTGACGGGAACATGACAGCTCACTCTCTCCCTCTCAACCAGCGTCGCCTCCACAAGCCATTACTCAAACATCTTTTCATGCCAGCAGAAATAACCCGGTAGAGATGAACAGTACGTACCGGCCCAGCCCTCATCAGCGTCAGTGTCCAGGTTGTCCAGCTCCTTGAGTTCTGTGGCACTGACGATGGAAGGCCTGTCTGGATCCTGGAGCCACGCCTGAGGAGGGCCCTGTGGAGGCCGGCCTGGTCTGGGGGCCCTGTGCACACAGGGGGGGGACACGGGGGACGCAGACACAGCCAGTGACGTAAAAATGGACAGTTACAAAATTTGCTGTTCAGCGGTTTCAAAACACTTGCAGCATACAAAATGTGTCGCAAGTCTGCCTTAACATGGCTGCATTGACTTGAACCCGTTTTGTGGGACAGGGTACCTGAGGTTCGCCTGGCCGGGGGCAAAGGGCATTCGAGGATACGCATGGAACATCTAAACAGGCAGATAACAACAGAAACATTAAGTCAACAGTCAGTACACAAACCAGGTTGGTGCGAATGCGCTCAGGAGCTGAAAGCTTAAAACCACGTACATAAGGGGGCATCATACTCCTGAAAGGAGGCTGGAACTGAGGGGGGACCCCCGAGGGAGGCTGCTGGCCCCCGTTGAGCTTGGCCTGAGGGGGACCAGTGGGGGGCAGTCTCTCCCTGCCCTCCCTCTTGTCCCGCTGGCCGTCCGTGGCCAGGGTCCGGCCCGGCTCGGCTTCCCCCGGGGGCGAGGCGGTGCCTGGGGCCGGCACCGCGCCCTCCTCCAGGGGCCTGCCCTCCATCTCAGGGGGGCTGGCTGCAGCGTTCAGATTCCTGCCCCCACCTTCCCGCCAGCTGCCAACATCTAAGATGACACAAGGAACAGACTCAGTGAATTGATCAGCATGACCTGGTCCAATGGCCCAGAACGTTGGCACAATAAATACATGATTGATGATCAATAAGCAGTATATATCGGCCACGTGCAGGTAGCCATAGGGAGTACAAAACAAGAACAAACGCACAGCATTTTTTTCCAGAGATAAAATTACATGTCATTTGCCAAGTATTATTTTTCCTACATCGTTATATAAAAAAGGTCATTATTTGAAGATGTGTCAGATGGTACACTAATGTTTAGCACTTGAAATAGGTAGTGAAAAAGCCCTACATCTCTATACACAGAATAGCAACCACTATATCAACCATTCTACATACATTCATTCATTCATGTGCGTAATTGTATATAGGAAATACATATAGAAGTATAGAGGAAGAATAGTATAATGAAATAAGTGTGGGATGTGTACTTTGAGGTCTAAGGCTGGGGCCAGGTCCATAGGGCTCCTCCTCTTGGCCGTCTCCCTTCTCTGCCTCTCCAGCTGCCTGCAGGCTGGGGAACTCCTGGTGGAACTGGCTGCTCACACGTGGGGCTCCTGAACAGGGACAGCAAAGAATTACAGACATTAGCGACAATCTTGGTTTCCCCAAGGTCTCGCATTCTAAAAGATACCACTGGGACACATTTTGGACGATTCCCATTTACAAATGACACAATCTTCTTTTAAGAGGGGTAACGTGAAGGTTGACATGAACATTCTGCTGAGTAATAATCTATTCGTCCACATGCAAGGTTCAACAGCGGGCTCACACGCTTCAACCAGAAAGGCATCGCTAGGTTTCTACTTGGTTTGATTTGATTTGATTTACCGTCTGGCTGCGTCTGTGGCTTGCTGCTGGCCCAGGACCGGCTGGCCCCTATGGAGAGCTCTGGTGTTGGGGGAGCAGGGGGTTTGGGCTGCGGTGGCGGGGTCTCCTGCTGCCTGCTGACCCCGGGCGTCGTGGGGGTCAGAGAGAGGACACGAGGCATGAGCTCCATCGTTCGGTCGAACCACAACAACTAACCAACGACAACCCTTACAAAGCAGCCTCTACGTGGCGTTCACTGATGAAGCCACTAATGGATCCGTCTCACCTCTCCTCCCCTCCCTCGGGCCTCGACGCCCAGCCGCTGCCGTCCTTGGGGACGATGTTAACGTTGGGGTCGTTGCCCTTGTTCTCCGCCTTCAGGCTGGGCAGGTTGGCAGGAGGGGGCATCCGCCGGCTGACTGCAACTTTGCCCAAACTCTGGAGCCCATGTCTGGCAGCCACTGGAGAGAGGCGCGGGAGAGCCGTTAAGCAGGGGAAGCAGTTGAAACAGGCGGCAGACGCCACAATAACGCTGGCATTTTCGGATGCTCCATTATCACGGCGTGTTCATTTAGAATCCCAGCGCATAGAAAACCCTGAGACTCAACTTCTGAGATGCTCTAGCTCGACGTCACGCCAGACTAATTAGCAAATGCTTATTAGTCTGGAAACGTCTCAGTTCATTTTCGATAGCCAAGGAGCATTTTCAAAGGGCGCAGACCATAATTGCTCTGGACACAATTGGCTAGACATGAAGCCAATCAGAGCCACAAAACGTGACACATCAGTGGCAGCCTTCTGTTTATGAGCAGCCTCAGCGGTGCTCCACAGGGCGGCCCCACTGTACATCCTATACATCCTGTACATCACATATTAGATAAGAGCTTGTGATTGGCCCGACCCGGGGCCAGAGCTGCTGGAAATCGGTCTGAACAGGTGGGGGCCCAGAGGGCTACGCCAGAGCAGATAAAACATGAGCTTGCAGATTCGTCTGGTCGGCAGGCTGGAAGTGCTCAGTTGAATAATCACAAATTCCCCTTTGATCCGTTATTTACCCATTCATTTGTTATTCATTAATTAGCTAAACAAAACTTTGACCAACAAAAATCAGGTCACACAAGTCCAAGTTATTATCCTTATCTGAGCTGCTTAAAAAGACCCGAGGCATTGCAATGGACATTGTGTTTGCACTGGTGAAGATAAGAATGGAAGCTCACCTGCAGTTTTCTGGGTTTCCAGAGATTTGCCCTTGTAGGTGTTGAAGAGGCTAAGGGTTGCATACTTTGTCTTGCCATCCTTTGCCTTGGTGCTCTGCCCTGACTTCTCGGACATGTCGCTGGAAACTCATTGAGTCTGGTCCTCTGGCCTCACCCCCAGAACCAGCCTCCTGGAGATCCAGAGGGAAGGTGAATGAGTTATTTAGTTCTGAAGAAGGAAGGCCGACCACAAGCAACACAAGGAGCATCACATCGATGGACACACATCGATGGGTGTCATGTACTGGATGATGATGTCTATTACAGCTACAGATGACATGCAACATGTTTGGAAAGTGAACCACCAAGTTCACAAAAGTTTTGTCCGGGGCAACACATGCCTTGAGGAAGGCCTGTCACAACAAATGCGTTCGACTTATCGTACGACATATGGACATGACCTCGATCATTTGTTGAAATTGCCCCGTGTGTTTATATGAGTGTTTGTTTGCATAAAAAGGTGCTTTCACATTGAACGAGATTAGCCGTTGTGCTTTTTTTCCCCACGTCAATAAATCATTACAGATCACGGAGGTGATGGGCCTTCACACATACGACGCAATTTCAGTTTTTGCGAAAAAGCAACGTCCATTTTCAGGTCACACCAAGGTTGATTTTGACAACTCTGGTCTGGGAATAAATCAGTTTAACTTATCGATCAGGTCCCTTTGTCATAGTCACCATGGCCACTGTGGGTCGAAGGATACAGCCTTTTACATTTCTCAGCACATACTCAATTCATTCATAGTGGAAAACTGCATTTTTTATATGGATTATTGTCATAGCAGTCGGCGCTGCAAGCCAACGTTTACTTGCACTTTGGTAAATTAATAAAAGGCTGCTTATGACGTGTACCGTTGTAACTGCAGTTTCGTTTTGATACCAACTTTCTCTGTCCGTGATACTACTTTTAGTCAGAGGGAAACTACCTCAGAAAGGTAAAGAATGCCGCTCTTCTGCAAACTGCGGTTAGTCCCACTATTTTACACTAGGATTCAAAAGCGGCTTCACTGGCTATGAGGTTGAATCCTCAGACAGCCAAAGGTTGAGCCTCTTTCACTGCTGCCATCATGGGAAAATGCTGCATATTTGCAAGATTCTTTTTCAGTTTTCACACTTTTCCGTGTCATGTATCCTCTACAAGCCTGGTGTGAAAGGACCTTGAATGAATGTCAGCAGCATTTTAGCCAGTGGCGCCGCTTCGGTCCTCTGGTCTGCTCTGGCAGAGGGCTCAGGCAGCTCCTCCACAGGGCAGACAAGACAGGTGGAGATAACGTGGTGATAAACGAGGGAAAGAGGCCTTTTCCCCAGACGACTGCAAAATCCCAAGGAATATTCACCATGAGATGGTCTTACAATCACACCATCGTTGATTGCAATTATTTCTGGAACATTATACCGTCCCAGCAAAAGTAGTGGTCATGACAGACCTACCTTAAGGACCCCCTGGCTGTGAAAGACTGAAAGACAACATGTCACATGACTCGGCATGAGTCATGTGACGGTGAGGCTGTGCTTTCTCAGGGCGAGCCAAAAGAAACACTTCACCTCAGCGTCACAAAGGCTTCCCTCTACACATGCGGCACGCTGTGTTGCCATGACTGCACTATGCAAGCCTGGCAGCCGAACCAACCCATGGTCAGAAATGGTGATGCTGGCGTACCAGAGCAAATGGAAACAAAACTTAAAAAAGACTGAAAAAGAAAACAAGAGCAAAAAACATTACGAAAGAAGCAAGAGCCGTGCATGAACAGACGTGTGGTGGAGAGAAGTGAGCCATAGACCTGGGCAGCAGCCTCAAGTCACACAGGGGTCATTCATAATTGATACATTTGTGCTGTCAAACTGCATGCATTCTGAGGAGCTCCACTATGTGTGACCTGGTCTCTGAAGAGGAAAGCTCCACTTTGGCCTGCCTGGTTACAGACCCAGAGGTTGCACACCACACTGTGGGATTTCAGTAAACAGATTGTGTACGAAAGTGTAGTCATTGATCATTAAGTATTCTAAAGCATACATTTGAAATGTTCCCTATATACTGTTTATTCGGCTGCACTTAATAAAGGAAGCATCTATTTCCCGTCCTTGGCAGTTTGAGGCCAGTTAGAAAACTAGGCAGAAGTACCAATATCTCAACATGGGCATGACAATCAGCATGTTGTCCGAGTTCAGCAACACTGAGCTTATGAAAAGTAAAAGGTGTCATGCATCCATTAAAGTCAATAACTTGTGTCCCATTTAAATGTCCTTGAACCATACCACCAGCAAGACCCTGCTCTCCTCCTACAGCTGCTTGTTTTTTTGGATTGTCCCGAGAAGACTGATTACTCACAATTCATTAGGCAGGTTTGTAAGTGTATCTAACCTTTCTCCTGTGCAGATGAATGAAGGACTGTCCTTTGACGAGTGAAAGCAAATGAGGACAATGGGGTGAAAACAATATTTTTTAACTCTATGTTCCTTTTCACCAAATGATTTATGAATAATAGAAAGCAATATGAAATAAAGCTGAGACTTAATAACTAAATATATTGATATATTAACCACATACTATTGATCCTTTAGCCACAAAGGCTGGGGAATTAAAGCATCAGATTTCATGTCTTGTAAGGAAGTACATCTCAGGGAGGAAGGAAGCGCAAACCAGCATCAGAGCTTACGGAGCCACTGGCAACCTAAGCAGACGTCAGACACGCTGTCCAAAACCTAGAATGCACCTCACTCATTCCAATTTACTCTTAAATAACAGACCATCAATGATCTGAAATAAGGTAGACTTGGACAGCACTTGGGGAATACCCCCACCTGCAAGCCATAACATTTTTCAGCAATTTAGACAGACTTATCTAGAAAGTTAGCTTAACCACAGTCGGCACAACGGACGCTCATGTGTTAAGAGAAATGTGAAGAGAAGAGCAGAGTGTGAGGCAAGTCACGACCACATGTAGAGAATACTATACACGAGGCATTTTTCGGCTACTTTGGTAAATTATGAGAGGGGTTTCCTCAATCAAGCGCTCCGCTGCTTCCTGTTTGGGTCCAATGCAGACAGAGCAAGGTGGAAAAGGGATGAATGGCAGGCACTCTGCATCGTTGTGGCTTGATCCTTCCGGGGCCATCAATACCGTTTGGCTGGTCTCCCTTGGGAGAGAACACCAATTTCATTATCTCCCAGTCCACATAGGACTGTGGGTGGCGTCAAATCTGTTCAATTCATTTGGCACTTAAATGCTTAGTTTTAACGCAGTGTGAGAATAGACAAGTCTAGCAGAATGAAGATACAAGCACATAAGCACATACAAGGGAGATGAGAGGCCTCTTAAAGGTTCATAGTTACTTGAATAACCTTAAATCAAAACAAAGGGGTTCATATATTTGTGTTAGTCATCATCTTTGAGAACTCTAATGCATTACCATATTTGTGGTCACAGAGTGAGCAAATAAATACCGATCCAAATGCCTGACCACATGTATGTGCTTCCTCAACGAGTTCCCGAGTCTGCAGATGGAGATGATGAATCCTTTACTCCCTCCCTGCCTAACTCGTGGGCCAGCACATGCCCTCTGCATTACATGAAGTCCCACTTTTGTGCCGAGATTTAGTGAAACATCTAATCAACGTTTCTTCATGAAACATTACTGCAATGAACGTCAGCGGGACTAGCCAGATTCAGACCGTTTCGTGAAAACTGTATCGTCAGTTCTGTAAAACCGGTAGCAGCAGTGTGCAGGCCGTCTTCATGTATGATCCTCGTAACTGTTTGGAAGGGTGGCTCACAAAACGAAATCGAAATAGCGGCCTCACCAGCCCAACCTCACCTGACTTGGCCCAAAGGACGCTTTCGCCGCCGCTGTGTCGTATGCAAAATATCACCAGCAAAATGTAGCCGCCAGCACAAGTTTTGATAGAAGATGTGCAACACAATAGTGTTTTAGAACAGTCAGAATCGTGCCTAATTTAGCAGTTTCGGTTCACATTGGTCGCCATCACATCCACATTGACTCAGTTCGCTCATTCCACTGTGGCTACGGCACGCTAAAGGGCTAACGAGCCATGGAAACCATCAGTCTTGACCACACATCCCATTACAATAATACACACGTTACTGGCAAGTCGACGCACCTTCCAACGCCGGTGGCTTCTTTGTCCTGGTGTCTCTCGTATGACTTTAGTAGAATGTGGATATTGGCTTGAGTTGTGAACGGGTGGGTGTCTGGCCGGCGGATTACAAAAGCTAGCCAGCTAACCCTGTTCGGCTAAAGATGGTTAGCTAGTCGGCTCGTTGGCAAACACCAAGATGCTCTACACTTTGCACGGGGCCCGTAAATGTCTATATGCCTACTTGCGCTTTTCGTCCATTTAGGATTATTCGGGTGCTAACGGGGTATAATGATGCGTCGTCCCGTGTTTCAATGTCTCCCCGTTATCTCGTGCGAGACAGTTTCTCTCGTAGAGTGAGGGCAGCTCGCGCCGCGGCCTGTAGCACACTCAAAGATGGCAGTCTGTGGTTGCCAGTTAAGAGAATTTCACCCTCTTTCGATGTACATCAAAGCGCTTTTGTGTTCTCCACATCTTTACGAGAACTTCAGTCAAAATTGCTAATTGAAAGAATGGCCTGTGCTACACATGTATATGTATTATTATTTATAATACATTTAATATATAATAATTAATATATTATTTAATAATACTATCAAATAGTTTCGCAGAAAAAAAAAGATCTCAATTAACTCATCATTTCAAGTTGCTCCATGTGCTAATGGAATGATCATTTTACTTGGATGAACATTATGTACATTGAATAGACTACATTATTGAGATTACACCCCAAAGGCCTACATACAACAGTATGCTACTGTGAGACATTTGAACCCTGGTTGACGATATTTGTTACATATGAGTACATAGGTGTTAAATAGGTGTTAAATAAATAAATAAAAATGTACTGGCATCAATCAATGTTTTGTTTTTTTTTGTAAAATGTATGCTGTATGCAAATACGTCCCGTGGGGGTGTATCATAAATGCACCAGAAACGCAATAAAAAGGATAATTGGATATATGAAAGCAAATATCTGGCTAGTTATATTTTCTACTGTTGCAGCCTAGACTGAAACTAGACAAATTTTCTAAACCTGGCAACCTGACTGCTAAGAAGCGAAGCGTGGACCATTCGTTTTCCGGGGTCCTCAAATCCTTGCCGTCCGGCGGGTTATTTGATGTGTATGTTTTATGTGATGTCACAGCCAGTATATTTTTCTCAACTTTTGCTAAATCATCTAATTGTTATGATATTAGATAGTTCTATACTGGTTAAAAAAAACGTGTTCTTGTCAGAGTATAGTATATGCATTTAGTACTTTGGTATGTGCCTAGGTGTGACAAACATGCATGGAACATGGAAACGTGATGCGTTTGACGTCCCGTAAGGATGTCCTTCCCATGGAAAAGGCTGCCGTGATATAGCGCCATCTACCCTGACCCTACATGTCAGTGTCCCAAACCTTTCCAGTAGAGCACTTTGAATGAACTCGAGGTTCCCTACAGGTGCCTGTCTGTTTAAAGAACCTAATGAAGTTCCCTCTTTGACACAAGTGAGAAAACACGATGAAGTGCCCTTGCAATGGAGAGAGAAAAAATCCCATAGAAGAAAAGTAGATGCAGTGCCCTACAGCCTCCCCCACAATGTGCCCTCGAAAGCAGGCTTTCCTAAAGTGGGCGACATGGCGACAGTCAATGGGTGCCCCCAAATACTTTGTTAAGGTGATGAATTTACCTCTCAAACCTTGCTTATGTTGAAAACACATTGCATGGCCACTGGCAAATCTTTTCTGGGTTTTGCCATGGCAGATAAATTAGGCTACTACCTAGCTAGCAATTTGAAGTAATCTCATGTGCACTGCAAAAGACAAAGAAAATTGCCAATGACGACATAATAAAGTACTCATTCCCATTGTAAAAACCTTTGGCCAAAGCCCCTATAGAACGTTCGGATCAGAGGGGGCGTAGCTCAGTCTGAGCTGCTACCTTGACGTCTGACCACAGTGGTATGAATGGAAATGAGGCGGGATGCCGGACAGACCGTCTGATGATCATGTAGCGTCGCTGCTCTCTCTTCCCTTTCTGGACTTCAGCTTCTTCAGAGGAGACCTGCTTTACACAGCATCCTCTGGTTTCTTTGTTCAATCGTTCCTGGGTCGGTGCGGGCACCTTTGGAAAGGTGGCCAAGTGTTTGTTAAAGAAACTGAAGGCTGAACCAATTCTAATCCCTTAGGCTGAGCAGGAGGTCAGGTAGAAATAAATGAACACCAATGATTATATTATTGCATGATTATAATATTCATATACAGGTGTAGAATGTATAGAAATAGAAGAAATGCAGATTGTTTCATGTATCATTCTTCTCATATTCTTATGAGCGTCACTAATAACTACTGCCACTTTTCATATTTTTCAATTTTGCACTCTGCACCTTATTCTGCATTCATGCATTTCAACCCGCACCTTTATCGCACATTTGCACTTCTGGTTAGAACGCCAACTGCATTTCGTTGTCCCTGTACTTGTACTCTGCACAATGACAATACAGTGGAATCTAATCTAATGTTTTTTCTGCATTGTAATAATGCCTTAAATGTACATTATCAGCTCGCCATATTACAATGAGAGTGCTGGACCCAGACAGATGTGGGGTTGTGTGATGGATCAGCTGTTTTCAACATGGATTTCAACATCTGCCTGGACTTTAAGATCCTGGATGAGTCTGGGAGACTATATGTCAAGCAGATGGGCACCAACGTCTGCCAAGGGATGATACCTGCACCCGCTGATACCTGCTGTTTCAAAACCGGCCCATTACTACAACCGGTCTACTTACTTAAAGGGTAAAGGGGCATTCAGAAGACGCTTTTGTCCAAAGTGACTTACAATCAGTACATTTGAGGGGTTCAACATGTGGACAGTTGGAGGATGAGGGGGCTCAATGTGATCAAACCAACCCTGCGGTTAGTGGACGACTCGCTCTGTCCACCTGCTCTACCCACTGAGATACTGCCGC
>JAXIVH010000263.1:47500-80000 GCA_036785325.1 Urophycis tenuis
CGCACGCACACACACACACACACACGCGCACACACACACACACACACACACACACACACAGGCACGCATGCACACATGCACACATATACACACATGTGAATCAAGCAGTAGCGCACTTCCAGCACACGGTGGTCATGAGACCCTCTTGGACTCATGGACTCCAGTTAAGTGTGTATGGAGTCGCTCATCATCATCTTCTGAATGTCCATCGGTTTGTGATACTGATTGTCACCAACCTGTTGAGCACTGGCCTGCAGCAGGTTCCCCAGATGTTCCACCAGTTCAGAGAAGGTTGGTCTGTCTGTGGGACAGTTCAGCCAGCAGTCCAACATGGTCTGGTATCTTAAGAGGAAAACATAAAAAGATTAGTAACTTAAATGTATTTAGGACATATATGGACGCCATTCGAGTCAGGGGAAATCTGCACTCACATCTCAGTGGTGGCATAGTCTGGAGCTCTCATCCTGGTCCCCTCCTTCAGCCTTCTGCAGAAGGACTCATCAATGCAAACGCCCGGGTATGGAGACGCACCTGTAAGACAAGGGACAGGGTTAGATTAGAGGAGCGGAGAAGAGAGCAGAGGAGGGCAGAGGAAAGGGGAGTAGAGCAGGAGGTAGCACAAAGAAAAGAGTAGAGAGAGAGCAGAGTAGAGTACAGTGATGTACACGACAGCAGAGTCGAGCAAGAAAACAAAACAAATCCAATACATAAAAAATAACTATCTGCATTTAATAACGCTGTAAATATACCATATTCTAAAAAAGCACGGTTCCATTTATGAGTCCAAGCTTTAAACAAAGTGAGCCATGGCATGTTGGTGGCTGCAATGCCCCACAGGCTCACCCAGTGAAAATATCTCCCAGAGCAGGACACCAAAGGACCAGACATCGCTCTGCGTGGTGTACACCCGGTCGAAGATGGTCTCCGGGGCCATCCACTTGAGAGGCAGGCGGGCCTGGGGGAGACCAGCGGGCAGGTTACACTCTACACACTACAACATCATCATCTTCATCATCCCCATCATCCACTCTGCAGGATGGCTGCAGAGTGGGAGAGAGTGTTACAAACGGTTTGTGGCCGGGTTCGTGTCTCACTCACGTCTCCCTTGCGGACATAGTCGGGGTCTTTGTAGACATCTCTAGCCAGACCAAAGTCACAGATCTTCACCACGTTGTTCTCGGAGAGCAGGATGTTCCTGGCCGCGAGGTCTCTGTGGATACACTGTGGCGCACACAAAAGCATGCATACACACACGCACGCACGCACACACACACACATACGCATGCATGCACGCACACACACGCGAGCACGCACACACACACACACACACACACACACACAGACACACACAATTATACATTGTCATGTAGGAGGTCATAGACATTTTTTCCTTCACTACAAACAAAAACTGGGTAATCCGTCTACAGGATACAGAGTTCTTCTGTCGCTGCTGACCTTCCGAGAAGACAAGAACTCCATGCCCTTGGACACCTGGAAGCTGTAGCTGATCAGGTCCTCCATGGTCAAGTGGTCATAGTCGGAGCTCTCTGTGATCATAGAGACAACATTCACATTCAGACAGGCACTGATGTACACAAAACCGTTGTGTATTCTATGTGGCGCAAAACACAAACGCGTTCTTCAACAAAAAGTTCCCTTTCACAGCTAAATCACCATGTGTTCTTTGTACGTATTTTGACAAGCAAGAAAACGTATTTTGCATTTTGCAAGAAAAGTTTGCTTATCTGTATGCACCTACGTATGTTGTGTATACATCAACCCATTTCGTGTTCAACATTACCAGTTTGTGTTTGCTAGCTGCTATCGACTATGTGTATTACTGCAGCCCTTTGGTCAACGCTGATTGTTTTTAATTGTGCTCTAAAGTCATTTGATGACTTGACTTAAAGTCTAAATTTCTCATATTTCTTTAAGTCCACAGCACTACTGTTCATGGAGAACAAGGTGCTGAAGGGTTTGGTTCTCCTCTCAACAACCCCTGAGCCGCCGCTCTTTAACCAACAGGAACCGTTCTGAGCGGGTGCCGACCTCCGGGGGGTTCCGGGTGGCTGGGTGAGGCTGCGTATCGGGTGCAGATGGCCGTGCCGGTGCAGATGTCCAGCTGGGCCGTGGTGCCCAAGCCCAGGTCCACCTCACCCATGGCTTCCTCTGCACGGGCCCACTCCGCTTCCTCCACCCTCTTCCTCTGTTCATATCACCACAGGAAAATCATATCGTTTTAGGTCACCTTGCATTGGTTAACACAGTCAGTCAAAGAAGTAAGTTCAAAGGACAGTGTGCCCATGACACAACCCAGAAAACCTTCAACAGGAAAAGAAGAAGATGATAGCAGTAGATGAAGTAGATGGATCACATATGGAATATATGATTGTGAATGTGGTTAAGCTATAAGACCACAATCATACTGTTGGTTGAAATGAATCATGATATTGAGGTTGCCTGATATCTCGACAATCTGTGAAACAGCACCACATTGAGATTAATGGGATTAATAAAGTATTTTACTATTCTATTCTATTCTATTCTATTGTTCTGCTGTGTTGTAACTGGAGTGGAATTTGTGGGTGTTTGTGTATTCATATCCTCTGTGGGCTCAGATACATATACATGCACAGTGACATCAGCTGGGTTACCTTGAAGGGACTGTACTCTCCACGCTTGCTCTTTAAGTAGCTGGACAGGTTGCCATTTTTACAATACTCAACAATCACCATCAGTGGTCCTGGGCAGTGAAGGGAAGGGAGGAACAAGATTAAGGATCATTGTTGTCTCATGAATATATGGTATATACCCATAAATGGACCAGGCATCAACAGCAAAATCTATGCAGGAGGAGGATAGTCTTGAAACGTAAATGTCACACCTTTGTTGGAGACCAACAAGGGGTCTGGATTTATGTCTAGACATATCCTTTGTCATATGCTTTAAAAGAAAATAGTCATTTGATGACTAACTAATGAACAAGCAGTAGTCATATGATGACAGATGTCCTGCCTCACTGATGCATACCAGAAGAATGTCACTATGAAGATACTTGGAGGAGGTATTTGGCAGGTGTCTGCTCGGGTTAGGATGCTGTGAGGACTCACCGCCCGGCTTGGTGCAGGCGCCCAGAAGGTTGACCACGTTAAGATGGTGACCGATGTGGATGAGGATCTTCAGCTCAGACATCAGCGCGCGGTACTCACTCGACGTGGCGCCCTCTGCGGCACAATCGATGGGATTTTACATCATCGCCTCCATATCTGTCACTGAGGTCGTATTGTCCATGGAAGAGTTGAGGATTTTTTTCCTCCCCGATTTATTTTTACCTTTCAGCATTTTGACAGCAACCGTCGTACACGTGGTGATTTTCTCGATGCCAAAGGCAGCCGCCTCCACCACCTGACCGAATGCCCCTCGTCCCAAAGGATCGCCTTGGGTAACAAACAACATGCAATCACTCAACTAGCTTAGCTTAACTTGTTTGCAGCAACCTCTAGCAATGACAAGTAGGGTGGATGGTTAAGGGTTAGTGAGTAACCCCGATGGACAAAACACTTAACTGCCTCACCCATGCAAATATGTATGGCTGCACACAAATAATTTAGTCAATAATGGACTTCCAGTGATTTCTCTCTTAGATGTGTGGTTAATGAGCTGCTATGGTTATGCATCCTGCTGGACAGCAGACATCGGGGCTCCACCCCCCAAACCCTTGTGGCCGGGAGTCCAACACCACCCCCACCAGACTGCCCTGCCCGTATGCCGCGGCCGTGACTGCGGCTCACCTAGTTTCAGTCTGTCCCGGGGAAACTCCCACTTGTTGGCGTCGTACGTGAGCCTCTCACACTGCTCGTCCATGGGCATGTCCTCCGAGTCCAGGATCATGGACAGGTAGCCCGTCTTCACGTCCTCACCGGTAGGCTGAGAGAGCCACGGAGGGAGGGAGGGAGGGAGGGAGGGAGTCAATGAGGATGTGATTGAGTAAGAGAGAGAGAGAGAGACAGAGAGAGAGAGACACAGTGAGTGAATGAGTGGGCGTGTGAATGAGATTGTGGACATTCACAACCCCGAGAGGTCATCCCTGGTCATTTCAGGTCATTTGTTGTACACTATACACAGGACATTGCTAATGACCCTGTCCCTCCGATTGAGAAAGGCTATGTGTGTGTGTGTGTGTGTGTGTGTGTGTGTGTGTGTGTGTGTGTGTGTGTGTGTGTGGCAGAGATCGGAGTGTTGTTTTATGGACACAAAAGCAGAGGAGCCTTGATGAGCCAGCCTCGTTATTTTTAATCAGTGGGTAACAGAGGAGGTATGTGTCCACTAATGTTGTTGATTGCCTACGTGTGTCGCGTCTGCCTGCTTGAGTGCTGTGCTAGTGAAGGGAGTGTGTGTGTGTGTGTGTGTGTGTGCGTGTGCATGTGTGTGTGTGTGTGTGTGTGTGTTTGAGAGAGGGCTCAAGCATGGGAATGAACGAGTGTGCTGTTCTACTCAATTAGTTGTTCCTCGGTTTCATACCCTCTTTCTTCCTCGGATGACGAAGACTATCAGCAGCCAGAAAAACATGGCCACGACCACACAGCCAATAGGCACAATCAGCTCCACGTTGGTCTTCTCCTCCGCCCCTACAACAGGAGCCAGTGGTAAAGTTTGGTCTTTAATAGCAAAGTATCGAGTTGTTTGGCTAGTCTACATAGTCTTTGGTAACAAAACTCGACAATGTTAAAACATTACCATGACTTTGGCATCAGTTGACGACAAATCGCTGAAATCGTCAAAATCATCAAAATCATGTGAGGAGGGGCTTTTTGTCTTTGCTGTGTGCGTGCACTCCTGTGTGTGTGTGTGTGTGTGTGTGTGTGTGTGTGTGTATGTGTATGTGTGTGTGTGTGTGTGTGTTTGTGTGTGTGTGTGTGTGTGTGTGTGTGTGTGTGTGTGTGTGTGTGTGTGTGTGTGTGTATGTGTGTGTGTGTGTGTGTGTGTGTGTGTGTGTGTGTGTACTAGGGCTGAAGGAAGGGGTCTAGTCTGGAAGTGTATCTGGGCATAACAACATCCAGGAGCCCGTGGCCCCTGAAGGCGTGCGTGCCAGTCTGCTGTGCCCTCAACCTTCCATCCAGCACAGCGTCTTCTCCAACCCCTCTCCTTTTCCCCTCTCTCATCCCAATCATTCCCTGTTCCATCATATGCTCCGTCCACGCTTATTATTTTCTGTCACTGGCCCATGAGGGGATGTGTGTGACGACCAGGCCAGTGGCAGGTCACGTAGACCTTTACTGGAGTGGGACCGATTGTTGTTTGTCCCTGCCTGGGTGTTCAGTATGAAGGGAGGAGGGTGGGGTGGGGGGGGACCTCTCCCTTTGTACTCAAATCTCCACATTGTTTTGTATATTTCAGAACCGCCTGAAGGATGTTGTAACGGGGGTCAGCTTCCCCTACCGGAAGACGTGAGGTTATTCTTACACACAGACTTTGATTTTTAAAAATGCTTCTCCCTCCTCGGTGAAGAGGCAGGAAAACCTTGAGGCCGCGTGAAAAGAGCGGCCGGTTTGGAGCGTAAACGTGTGAAGTGTAAAGTTATGCTTAAGTTATGCTTCCGCGTTGATGCAACGCTAGGGGGCTTACGGACCCATTACGTCCTTGTGGACCCCCCTTGCGTCCACCGCAAGGGCCTGACGTGCACCTCCCAAAAATCCTAGACGCGCGTCGAGGCGATGCTACACCAACGCAGCGGCTTTGGCTGTGATTGGTCTGCTAACTACATCCGCAGGAGACCACTTTTCCGGTTTCCACCCGTAAACACCGCCACGGTGTGATAAATGCTTCGACTGATCGGCAACAACATATATATAACTTTTGCCTTCATGTCTGTAAACTTTTTTTTTACTCGCTAGTAATCCGAATGTAATGACCGGAATGGTCATTCTGGTCGCCCTCTACTGGTGTGGCATTGAATTGCATTTCGACGCATAAACCCCACGCAGAACCATCACAGTCTCATGACTGCATCCAAACAACTGCGTGGCCAGTGCGTGATCACTATGTGATCACTACGCGGAACCATAACCGATCCTTAATGTCACCGCTAGCCGGCAGGGATCGCTACACATTTCTGCGGAGACGCTCGGCCATCGGAGAGAGAGAGAGAGCGTTCAGCGGCTAGGCCCTGGCGCAGCGATGACGAGGGCGGCGGCAGCGCGGGATTACCTTCGGTGGTGAGGAAGGCCTGGGAGGAGTCACAGCCCCGCTTGTTGCACGCCGTGCACGTGTACAGACCCCCGTCCTCCTCCTTCACGCGCTGGATGGTCAGCCGCTGGTTACGGTCGCTCAGGATGACCCCTGGACACAGCGGCCTCAGTGAGCCTCGACCCCGACGGAATGGCGCCGACACACGCACACGCACACACACACGCACACACAACCACACACACACACACACACACACACACACGCACACGCACGCACACATACACACACAACCACACATACACACACACACGCGCACACACACACACACATACATACACACACACACACACACGCACACATACACACACAACCACACAGACACACACACACACACATACACACGCACACACACACACACATACATACACACCCACACAACCACAAACACGCACACATACACACGCACACACACACACACATACACACGCACACACAACCACATACACACACGCACAAAACCACACACACATACACAGACACGCACACACACATACACACACAACCACACACAACCACACACACATACACACGCACACAACCACACACACACACAACCACACACACACACACGCACACACACAACCACACACACACACACACACACACACACACACACACACACACACACAACCACGCACACAGACACACACAACCACACACACACACAACCACACACACAACCACACACACACACACATACACACACACACAAACAGACACACACACACACACACACACACACACACACACACAACCACGCACACACACACATACACACACACGCACACAACCACACACACATACACACACAACCACACACAACCACACACACATACACACACACACAACCACAAACACACACAAATACACACACACGCACACAACCACACACACACAACCGCACACACGCACACACAACCACACACAACCACACACACATACACACACACACAACCACAAACACACACAAATACACACACACGCACACAACCACACACACACAACCGCACACACGCACACACAACCACACACAACCACACACACATACACACACACACAACCACAAACACACACAAATACACACACACGCACACAACCACACACACACAACCGCACACACGCACACACAACCACACACACACACACACACACAGACACACACACACACACACACACACACAACCGCACACACACACAAACCACCCAAACACAAAGAGTGTTTGGGTGGTGCCAGGTGGTGGGGCTCTTACCGGAGCCCTCCAGGACGGTGTGGTTGTTCTTGGTCCACACCACGCCGGGGAAGGGAGTGCCCGCCACGTCACAGGAGAACACGGTGGTGGCGCTCATGTTGACCTTCTGGTCCGTCATGTTGCGCAGGATCCTGGCCGGCTCCAGAGCTGCGGGCCGGGGGTACAGATTCAGAGTGAAACGCTGGCGTTCGGGACAAATTCCCACCAGTTTCCAACGCTCGCTAACTACCGTTTCTTCACTCGCGTATTCGTTGCTGAAGGTTGGAGTTGGACAGGAAGAGAGCGGAAAAGGGAGGAGGAATGCAACCGACAAAAAAATGGTCCCCTCCCTCTCTGCTTCCTCCATCCTTTCTCTGGCAGTCTGTTGTATGCAACAGGCAAAAGCGATTCCCTGAACCCCTGAACCAATCAGGAAAGAGATGCCCCGATTTGTCAGACATAAGCCAGGAGTGGTCAAAAATTAACAGTGTCTCATACAGTGGCCGGAGATGATGGCATGACAACCTCATATCCTAACAAACTACACTCAAATGATGTCATTTGAATCTCTCCTACTATTAATAACACCAGGCTGATCTACATCAGGATAGGTTATAAGGAACTCGACGTC
Organism: Urophycis tenuis; assembly: GCA_036785325.1. NCBI lineage: Eukaryota > Metazoa > Chordata > Actinopteri > Gadiformes > Phycidae > Urophycis > Urophycis tenuis. The sequence goes on from JAXIVH010000263.1 coordinate 55,610, forward strand.
ACTGCAAAAATATGGGAATTTGAAATGTGCATTTAGTGATCACAACCACGGGGCCAATCAACGTGAGGAGCGAGCGAGCGGGCCGAGGGGCCGAGCGGCCGTACCTCTGAGGGTCAGGCCGCGCAGCAGGCAGGTCTTCTCCTGGGTCTTGATGTTCTCCACCTGGCAGGCGTACACGCCCTCATCCCGCCGCGAGGCGCTGGCCAGCGGCAGCTCCAGGCTCAGCTTGGCGCTCTGCAGGCCCGTCAGCGCCGCGCGGGGGAGGGGCCGCTCGGACAGGGTCAGCGAGCGGCACGGCCGGACCGACTGGCTGCGCTCCGAGTCGAGGGCGCCGGACACGCGGAACCAGGCCAGGTTCCGGTAGAGGAGCCTGTCCGCCTTGCACCGCAGCACCACCGGCTCCTCCTCTATGGGCTCGCTGGCCGGAGACGCGCTGAGCTCCAGGCCACCTGCGGAGGAAACAGACGGGGGGGAGTGTCAACGGTAGCGTGGCGGGATCCCACCGAGAGGGCTCGGTGACGAGTGATCCCTGGAACCGCTGCTGGGTTGATTCCATGGCCTGCTGTGTAACAGGGGTTCTGTTTTTAGCCGTGAATGCATCTGTTGTTTTTTAAACAGGGAAATGCCATGGTCTGGCCGACGGGCAATTTGGTGATGCCCAACAGCAACAACGCCACCCGAGTCCACGAAACGTGATGAAAGCTGATTCTTACGTGTCACATGGAAGACGATGACTCGTGAATCTTGTCCTATTTTGTTGGCTGCCAGGCATCTGTACAGAGCGTGGTCCTCAGCTTTGTGGATCTTCAAAGAACTCCCGATTTTCTTCATGAATAGATTCAGACTCATTAAGTGCCAGTTCATTTGAATAAGACATACAGTAAAAAGCTTTGACCCAAGTCAAAAGCTCCGGCCACTGATTAATTAGGAATAAGATGAGGCCTGGCAGCAGTGACTCGCTGGTGAAATGAGGAGTGGTGTACCTTTTGATCATGGTCAGGATCAGTGGTGATTCGATCAATAGGGTTGTGTTGTGTGCTGTTGCTGATGTCCCTCCAGCTGGTGCACTCATCCAGGTTGACCTCTGATGCTGCCAAACCTGACCTGTTGAACCAGGAAACAATGCAGTGAAACTCCAGTGCAATGCAATGAAACAGCACTGCATCAGAATGCAGTTTTTCATGCACCAATAGCTGCATTTTTATCAAACCTTTAAGGTGCAATATTCAACCTAAGAACTATTGTCTCCTATGACAAAGGTTTTATAGGAAGGACATCTTTCCCTTACATAACTAAAATATTAGGATGAGCTATGACATTTTTTGAAACAATGACTATCGAAAGTCTGTGATAAGATCTGCCACAAAATATAGGCGAAGGAGTGAAATCTAAAACGCAGTGAAGAGGGAATTCTGTGAAGAAAGAAGAGTGTGTGATAAGGAGGGGGGGGGGGGAGGAAATGATGGCGCAGAGAAGTGGACTTGACAGGAAGAAGCCTGGTTTGATATGAGAGCACCAGAGCATCAACAGGAAGCACAGTGTTGGGTGAAGGAAGTGATGTGCATGCCGAAGATAAGCTCCTGTCTGGTCTGGAGCCACTGCAATCTCCTGCCTGATTCCATCAACATAGCTTTGTGTCACAGCACTTTACCTGGGAGGAGACGGTTGTGGAGTTATGTAATGTCAAAGTGAATGCAATCCTGTCTCAACAAATCTAGCTAGCAGCTAGCAGCTAACTGTTAGCATCTCTATTGCTAACTCTGGACAGCAAAACGGTAGAAAGACGGCAATTGTGATTCTAAGGGAGAATGGGTGTGCTAAATATATGTTTGGGTTTCAACAAGTCTGAATAAATGGACGTTTGTCCATCGAAAGGGCACAGGGCACATTGTGAGCAGCATGAATCACATCCGTCAGTCTCCGTCGGTTCACTCTCATTGTCTCTCTCCCAGTAGTTTCTATCAACATTACGCCTTAAGCTGCTGTTCCAGCACTAAAACAACACTGTGTTGACAATGGCAGGGGGGGTTACGGGCCTGGTCCCTGGTCTCTTTCTCTCTCTCTTTCTCTCTCTCTCTCTCTCTCTCTCTCTCTCTCTCTCTCTCTCTCTCTCTCTCTCTCTTTCTTTTGCCATCTCTCTTTCTCTTTCTTTTACACCCCCCCCCCCCCCCCCCCCATCTCTATCTCACAGACGCAGACCCAGCACACACACAACAGAGCCCACAGAGAGATAAGGAGTGCGTCTGAATGTGTGTATTTGTGTGTGTGTGTGTGTGTGTGTATGCGTGCGTCCGTGTGTGTGTGTGTGTGTGTGTGTGTGTGTGTGTGTGTGTGTGTGCGTGTGTGTGTGTGTGGCTCACTGGAAGGCCTGAGGGCAGTCTTTCTGGGCCATCCACTCCCACTGGATGTGTGTGGGCACGGGGATTCCCCGGGCGGTGCACCTGAGGGTGGCCCTGCTGCCGTAGGTGTACACGTCCCTGCCCACCGCCACCTCCTTCTCGATGATGTGTGGTCGAACTGCACAGCAAGGAGAGGAGCGTCACCACACCGGGGGGGGGGAAGTTCAGAGTAGACCAAATGAAATGCCCTCGAGATTCCTGACCACCAGCAACAGACCCGTTCTCTTGATCTGACGCTATCGATCTGAGGCTGTCCCGACGCTGTTCATCATAGACCATTTTCACTGAGGTGTGAAAGTCATGTGTCGCTCATAATGAGCAACAGCCGTGTTTATCCTATGATGATGCCTCTGTCATAGACTCTCTAACTGGACTAGATGGACTCTATATATGGACTAGATGGACTCTATATGAACTAGATGGATTCTCTATATGAACTAGATGGACTCTCTATATGAACTAGATGGACTCTCTATATGAACTAGATGGACTCTCTATATGGACTAGACGGACTCTATATGGACTAGATGGACTCTATATGAACTAGATGGACTCTATATGAACTAGATGGACTCTATATGGACTAGATGGACTCACTATATGGACTATATGGACTCTATATGGACTAGATGGACTCTATATGGACTAGATGAACTCTCTATCTGAACTAGATGGATTCTCTATATGGACTAGATGAACTCTATATGGACTAGATGGACTCTATATGGACTAGATGTACTCTATATAGACTAGATGGACTCTATATGGACTAGATGGACTCTATATAGACTAGATGGACTCTATATTGACTAGATGGACTCTCTATGGACTAGATGGACACTATATAGACTAGATGGATTCTATATGGACTAGATGGACTCTATATGGACTAGATGTACTCTATATAGACTAGATGGACTCTATATGGACTAGATGGACTCTATATGGACTAGATGGACTCTATATAGACTAGATGGACTCTATATGGACTAGATGGACTCTATATGGACTAGATGGACTCTATATGGACTAGATGGACTCTATATAGACTAGATGGACTCTCTATAGAAGGTGTGTTAAAGAAGGAGGGCACTGAAGCCACGATGGAGTACATGCCATTGACAATGAGTTGGAAGGTGTGGCTCTCTTTATTATTGGGCTTGTTGGTCAGCACCACCGTGTAGTTCCCCGCATCCTTCTCCGTAACCCCATGGACCACCAGGCCATCGCTCCTCGGCTTGACCCTGTAGTCGTCCTTACGAAGCTGCACACCGTTCTTAAACCTGCACAGACGGACAGAGCCATCAAATAATGTCTTGTTTCATTAAACGGGATCGGACAAATTACCACATATTGTTACTTCAATCTGTCGAATGACGTTTTGATATATTTGTATGTTTCATGTATTTGGTGCATTCTGATGCTCTGATGCTCTGGAGCGTACCATTGGATGGTGGGCTCAGGGTACGCCGTGTACTTGATGGGAACGAGGTCCTCAGTCTGCTCTCCGACGGTCAGCTCTATCACATTTGCGCGAGGGCTCTTCAACTCAATGAAAGGTTTTTCTACAACACAGAGGAACAAGAGAGCCCTCGTTTAGTGCAATATGCATTCACCCAAGCACATGTACACAATCTATTTATCTAATAAACATGCATAAACATGGAGTTCCTGAAAAATAAAATAACAAGCCATTGCTCAGGTCAAGAAAAAAAAAGTATTTTTTTTTTAAGGCCCTGAACTTGAAACCTGCTGGAAGTAAGTAAAACACATCATATTTTCCTTTTCGAAACAAACAAACAAACAAACACATGCTACACCTCTGGCAGGTGCATCCTGGGTAAAGGACCACGGAGCCTGGGCTCAGAGTGTGTGTTGTGTCCGCGGGGCGCTGGGCGTGGTGCCTACCGTAGACCTTGAGGAAGGCCGAGGCGCTCTTCTCCATCTGGCCGCTGGACACGGTGCAGGTGTACTCCCCCGTGTGGTCGACCGTCACGTTTTCCACGGTGAGCGTGTTGGACAGCTCCAGAGAGTTCCACTGCTTCAGCTTGTGTGCCTTTGTGTGAAAGTCCTCTGAGCCGTTCGTGGTGGTCTGAGAGGGGGGGGGGGGGGGGGGGGGGGGGGGGGGGGGGGGAGGGGGAGTGACACGACTGAGATGCACTGCGATGAAAGGTAGAAGAAATCTTTCATCACTTATATATCGACTGAAAAAAAATCAATGCGTTTTAGTCGGGGATGAAGCCTCTGTCACTACTGAAGAGAGTGTGGTTGACTTTAAACTTTGGTCTTGTGCATAGACAAGCTTCACAATATCCTACAGAGGAATGAAACGGAAGGAGCATATCACATCCCTGGTATGTTTATCTTATCTCACACAGGAACGCTGAACAAAGGCTACAGACCCTTTTCACAGAGGCACCATCGTAGGACAAACACAGGGGTCACTCATAAGCGTGGCTCAGCTGGTTTTATGTACCAGGACACGGGTAGTAGACTTATCTTCACTCGCTTAGTCTGCTGCTCGCACCCTGGTACATCCAAGTAAAAGGGTCTTTGGTGCCTCCCTGTGGTGGGGGCGAGAGGGAAGAGCCTCCCATGGCTGTGTGTGCACAGCGTGAGTGTGTGTGTGTGTGTGTGTGTGTGTGTGTGTGTGTGTGTGTGTGTGTACAGAAGGTGTCACTGACCAGGCGCTGGCCCGAGTGAGTCCAGTTGAAGTCGATGCCCACGTTGAGCTCTGTTTTGGCAGTGCAGCTGAGCACCAGCCGCTCCCCGACCGACAGCCGGACCTGCGCGGGGGTCAGCTTGAGGTCATGGATCTTGTATCCTGCGGAAAGGGAGGGAGAGCTGAGTGGGCGGGGCCTGGCGGTGGATTTGCCCTCATTGTCCCCTGAAACCCTGTTCCCTTAATGAGACTCAGACCACTCCGCACTACAAAAACACATGTGCCATTACATTCCATTACAATATATTGCTCACCTCATATGATTATATTCCTCATTACACTGAGCGTAGACAGCATAAAACGAACTCATTCATGTGTTACATAAAAACACAGGACATGACGCGAGTGTTGGTACTTTCTCTGGCTTACCGTTGTGCATACCTGTGTGTGTCCAGTTTTAATTCTAGTCATGTTTTAAAAACTGGACAATGGGGCATGTGCATCAAAATGCAGCATGGGTTTTTTTTAGTTGGCGATACATTTTGTGTAATAATGTGAAATAATAATAATATAATCATAATAATAATAAAAGGTAAATATACTGTAACCTAGGCAAATGAAAATGTTGTTCTGCCAATGTCTCACAAGAGAAATCTCTGGTTTCAAACCTACAATGCCTCCCCATTATGACAAACCCTTTCACAATTAATTACTCACCAATGCCCAATACACCATTACTACCAATAACAATAACATTACATCACTGCTGTACTTCCAAAATGGAGGTGGCCATTATGATATGATGTCATGGTGGGTTGTTGCACCAATAGCTGCACTGAAAGTCATTACCACCGACCCGGATTGCGTGCAAGGTTTCTTGTGCACGCACACATGCACACAAACACACACACACACACAAACACACACACACACACACACACACACACACACACACACACACACACACACACACACACACACACACACACATACACACACACACACACACACACACACACACACACACAGACACACACACACACACACACACACACACACACACAGTGCCTAATTCTGCATTGACTTATAGAGTTGCAAAGTGGACAGAGCACATGTTGTGCTGCAACAAGTGCTGCAACTCAGATTTTCAGAAATAACATTTCAATAAATAACTAGTAAATGAGGGACATCGAGTGATCAGTAGTCAGGGGATATGTCTGCCACAAAGGTGTGGATGTGGTCGTGAAGGCAGCAGAACAATAGAACACAAATACATCAACGATATAAAACCATGCATACAGTGAAGATAAAATGACAGTATATTTGCATTCATTAATATGTGGAGTGGCCTCGATTTCCAGGAATTTCAGGAATAATATCTGATATATTTCACAGTAGTAGAGTGAGTAGACTTGCCTGAAAGACTACGTCAGATCCACAATTCTATATGTGTTTACATAACTGTGTTTATATTCAGTTTTGTTGAAAACATCTTGTTGGTTGTTTGTGCTGCGCTGTGTGTGTTAAGGAAGAAACATACGGTATACATACATACGCTTCCTCGGCCCAGGAATGATCACGGACAAAGTCTTGGATCTTGGACCCAGTTTTTGATGAACCACCATTTTCTCACACTAGTTTACAAATGTTTGTAGTTAAGATGAATCCAGGGTTGCATACATTGGAGTGATAGGAATAAACCCAGAACACTGAAGTGTCAATGAGGGAATTGTTTTTTTTTTTTAAGCCCCTCAGAAAGCTCGGCACACTTTGTAACTCTCTGAATTCTGTGATCTGATCAGCGAATTCTTATCTTTCCATTGTTTCATCTTGTATCTTACCAATGACAGCCACGACGTAGTAAGGCGACTTGAATGTCTCGTTGATGATTGTAGTCTTGCAGAACACCACCCCAGCGTAGCTGATGAGGTGCCCGGGGACCGTGAAGCCGGTCCTGGGCTCCCACACAGAATCCTTCCCATTGGGATGATGCTCCTTTTGTGGAAACCTCTGACAGACGCAGTGCAAACATTCACACATAAGCACCATGCAAAGACAGCTCTGTCCCTTGTCCTGTCCAGGTTCATCCAGGTGCACCCATGTATCTCACATAAAAACTCAAATGACTACAACGTAGTCACCAAGGACACACTTTCTATACAAACGTCCAGGCAGCTCAAGGATGGCTCCGGGTAGGCGGGGCATGGGTTCAGACCCCGAGATCTCATGCAAGGTGTGAGGCACGGCTAACTACAAGCGGGGTTGTTATTCAGTCTGCACTCTTTCTTACGGTGTGGAGCGTCACGTTGAGATCCTCCACTGAACCGCGGCACGGGATGACCACCGTCTGGCCCTCGCTGATGAAGACCACCTCGTACTCCTTCTTAGACGGCACGAAGGGCACTTTGTAGTCTGAAACCACACGACGCATGAACAAGTAGAACCAATCTGCATTAGACATGTCAGCGTGGAGAGCATAGGTGTGACCACCGATGAACGTGGCCAGTTGAAGGCGTACCCTGGACAAAGACGTAGACGGATGCTGAGGTTTTGCCGTCCTCCACCTCCAGGTCTTGGAAGAAGCAGCGGTACAGACCGGTCTCATTGGCGGTGGCATTAGTGATCACCAGTGTGGAGCAGAACAGCCCCGACCCACTACAGTCCACGTAGGAGATGCGACTGCTTAAGGACGAAGGAGTGGTCCACTTCAGGTACTGGTGACCACTGGGAGGGACATAATACATTCTCATTACATCATCAGTTATCAGTTGTGTCACTCTTAAACCCACAGACAATCAATAAGACATGCTTGCACACACACACACAGTCCCATGTACACATGCGTGTGTGTGTGTGTGTGTGTGTGTGTGACCTGTACCTGCAGGTGAGCTCCAGGTGGTCAGATTGGTTAATCTTCTGGACCCCAGTGTGGCTCAGTATCGGGGGCTCGGGTGTGAAGCGCAGTTCTAAAGCTTAAAGAACCAATCAGCAGGTATCAGAGTCATGACCATCCATCATGGAAATACAACCATACACATGAAAGGGGCATGTAGCAGACGCCTTTGTCCACAGCAACTTACAATCAGTACATTTGTGGGGTCCGACATGTGGACAGTTGGAGGAGGAGGGGGATCAAGGGGATCGAACCGCCGACCCTATGGTTAGTGGAAGACCCGCTGTGTCCACCCGCTCTACCCACTGAACTACCCTAGACCTGCACTTGGTCACTTTTCTACTGCAGCTATTTATTTATTTCTCTATTCCCCCCCCCCCCCCCCCCAGCTCCATAGTGCAGGTTTAAAGGTCTAAAGATCAAATGAGCTATTTTTATGCAAAGACACACAATGTGCTGTCTGAGGACCTTTAACTGTAATGGCATTGGAATAACAAACTCCCAATGCGTGGATCAAAAAAGACAATTCAAGGACTATCACGGCATGATCAAAAGACGGGAGGATATAGTTTGGAAAATAACTGCCGTTCAGGGCTGGATGTTTTTCAAATGGTCGTCCACGTTTTTTGTTCCACCGCTGCAGCAAATGGCGGAGCTGTGTCAAAACAGGAAGCCCGTAGAGATGGGAAGGGTCAGGCCGCTCAATAGTCCAGCACTGTGGAGCCTAGGTGGGGTTCCTGTTCCAAAGGATACATACCCAGAACCACCGCCCCCCCCCTCCCTCCCCCCCTACCCCCTACCCCCTCCCCCTTCTTCCCTCTCCCCTTGGAGGGCATAAGAGAATATTCCATCTGTGGAACATAGTTCTTGCCACGCTAATCAATCAAGTGGTTAAAAATATTATTTTGTATGCTTTTGTCTGAATTGTGAACCCTAGATGGATATGTCTCAGTGAACACAGATATTAAACCACAGTAAGACTGTATACTTAATTTCTTGTTATATGTCCAATATTACAGCATAACTCTTGATTGACAAAACAATGGACAATGCTTTTAAGTGAGTGCTCAACCTCATCCTGTTTCATTAATGGTTAAAACATCACTAAATCCGACGCACAATGTTAGTTTGTGTTTTCAGAATTGGTTACTTAATATTATTAAGGTTTATTACGCCTTTTCAATTAAAAAACAATATTGTTTTGTTAACATGAAAAACACCTACAGTGTATATGTGAATATAGCCGACAAAAACACATGCATTTCACATACCATCATTACAAACAATATATATTGAATTATACCGGTAGGTTAATTACATCGAAATGACTAATTTCAAACATTTCCTAATTTAATTGTTTTGACAGTAATTTAATCCAATCTGTTTGAGTCCCTTACCAATAGCAACGTTAATCTCCAAAATGATGCCAAGGAATGAGATAATGGAGAGCGTCCCAGCCATCATCCGAAAAAGTAAGAAGATCATCGCCGTACAAATGCGTCAATAACTTCACGGCTATGGTAACTTTACGCGTCCATCATTTGTAAATAACGAATCGGTGCCGCATTGACCTCAATGAAAAGTCCATGAATGTAAGCTTGGTTGAAAAATCATGGGTGCATCATCGAGATAAAGTTTCGCAAGTTCAACAGCGATGATACGGTCCTGCCTTTCCACTGCGGTCCCCATGGATTAAACTGGAGGTGCTGCTGATTACAGGGAGGGGACGCGCGGCGCAGTGGAAACGCGCGGCGGACAATACGCGGAACCGCAGAGGGAGGAGCGTCACGACTGCAAACGCGCACTAAAGTCTTTCGGCTCAGTCGATTGTTCCATAATAGCCTCCTTGGACCACTGAGTAATTTAAGTACTTTGAGTATTTAAAAAAAAAAGAGAGTATGCGTGTTAATTAGAATGAAGCAATCTAAATTGTAACCAACGTTATTATTACCATTACCATTATAATTGCAATACGAGTGTACTCAAGTGAAGCAAATAGTAGTGAAAAGTACACCAATGAAAAACACTAATTACATGAATATAGTTTTTTATTGTACCTCTTGTTCTCTTGGCCTCTGGCTCAGGTTTTTGCCGAAAATAACATTATTATTCAACGCGTAATGTATGGAGTACTGTATATCTGCACAACTACAAGGGTTATAATATGTATTCACAGGTGTTGTCTTTCTTTTGGTACTAAAAGAAAGATAACACCTGTGAGATGTTGTGATGTCGCAAGTGAAAGAGTCAATGTGAATGCTACTGGGTCAGGGTGAATAAAGCTTGAACAGAGCATTGATGGGCGATTTAATTTCCGCCTGAAATAAATGTAATGTTTTATAGTGTATACCAACCACATAGTGCACTATCAGTTGGCAACCCTATAGTAGGCTCACTGTAGGGCCATACTTATTGAAGTACAGCCACGACAGGCAGGTTTTACTCTAGGTAGGTTTTGGCAGTCTCCAAAATAAGAACAATAAATTCAATACAAACCAAAAATGACAATCGTGATGAAGCACAAACAGGTGGCTATCTCGAGAACCCATTGTTTCATGTTGACAGTTGACCCCTCCCCCCTTTCAAAGGGCGAATAGAATTCAACCATCGCAATTTCACCTTACGGCCACCAGATGGCAATACAGATATTGGATTATTGATTGGAGTCAATTTGCCTATTACCTGTGAACCCCTCTGTTAGCTACTACATACTGATTGTAAACACCACATGACGAGGTTAGAGGTTGATCAATGAGAGCTGGGACATTAATAAAAAACAAAGTCACGGTGGTCTTGTGTGGTACCCACGACCGTAACATGACCAATTATCATTTTTGTTTAATCTAAAAGACTGTAAGGGACCAACCTATTTTTTTCTTCCTTCGCTGATAACTGCAGGTATGTGAGTCTGTGTGACACAGGGGAACTGTAAGTGGTGTTGGTTCTTCCTGCTATGGGCAAGGGGCCTAATTGGGGGGTCCGACTCTTGGCACAATAACAGGGAGAGGATCAGCGTAGGCGGGGAGGGGAAAGGAAGCAGTGCACGCACACTTCCTCACACAGGATACCGGGCTTCTCTGAGGGGCGTCCTGGGGTCCGCCGTCTCAAAGACATCACAGCGTCTAACTTCCAAACACCCTTTATTACAGTTTCAACAAGTTGCCGTTTTGCAAGAACACACGCTACGGAGGGGCTTCCATACACGTGTTCCCCTGGCTGGGCTGGTGGACCATGTAGATCTCATGCTGTGGAAGAGCCTGCTCAGCTCTACTGGTAGAACCACTGCCAGGGTTAGGGGTTTGATTCTCACTACCGATGCTAATAATGTATGCCCTTGACATACTGTGAGACTATGAACATACACAATATACGCAATCAATTCCACCACAACGTTCTAACCAGAATCAGTGTAGCACTAGACCCTTTAGACATTTAGGCTGAGACAATAAGTGTTAAGTGGTGAGACTGTGCACAAGACCATTCAACAATAGAGAGCAGAAACTGACCACTACTTTTTATCTTACCAAAACCACCATAAGTCTGTTACATTGAAAATGTAAAACAGGGGATTTCTCATTCATTCTCAAATGCTTTACATAATTGAGTGCTATTAAAACCTTGTTATTCCCTTATTGTCCATGCAGCTGGGTCAACCTATTGGCCGACACTGCCCAAACCCTGCTGCCAATAGACAGTTGATTAGAGGTTTTAGTGTGTTTGAGTGTGTTGCATGACAGTGTATGGATGTCTGAACAATCCTGACAGCTATACCAGCCTGCTCACTAGCCAGCACCCAATCACCATGGACAATACATTTGCCTACATTATTTTTTAAAATTCCTATTTTAAAAAAAGTCTCCTTGCATGTCGTTTATGTCACCCATTGCACTCTTTAGAATCCCTGGAAGAAGGGACCCCCACTCTATATTCCTTCTAAAAGGTGTATTCCTTGTTAATTAAGGGTGTTTTTTCTTAGGGTTAGGGGGCTGTCAAATTGCGTGGCCTGTAAAGCCCTTTGAGACTGCAACTCTGATGAAGTGCTATACTAATATAATTGACCTCACTTTAGTTGATTCTAGTTTGATGGGTTGGACCATACATCCTTGGCTAGATCAAGGACGCCAAATATCCTAAAGTAAAGTAGGCCTACTGGATGGAGATGAGAGTCTCTCCAGAAGTATATCTATCATGTCTGCACAAGGACCAATCAGCTCAATGAAAGTGTTTCTTAGATTAGATAGAACTAGTAAACTATTGGGGTGTTCTGAGGTAGCATTTAGAAGAGTTCATGCAGATAATGATGAGCTCTAAACTGTGGGGCAGAGAGACATTCAAACATTGAAAAACGAAACTGTGATTAAGTGCATTGTCAACATATTTACCCATGCTTCATCAGGTTTAATTCTCTTTTCATAAAATGAGCATACATAACTAATTGCTAACATAAACAATAATGTAGTGAGACCTAAAAATGTAGAAAACGCCTAAGCACGAAAACTGAGCAGATACTGCCCCCTACTGTAAATATAACCAAAAGTAATGTATTATAACTAGTAACTGTATATATTACGTTAAATCAAAAAGCGATCAAACTAATGCTTTGCATAATTGCATGCTATCAAATTGTGATGACTAATTGGTCTGCTATTTTGTCATAATTGTCTTTGTTTTCATTTTTGTATTTAGGGGGTCTTCTACGCCGGAATTGTACAGCTTCTGAGCCATGATTCTCCACGGACTATTTCCTGATGCACAAAACATTGTGACGCGCATACGGCTCTTAGCTTGAATCTGGGCACCAATGGGTTGTACGCCAAATGGGCTGCTGTGTGATTGTTGTGTTGTGGTCATGTCTAGCATTGGGGTTTCTTTTAGCTTTTTTGATTCATAAGATATCACCTCATTTGCAGACAAAACATGAGCAATCTCCGCTGTTTATGTTTTTCCAGGATCTTATCCGATACGGCAAAACAAAGCACAGTAAACGTGACTATTGGCTGCATATCTTTGATATTCCCAAAAGGTGACTGTTTGCTAGTTATTTAGCACAACTGACATGGAGGCGTTTTGGGGTTGGGTTAACAAATTAAAAGTTAGTGAAAATAATATATATTTTCCCCATTCCAGATGGTTCTGGCACTTCTATGCGGTATCTGTTTTCTGGAACGGCCTTCTTCTCGCCCTGTCCCTTAATCTGAAGCTTCAGAACCAAACATATCCACAATGGCTGACGCACCTCCTGAGCTTTTTGTGTGGAATGCAAGGACATGAGAGTCAAGGTACATCTCAACGCATTGTGCTAGTCAACATTATAGCATGATGTGACACTAATCTGACTCCTCTTCATGCCATGTTTCTGTCTTCTAGCACCACAATTATCTACTTTGCTGGTGCAACTATTTCTCTGGAGTCATTCCCTCAGAAGACTGCTTGAGTGCCTATTTGTGAGTGTTTACTCAGAGGGGGTCATACATATGGCCCAATATATGTTTGGCATTGGATACTACATAATACTTGGACTGACAGTCCTTTGTTCCAATAATTTCCTTGATGCAAAAGGTAAGAATTGTATATTTTTTGTTATCTATGTAAATTATGACAAATTATTGATATTATTTATTACACTCAGAGCATTAACCAAGCATCTTCATTGAGACACTGGGTGTACATGATTCTTATAGGGAAACTTTCACATTGTGGGCAGTGACAAACTAACAAAAGAAACGTGAGGGAAAGATGAGGGATGTGACCATTGTTGAGAGTTAAGGATTGGCTTTGGCGGGAGAGGCCATGGCCACTCAGCCATAGGCCAAGTTCATTTTCAATACACTCGATGGAAGTAGACTGCAAGGATGTCGCAAGGATGCAAGACAACTAAAGGAATCGACACAAAATATAAGTCAGGAGATTGGCACTGTTCTCAGTATCAGACTTTGTAGCTACACTGGCAATGCAAATACTAACTAACTTAACGCCTTTCAATTGGATGGGGGCTATCTCTAGGTGCGAGGATGATTTATCCAAGTGCATTTTAAATTAAATGGTAAAATTTTAAACAAGGTTATATAATTTGTATAACATTTAATAGTGTTCTTAGGATACATTATGACAGTAAATATATGTTGTGCATCTTGTCTGTGACTTTGCATTTGGGATCTAAAGATAACTCTCGCTCTTGCCAGGTGTTGACTCTCTGTTCCACCAGCTGGATTTTGGCCACTTGTCAGGAACGGCTCTCTTCATAAGTGCTTCAGTGCTCCAACACACCTCATTGAGGACGTTGGCCAGGCTCCGTACTGGGAATTCAGGTAAGTGGAAGTCTGTGATTAAGTAAGTAGTTGAACGAGTTGAGCTGCATCTATGTGACGATGAACTTGTAAGGACTAGCATTTAAGTCTATTGCGTGTGTATTTGTACATTCCAGGAGCAGTGAAGACACTTGATCATGGCGTTCCCTGTGGAGGCTGGTTCGAGCTTGTGTCCTGTCCGCATTACTTTGCAGAGCTGCTGATCTACGTGTCCCTTGGCTTGGTGTTCGGGGGCCTCTCACTCACCTGGTGGACGGTTGTCTGCTATGTTCTGTTCAACCAGGCTCTGGCCGCTCAGCTCTGCCAGGAGTTTTACATAAGGAAGTTTGAAGGCTACCCAAGGCATCGCTGTGCTTTCATACCGTTTGTCTTTTGACAACACATCTTTTTTATTTTTCCTGTTAATTGTCTTTTATTTTAACATAATAAAGACAGAAGTTGTGCACTCAATGTATCAGTATCACAATTGTATATCATAGAACAATCTATGGGGACAGATTTGTTTCATAATTATTAGTACTAATAGGAGTCAATGTGTCAAAAATATGGGACCTAAAATATTTAAAAAAAATTCCAATGCCCATTTGCATTAGATGCAATGAGAGAACAGTTCAAAATTGGCTCAAACTGTTGAATCTGAATTTGTGGATCAAGTGGTCAAATGAAAATTTAACAGTTCACAAGTCATTTTTAGATTGCTAATTGCAACTAATACGTATGGATATAGGACAAATATTTAAAATGTTTGAGGTATTTCTGCAAAATATAAAACTTGGAATCAAAAATATTCATACAAATCTTTGCACTTATTAAATTGTCAATTTACAGGACCCATGTTAACTTTTACTGCCATGACTGCTATTAGTGTTAAACATATAATGGAATATAATTAAATTATATTCGTCTTATTGTATGTATTGTATACTAGACATTAGAAATAAAGATAGTTGATGACTTTGAAGCTTGACCATATTTTTTACTCAATCGCGAATGTTAGTGAAAGCCAGATGAACCAATAACTTTAAGATACGTAACCCAGACAATGGGCGTGACTTTTATTCTATCCTCCAATCAGGACTGGCTCATCCTTGCGTTTGAAGCAGCAAGTTTTCCACTTCCAAGTTTCCCTTAGTGGTAGCCGGGGTATTTCGCTGTACATGTTTAGGTAGCTAATATGAAGTTAACCAATTTGCTGCTAAGTATATCGTGTTACTCATGATAAACAACCCTTAATTGACTTAGTAGCTGCCTTTCTGTAGCACACCGGCCAATAGCTTTTTTGCTTTGTGGAAATGTCTGTTACGGTCGGCGGAAGAGGTGGCTCGGCTGAGAGAAGTGTGGTCCTCGTCCAGCTCGCTGCTGTCGTGTTGTTGTTGTCTGTCGGAGTCCACGGCACTGCAGAGGAGCCACAACCGGCACAACAGGCTCAGCAAGAGGTGCACACTTTACTTCAAATCGTCACGGTACCCCCAAGAGGTTTAAAATTGAGGGTCCTAGTCTCATTAGCGCTAGACAGCTAACGAAGTGCTAAGGTAGCTGATATGCCGAGAAGAGTTCCGGGTTCATGCCATTTCACGGTGTATGGTATTTTTGGAAATGTACACACTTCACGCTTTCATAGAAATGAAATGAAGCCGACTTGGTGACTGTAGAAAGATACCACATGCAGTCTGTGTTCTGGGCGATGTTGACATCCTGCGGACATAGTTTTACCCCATGGCATTTTCCAATAACCCTTTCACGTCGTCGAAGATATTCGTAAGAATGAATATAAATGCTACTCTATAACAACACGTTGTCGTTTTCTAGGCCTATATTAGCATTTTAACCCTCAAAAACACAAAGTTCTGTGTTTTCATTGTGTTTTTCTTCTTTCATTCTGCAGAAAGTACAAAGTACACATCCCTTAGTTGCAGTCAGCAAAGAAGATGATCCTACCAAGGGAAACCTGGGATTCATTCATGCCTTTGTGGCCTCCTTCTCCGTCATCATCGTGTCTGAACTGGGAGACAAGACGTTCTTCATCGCAGCCATCATGGCCATGCGCTACAACCGGCTGACTGTGCTAGTGGGAGCCATGCTGGCATTGGGCGTCATGACCTGCCTCTCTGGTACAAAGAGTTATAGGCAAAATAGCATTATATGATTTCAGTGTTGTCTGACCGTGTTCATTAACCGTTGACTTATGGCGCTTTTCACAGTGCTGTTTGGCTATGCTACCACCGTCATCCCCAGGATCTACACATACTACGTCTCCACGGCTCTGTTTGCCATATTTGGCATACGGATGCTCCGCGAGGGGCTGAAGATGAGTCCAGATGAAGGCCAGGAGGAGCTGGAGGAGGTGCAGGCAGAGATCAAGAAGAAGGACGAAGAGGTACACAATCCTAACCTTATTTAATCCACCTCAAGAGGGATGGGGGCCACATATTCACCTCAAAACGCTTAGAGGAACAAAATGAACCACGCCATTAATGCAACAAGTACATGCAGGCGAAATGCATCTCTTTCAGCAAGCAACTAACCTAGATAGCGCGGTTATGTGAAGATCCCCTTTCAATTCACTCAAAGGAGAATGTGGAGCAGTGACGGGTGGGGCCAGGTCTACGTTGTTCTATTATTTAATAAGCCAATGGCTTCCACCAGAGGCACCCTCTTGGGGCAAATGCACAAACGTGACCCTGCTGGTTTGCCCTGTGCAGCTGCAGCGGGCCAAACTGGTCAACGGTGCGGCGGACGTGGAGGCCGGCTCCGGGAGTGCCCAGCCCCAGAGGAAGTGGCACAGCTTCATCTCGCCCATCTTCCTCCAGGCGCTCACCCTCACCTTCGTCGCCGAGTGGGGGGACAGGTCCCAGCTGACCACCATCATCCTGGCTGCCCGGGAGGTCTGTCTGAGCCCCGTCAAGCTGCTGTTATCGTTTGTGTTTGTGTTAGAGGGGGTTATTATTATGTTATTATATGCTTTGTTCTAAAGCTCCTTGAAGCTGTGACATGCACCATCTTGCTAACAGTGGCCAAACAAAAGCTTTAAAATAAATTGGAATTCAGAATTTATAAAAATGCCAGAATATTTAACGTGGGATGAATCTAATAGTCCTTTTTTTTTTCTTTTAAATAAAGGATCCATTTGGAGTGGCAGTAGGAGGGACAATTGGACACTGTCTCTGCACAGGATTAGCTGTCATCGGTGGGAGAATGATTGCCCAGAAGATATCTGTCAGAACAGGTAAGCGTTCTGTCTCTAGTAGCGGATTCTCTTGCTACTCTGTTGGCTGTGGTTGTCTAGTGTCTTTGGCCTAAAGCGGACATAGTGTGAAAAAGTTGTATTCTCCCACATCATCATGGGTTAAATTGTGTTTTCTGTGGGTTTTCTTTTCACGCAGTAACCATCATTGGAGGAATAGTTTTCCTGGCCTTTGCTTTCTCTGCCCTTTTCATCAAGCCGGATGCCGTTTGATTCAAAGCAGGATTACCACACTCATTTGTACATACTTGTAAAGCTCAGCCCAGTCTGCAAAGCGAAGCTGTATCTTTGCCTATGTATATGTGTAAATGAAGCTGTGACTTGGATGGAACTGCATTTCTTTGTGTGTGTGTGTCAAACAAGACTTTCTGAAAACAGTCCACGATCTCTCTTCCTCTCTCTTTGGTAGTTTCCTCTCAAGTTTTATATACTTCTGTCTCACGGTCTAAGCTGTGTATAGTTCGCCTGGTCACCTTCGCTTTTTATTTACCGTTGGCGTAGTCATTTTATCTGCGCCACGTCTGTGACTCTTTGGTCGTTTTGGTCGAAGGTGAACCACTGCTAAAACCATCAGCCAGTAGACATTTTTTTAAGGATACAATCATCATTTTATCCATGTTACACTTTAACAATACCTGTTGAATCATGTCTGAGATTAATGACGCTTATAAGTTCAACATATATGATGTGGCGGTAAAAGTGTCCCGTGTTTGAAGCCATGTCTGTCTTCCAGTACATTGGTCGTGTCACTCTGACAGAAAACTCCACCAATGAAATGCCATCTCGTTCGGTACTACAACTTAGGCAGTTTAACAGGTAGAGCTGGACACATTCTTTTTTTCTTTTCTTCTAGTTTTTGTATTTATGTTCTTTGAATGGTAAAACACTTTTTTATTTTTTCCTTTTTAAATGTATGTACTGTAGTTCAGGAAAAGGCAACAGTAATGACATAATAAATGATTGTCACCATTGTCAGCAATTCTCCTTTTGTCAATATTTGACAGGTTGCTTCCAGTTGTAAAATGCGTCTTCATCCTTCTAGTGACACCGATGTACAGTTGTTGTTGTACAGTACACTTTACTGAATAAAATATTTGGGGTTGTAACACCCACCCTCCACTGAGACCCTTTGACAATTTCAGACTTTGTTTTTGTGTGCATTAAAAAAACAGACTGAAAAAGTTTCCTTTTGACTTTCATTTCAGGGACCAAAGTAATATTTGTATAAGCAATGATTCATGAATGGTTTAGTTCTATAAAATACCATGTCTTTGTAGGGTGACTTAATATTCAACTCTTGAAGAGGGTATCTTTAATTTATTTCAATGTTTACACGCGGCAGTAGCTCAGTGGGTAGAGCGGGTCGTCCACTAATCGCAGGGTCGGCGGTTCGATTCCCTCCTCCAACTTTCTGCATGTCGTACTGTCATGAGGACGACACTGAACCCCAACTTGCTCCCCGGGCGCTGAACACGGCAGCCCACTGCTCCTATGTGATATAGGATGGGTCAAATGCAGAGAACCAATCCCCTCCCCCCTTCCCTTGTGGGGCAGCCGGCCTACTGGTTAGGGCTTTGGATTTGTAACCGGAGGGTGGCCGGTTCGAACCCCGACCAGTGCGCATGGCTGAAGTACCCTTGAGCAAGGCACCTAACCCTTCACTGCTCCCCGAGCGCCGCTGTTGCAGGCAGCTCACTGCATCGGGTTTAAGTGTGTGCTTCACCTCACTGTGTGCTTCACCATCACTGTGTTCTGAGTGTGTCACTAATTCACGATTGGGTTAAATGCAGAAGACCAAATTTCCCTCACGGGATCAAATCAGTAATAGTGGGGCAGCCGGCCTACTGGTTAGGGCTTTGGATTTGTAACCGGAGGGTCGCCGGTTCGAACCCCGACCAGTGCGCATGGTTGAAGTGCCCTTGAGCAAGGCACCTAACCCCTCACTGCTCCCCGAGCGCCGCCGCTGTTGCAGGCAGCTCACTGCATCGGGTTTAAGTGTGTGCTTCACCTCACTGTGTGCTTCACCATCACTGTGTTCTGAGTGTGTCACTAATTCACGATTGGGTTAAATGCAGAAGACCAAATTTCCCTCACGGGATCAAATCAGTAATTCTTCTTCTTCTTCTACACCCGTTTTCCTGGTTGGATCTCTTTGGGCTAAGCAGCAGGTGGCAATTCTGATTACTGATGAGTATTTGCTGAGTTGAGGAAGGAACGGTGAACATATTTGACAATGCTGCCTGAGGCTACATTTACAATTAAGAGGATTTGCATCAATTATTCAGACTAAAGCCACTTATGTCAACATTGACGGTGTTGAAAATAGTTTTATACACATCTTGCCTTGCCATCATTTAGAACATATCTGCAAATGAAGAACAGATTCAGTTTAACATGAAAACACGGGTAACAGGATAAAAATATGACTATAAATATGAATATATTGGTGCATAGCCACAGCGTCACCGCTTCACAAGGAATTCAGAGGAAACAACGGTAATGAGTGGAGGATAAACACCAGGCTTGAATGTCACAGTTCGTTTATGTCCTTTTAAAAAGAAAATCTGGGCTTGGTTTCTATACAATTTATACCACTAGTGTAGAAGTACATATACACAGCTGTATGAGGTCTACTTTGGCAACAGAAAAAAATATTATTCTTGGATAATTTACTCATAATACAATCAATGCACAGTCCACCACATCCCGTCAAAAAAGTATTGACACTTTCGTAATACTTTATTACATTCATTTATGAATTGCACAATCAAGTCCCTTTCGACAAAAACAATATCAAATCAAGTACTCTGCTCCACTATAATGACACAATGGGTTAAAAACCTAATCGTCTTATTTCTGAATGGGTCGAGTTTTGCCTTAGCTAGCTGACCAGCAGGAGGAGCAATTTCTCTTGGACAGACTACGAACCCCCTGGATGGGAACATCACGGAGAACGCGCTGCTGTACAACAGCATTTTGCAACCTGTGGTAAGCCAGGGTACTGCAGGTGCTGCGCGGGATTTTATTCTTGAAATACACTCATTTCAAAGAATAGAAATATAGGTAATTCAAAATAAATATATTACAAATATATTTTTAGGTAAATATAGTAATTTGGCTCATAATTATTTAAAAAAAAAAAAAAGTTTTGTATTGTGCTCATGTGTTTTCCATTCATTGGGAAACACTGGGAAGCATCAGCAGTATCGCTGACTGTTCCTTCCCACTGGCCATGGCCAAACATGTTTATAAAGGGGGCGCCGGCCCCTGCATGTGCATTTATTCATTTTCTACTATTTGTATGAAGAGGTCCGCGAAAGGTCTTGATAAAAATGTAGTGGTACATCAAAAGTCAAAGGTTGACATCTGATTAAAGTGAAATGATACCCCTGTAACCCATACTGCTAGCTATAGCAAATAGCTATCTCAACTACATATGCCACACAGTCCTAAAGTAACAAACAAAAAGCGGATGTACATTTTTAAAAAGGCGACAAAAATTATACATATATATAATCTAACATAGATAGTCCAGCCTCCATGTTAAATTATCTGATGCTGTGATTATATACTAGCCATAAGAATTGTGAAATATTTATTTATTTCTCATTGTCCTGAAGTGAACAACGTATGTTTCGGTGGACGATGCCAGTCATTCTAGAAAAACAAGTTTATCTTTCGCTCTCTCTCAGGAGACCCAGAAGGAGCCCCTGGCACCTGTCAAATGCTACTGAGAGAGAGAACTTCCTAATGGTCCTACATCACCAATCAGCAGAGCCAGGAGCAGGCAGTGGGCGTTATATATAGCAGTGCTGGCTGAGGCCAGAAATGACGACTTTTGTGGTTTCTGTTGCCTAGTTAGTTATCCTGGCAGTGTGTATGCAACGAAACCTTCAAATAAGACTGATTGATTGATTGATGGAAGATTGATTTACTCAATTGTGATGAACGTCCTGTGATGGTAAGAGTCTTAATCTAATGCCTCTTCACCAGACAAGCCTGTCCACACGTGACAGAGTTCTAAGCAGGCTCAGTGGCGAGAAGAGCAGCTGCAGCTGATTACAGTGGAGGGCTGGGAGTAGATTACAGCAATTCATTCAGAGTTGTCCATCACAGTGGCCTTCCTGAAGAGTTTCCATTTCTCACATCGTTGTCATGGCAAAGGATGTGATACACAGTTGATTGACCAAAACAACTCTTACCTTTCAAGTCCGTTACTACATACAGGCAACCTCTAAAAAACAATGGGCATGGCTTCAGCTCACTGCTCATCTGGACACAAAGAGATTGAATTCTGCCATCACTGTGGGTTTTCCTTCTTTAAGCCCAGTATAACAACATTACGATACCCTCAAGCTGTTGCCTCATGCTCAGCATGAACACTGGGCTGTTCTCTCGCTATGTCTTTCAAAAATAAATAAAGGTTTTTTGCCCTGAAGGAGATATATCAAACAGGCTTAACTGTAAGCACAGTGCAGATATAATGTCTGCAGTCTAACACGTCAGTCTCATTGGGAGGTCAATTCATTTAGAAACGTTTAAAATCTAGCTTTCTCTGGCTGGTTCCTCCCCTAGCTTTAAAGGACAAGACTAAAAAACAAACTGTGACATTCACTGGGCCCAGCAGCACAGGCACAGTCTGCTATGCAGACACGCACACACACGCAAATGAACAAACAAACAAATAAACAAACATGTCCCCCTCGAGAGAGAGGAAGTCCATGGAAATGTCATCCTTCAAGGAGCTTCTTCCAAACACTAGAAAAAACAAAACCAATGTTCAAAGCTACAAACAACAGACTTCACGCGTTTCATGCATCATATAAAATATTAGTTTCTCTCTCTCTTTTTCACCATTTATCTACATGTTATATTACACGTTACATTCTGTTCATGAAAAGTCGACTACATGACATTCTTAAAAATATCTTCTGACTCGTAGGAATAGTTTGCCCCGCATGAAACAGCACAGCCAGCGGCCTCTGGAGCCGGGGCCAAACTCAGCCCACGGTTCATTCTGAGAGCCTCACTGGAGCACGCACACACACACACACACGCACGCCCACGCACACACACACACGCCCACGCACGCACACACACACACGCACACACACACACACACACACACACACACACGCACCAAGGAAAGATGGTGTCATTGGCGGTGGGGTTTGTCCATCAGTCTAGGAGTCTTGCCCACCTGTGACCATGGAAACAAGACCCCACGGAGGAGAGTACCGGGTCATAGTCACGCGCCCTCTCTCAGACGCCCTGCGGCGCTCACGCAGTCGGCTGCCGCCCAGGGATGTCTGGAGTGAGGCTCACACAGCAAAGCATCCTGGTAAAAAAAACAAATAAAGGCGCCGCCATGCGAGTCCCTTCTGTTTCTGTCTCCCCAGAGCACTCACCTGCAACAACCTGGGGCTTTGTTGGCCCCGTGGGCCCGTCCCCAGGTCACCGCGGGGCAGGTCGCCCTGACAGACTGTCAGCCCTGCAGGGAGACCCGCTGCTACTGATGTTGATGCTGCTGCTGCTGCTGCTGTTGCTGCTGCTGCTGCAACTGTTGTTGTTGTTGGAGCTGCTGCTGTTGCAACTGCTGCTGCTGGAGCTGCTGTTGCTGCTGGAGCTGCTGCTGCTGCTGCTGATGCTGCTGCTGCTGCTGATGCTGCTGCTGCTGTTGCTGCTGTTGCTGCTGCTGCTGCTGCGGCGTGGCAGTGAAGGCGCCCTGCTGCTGCAGCGGGAAGGCCGCCTGCAGGATGAACTGCGTGGACTGGTTGCCGTGGAGCAGCCGCGGAGCCTGGAGGAGGGGGAAAACAACAACGAGGAAGGTCAATAGTTAGGACTGTGACCCCGGACGCTATTTGGGGGGCGAGCAGGCTGGCTTGATGTTCTGAACACATGAGCACACCACGGTTGGTGTGACCATGCCACCGCCTGCAGCTGAACATGACAAGAGACACTGCGTAGGGCACAGTTGAAAGGGCGGACCCCTTCCCTCCTCGTCTCTCCACCAGGAAAAGTTGACCTGTGCGGGCCGGGGTTTGAGGGTTTGGCGGTTACCTGGAGGAACTGGGTCTGCTGCTGGCCCAGCTGGGCCTGCTGCTGGCCCAGCTGGGCCTGCGCGGGCTGCAGGGCCGTGCTCTGGGGCCCGGGCTGCCCCTGCTGCTCCGCCGCCGCCGCGTGCTGCTGGGAGATGCTGATGGTGTGGGTCTGGCTCTGCTGGGGGGCGAAGGCCGTCACCACCTGGCCCATGAACATGCTGGTGGGCAGCATCACCGCGCCGCACGCCATCTGGCCCGTCACCAGCTTGGTGAGGAGCTGCTGGCCCGCTGGGAACCTGGCGGGAGGAGGAGGAGCATTCAGAGTGAGCTCTACTGTCTCCTCACACATGTGCACCAAGTGCAACGGATTGGGGAGACGGGAGAGGAGATGGGGGCTGGAAGGGGAGGGGGGGGGGGGGGGTTGAGTAGGAGAGAGAGGGGAGGGATCAGGAGAGGGAGATGAATGTTTATAACATCTATTTTTCAGTAGGCCATTCACTTTTTTTATTTAAGCCTGCTAGAATTCAGAACACAGAAAATAAATCAGAAAATCACATCCTTGGTACATTTGGATGAGGCCCTGTTGGAGCAACACGTGACGCTGTGTACCTGATCTGGCCCGAGCGCTCCTGGGGGAAGGAGGCGGCGGCGCTGGGCCCTGCGCTGTGGGACAGGCTGGTGGCCAGCTGCACCATGTTGGTGGCCCCCTGCTGGGCGATCATCATGGTGTTGTACAGGGGGGCCGACTGCAGCGCGCTCTGCTGAGGCTGCAACACAACAACACACAGCTGTGGCTGCCGCGCTCCAAACAGAGAGAGAGACCAGGCAGTGGGGGGGGACCGCG
>JAXIVH010000263.1:85000-142500 GCA_036785325.1 Urophycis tenuis
CACGCTGAAAACCAACAGGACCAAGCTCCGGACCCGGGGCGACAGCGCCTGTTAAGCTGCTGCACCCTCCCTTTGCAGCCACATCTGACAGACTAACACCCGCAACATCACTCAAACTCTCAAACCCCACCTTCTCAGGCTTGCCTTCGTCAGTTAACCTCCCTTCTCTGTCCTCCCTACATTTCATGATTCTTCTAGTTTCCAACTACCCACTTGTGTTTTATTAGGTACCTATTGAATTATTTGACCTTATGTGTTCACTCTGTGAAGGGTCTTTGAGTAAAGAGAAGAGAGCTCACAAGTTGAATGTACAATTATTACCTATTTAAATAAGAGCAGAACCTCTACAATAAAACCGTACCTGTGGTCCAAGAAGAGGAACTTCCACTCTAAGCTATGTCTGGATGTGAACTCCACATGAGGCTCTTCTACAGTACACATCTCCTGGGGAATCAAGAGGGGTGAGGCAGGGTGAGTTCAACACTAGTTTTACAGACGTGTATATTACAACTGCTGTAATGTACACGTCTGATGATGACATAGACTACAAGATGAGACGTGCTTGAAGATCACCTTGATGAACTGTGGTTTCGCTAGACGCACAGTCGCTACAAAACACACTTTGTCTTCAAAGGCCGCGTGTAGGGAGCGCTGGATCACTCCTTCCAAACCATTGCGGGTAGAGTTAGGCACTGGGGTGGAAGGGCACAGGTCAACACCGGATCAGGGCATGTTGTTGTTTTGGATGTCAAAGCGCTTGCATACGTCATTGCAGCCCACCAGTATTTAGGGACTTGAAGTTCCCAGTGAACTTCACGTGGTCGTACACAGGCGGTTCTTCAGGGTCCCTCGTGCCTCTGAGCATGTGGCAGCAGAACTCCAACTGATTTTTGGCTGGGGAGAGAAATGGATCACATTGATAATGAATTTACTTCAATTCTAAATAGAACTATATAGCTAGCTATAGATACTATAGATAGCTATATAGCTATCTCAATCAACTAAAAACCTAGATGTATTTCTAAACCGGTGGTGGTATTTTCCTTGGCAAAAGTAGCAGCTATTGACAAAGCGCGAGATGACGAGATGTTTCTCACAATAGAAACATGGCCGTAACTAAGATGCATACTTTTCAGATATTCTGGTGTGAGTGTCTCTCCCTCCAGGACATGAGATGACAGAGCCTTGTACACGTCTGAATGCTCCACAGCAGGCAGGAAGTTCAACAGATTCTGATCCATCAGATCACACTGAAATGCACACAGGCACACACACACACACACACACACACACACACAAACACACAACAATCCATATGTTTACAGGATTCATCTATGGAAGCAGCCACATCGATATTGTGTAAGATGAATACCCTTTGTTTTAGCTTTGTAAATGTTATATTGGTTATGATTCACAATGTAAGCGTGTGATTCTTACTGGTAAGTGTTCTAGGAGGGAGGTGACACTCTCAGAAACGTAGATTATATTGCCATCAGTCAAAATGGCAAGGAAAAATCCATCCATAGCCTGTGAAGATAAAACACATTTAACTAGCTTTCATTCAGTGCATTCATTATTCATCTGGAAGTACATGGAATGGGTATAAGTAAGCCTGAAATAATTAGAAATAAAATAGCAATCATAATTATTGGAGACCTCAATATTAACTCGAAAATGTAATTCTACGCAAGGAATTACTTGTGCATAGGAATGCCCCTAATCATTGAGATGAATTTAGTTGAGGTGGGGATCAAACCGCCAACCCTCTGGTTGTGGAACACACGCTCTACCACTGAGCTATGACGCCCAGTGGGCAGCGGAAAAGCAATTAGCGGACTCAAATGTAACAACAATGGAAAGCTATAGGCTCAATGTTATCTCCATGGGAGGTTTTTGCATTTTTAATTGCAAATATCGCAAAAAGTATAACGCTTACAAAAAGTGAAAAATACATAGCACAGCCATACGGACAAATCTCGAGGTTCAGTCATTTAGCCTCCAATAATTGCAGAAATTTGGTGTGAAGAAGAATAATATGACGAAAAACGACATGTAGATTGCGCATTCCTATGCACAATAATAATGTGACAATATATTATGACAATATTTGATGATATTTTTGGGCTACATTGAATAATGTATTGCACATTGGAACATGAATGGAAAGTGGAAATGTTCGACCAGGAAAACAGGAAATAATTAAGATCACAACATATACAAACAAACAATATCTATTTTAAAAAAAAATGTAATGCATTATATGGCAACACATTGCCTAGCTCTAGACTCGGGCCAAGGACTGTTGGGTGTATCAATCTGACCTCCAGCATCAGCTGAGTGAACTCTTCATTACTAAGAAAAGAAGGTTTCCAGTCTTGCCGGATATCACTGGACTCGGACTGAGCAGCGATCTCTGAGAGAGAGAGAGACAAAGAGCGACACAGAGAGTTGGAGAGAGAGAAAGAATGAGAAAAGATACTTGACCAGGACTATGTTTCACCTCCCAATCTGACATGCAACCCTCATCACTATTCAACAATCTAAAGTCATCCTCGGCCCCCGGCTTCCTCACCTTTATGCTTACACAGGTAGTCAATGCTGTTCTGCAAGATGGTCGACTTGTCCATCTTCCGGCTGTTGCCAGGCAACATGGTGCCCAGCTCCTTGATGAGGACATTGAACTGGTCTCTGCGTTTCTTCTCAGACTTGTTTCGGGACACTCTGAGTGACCAGACAGAGATAAGAGGGGATGATGATGGTGGCAGCAGGGAACACAACACACACGAGGAACATCTTGCACCCAAGTGATGCAGCGGACATCTTTCTTGCATCATTTCAGATGACGGTGATATTATTAGGGCCTCAGTGGGCCGTGAATACAGTGGGAGTATTGGTGGAAAATAAGTGCTGTGCTCAATACTTATGGAGCATTATAGCAGAGAGAGGTTGTGTTGAGTGCTTGGGTCAGTGTTCAATCTGTTGTCCCTCACCGTTTAGCTTTGTCTTTCTCATCTTCTTCCATTGAACCATTAAATATGCAGCTGTCATCTCTGTGGAGAGAGAAAAACACACACACACACACACACACACGTGCACACACGCCGGCACGCACACATACACACACACACACACGCACACACATGCACACGCACACGCACACACACACACACACACACACACACACACACACACACACGCGCGCACACAGGGATTATAGTATTCCATGTTGATGAAGGTTTTCTATAAAGGAAACTTTACTCAAATTTTATTAAAATATTCACCCTGTTGTTGCTATAGAATTATGAAATTATGAAAAGCTATGAAAATCAAAACAATCCAAAAACTGATATACCAACCAACAACAAAACCCTATGGAAGAGCTAGCGACTTATCCAACAGTCCCTCAGTGGTGTAGTGCTGATATAACTACTCCAACACCGCCATGTGAGAGAGCAGTGACGCGCACCTAATTAGCCACTGCTCCTTTCAGAGGCATTGTCCCTGAATGAGACCGGTGGTGAGGTTACTCCTCTTTCTGTTCCGCTTATTCAACTTCCATTCACAATCAATGACATGTCAACATAACCTAGAAATCAAATGCCACATTGAACCCAAGTGTTATTCACTGCTCGCAGTAGTACGTGCTGTAGTACGTGCAGTAGTACATGCAGTAGTACGTGCAGCAGTACATGCAGTAGTACAATACAGTCAACTGAAGTCAAGTCAGCGTTACTCGTATAGCTCTTAATCACCGATGGTTTAACAGGATCATTTTACCTATGTTAAAGTTGTCATTGTCAGTACCTTAGGGTACTGCTGCAATACTTCAGTATATTAAAGAAAATTGCATTGCACTTGCATATGTGTGATGCTGCGGAGGAGAGAGTCAGGTGATAATGAACACAGGGGTACCAGGTCCATAACTCTGCCGCAGCTTACTTGTTTAAAGGGTAACCATCACCCTTACTATTTTCTAATACTGAGAGAGAGCACTGCTTCAAACACGTGTTGTGAAAATATCCTGGTCTGCAACATCAACTCTTGTTTCCACGAAAACACACCAAAGTTGGACCATTGACGTCATTGGTCCATGATTAACGTTCCCCATTTGTCCAATTTGAAAAATGCTGTCAACGTCAACCTTCCAAACATATGCAATGGAAACATCCATTTTGTAAACAGAAATGAGGTTGCAGAAAACAATTATCTCCCAACCCACGCATGAAGCAGTGCGCTCTAATAGGAGAAACCAGCGGTCACTACGTCACCACAAAGCACCGGCTAGTGCCGCTTGTGTTCCAACACTTGATTGATTGATTACCTGTTTACTATCCAAAACATCAACCTTCTGAGATACATTTAACTGCCATCCACTAGATCATATAGCTCCTATCTACAGTATATAACACATCATTCATCGGGGATAGTAAATGCAGTCACAAGACTGGGAGGGGTTAAAAATGGCGGGGGGTATTTCTAGGTCTTCAATCAACAGTTTCCATGGGAACGGCTCCGAGGGAAGTCCCTCTGCATAAGGTCAGGTCGGATTGCACACTTTCTCCACCGCTGGCTAAGTGTGAGGGAACCAGAGGAATGTTTATAGTTGGTCCCCTGGGGGCCCCTCAGTCACATGAGAAGCATGACTCCAGAGCGAGGAGCCCGTCGCTCTCAACGCGGAGGAGTGCAGCACTTCCTTCATAGCGTGCACACATAGGAGGCAGTCGTCACTCAAGTACTCTACAGGCACATTGTTGTTCAAAATTAGTATGCACTTCTGGATCAATATTTCATCATTTGACACCAATTTCTGGCAAATATAAACCTAAATTAAACTCATACTGCAGATTGACACATCATCGTTCCGTTCATAATTTACATAGCAAGCCGCGCGTTAGAACAACCCCTCGTGTAACCATGGCAACATGTCACTATAAATAACTTGAATGCATATATACAGTGAGACCACTGAGTAACACAACAAGGGTACGTGATCACAATTCACACGTTTGCAACACCAGCTTAAGCAAAGAAAGTAACAAGTGCGGACTTACCGGTCAATGCTCGTAGTCATTTTCTGTTCTGTTCTCACTGTTGTTGATCAGGGCTTTTTAAACGTGAGGTAGACATTTGTGAATGGACCTTCAGGAAAAGAAAAGAAAACAAAAACAATTAGCTCCTATTTTAAAACCAAGCACGTCGTCCCAACAAACACAAAGAAGAGGCCCGTTAAAACAATAAAACAGGGAGGGAGTGGGAGGCAGTATCCCCCAACCTGGTGAGCCGCCAGAGCGTGGGGAGGACGGTGTTGTGGCTGATGCAGGCTGGGCGTCAGGGCTCTCTCTGGGCGAGGACGGGCTGCCGGGGACAGCAGAGACGGGGCTCCTGGGATGCAGGCCAGCCAGGGACGTCACGGGCCGCTCTTTGTTCAGCTCTCTGCCTCTTCGGTCGGGGGCAAGACGCATGGCAGCAACATCAGAGTCTTCATCAGAGAGGAAGAACACACAACACAAAAGTAGATAAGTTAAGATGGCAGACGGCTGCTATCAGTGACGGCTTATAAAATATCTGCTAGAAAGTCATTATTTGAGTAATTATTTGCACCCAAGTGTGTACCCTGTATGTATCTAATGGGAGTATGGTAGTATGGTCTATAATGGGATAATTAACTATATGAGACCCATATGTCCCAAATACTGCAAGGGATAGATACAGACAGACAGACAGACAGACAGACAGACAGACAGACAGACAGACATACTTTATTGATCCCTGAGGGAAATTGCCTTCGTAACAAAACTCCAGGAGAAAAAAGAGGACACTCTACGTACAGTAGAGTGTTAGAAAATATAAATATATAAAGGAAACCTATGTAGAAATATAAACCTATGTAAAGTATTCAATACATAGATACAGTATACAGTAACCACCTGTTATCACCTGTTGTGATCACCACCGTTTTCACATTTTTTCAGCTACATGTCCTGGAGGAGAAGTTGCACTCAGCAGTTACACAGCGATTCAACAATGAGCCTTTCTGTAAAGGGGGAAGGTCAGGAGGTTCCCTGTTCCTCTTGAATCTAACAACCAAGGACAGAATCAAGGCATTAACCTTGCTAAATGCCATACACAGAGAGGCTCTTGCCAGAGAGCAACAGATGTGCGGTTCAGGAGCTAGAAGCTGATGGAACAGATGGAGACAGTGGTTGAAGCTGTATTTGATGTATTTCTCTTGTGTACAGAGATGAGAAGTGTAGATGAGAAGTGTTTTGTGAGAATTTCCTGTGTCAGATGTCTACTGACATATATTTGGAACTGTGGCTGCAATCATTTGTCAATTCATCACATGGAGAGGGTTAATCGGATTAATAATTTATTAAGTACAAATACATTTCCAGAATAATGTTGTGGTTTGGTTATATTTGGCTCATAGATCATTATAAAAGGAATAGTTTAGTTTTTCTTGGCTATTTGGCTAGTTGGAGAGTGCCCGTTTGATAGAACTTTTGATAGAAGCAAAAATACTACTTGGTATTCACTATTAACTATTTACTTGGTATTAACTATTTGAAGATTCTCTCTGCCTGCTTTATACTGTTGTACAGCTAGCAGGATACACGTCAACAGCAATTGGAATTCATTGGGAACATTTGGAAACGTGAGACGTAGCCGGTTTAATTCCATGGAGATGTGTGACTCTTTTAATACACCACCCACGTCAGTGCTATGCCGCTCTATAGTTTACTTTCTGTTTTGATGTCTGGACGTGCTAACACTGGGAGAAGAGGTTGACCAAATATGAGCAATTTGTTAAAAACAACTGCTGATGTGTAATATTCTGTGCTATCAACTGACTCATTTTAATAATAATAAAAACACAACCCAAATATGTTCATCGATGTAGTGAAAATGCTGAAATTGTTGCGTTTCATCCTCATGTATTCGCCTTCATTTACAATTGTACTGTCATCCTCATCTATTCACCTTCATTTACAATTCTACTGACGTCCTCATGTATTCACCTTCATTTACAAGTGTACTGTCATTCTCATGTATTCACCTTCATTTACAAGTGTACTGTCATTCTCATGTATTCACCTTCATTTACAAGTGCACTGTCGTCCTCATGTATTCACCTTCATTTACAAGTGTACTGTCGTCCTCATGTATTCACCTTAATTTACAAGTGTACTGTCGTCCTCATGTATTCACCTTCATTTACAAGTGTACTGTTGTCCTCATGTATTCACCTTCATCTACAAGTGTACTGCAGAGACTGAAAACATACAAGACAAAAAACCGAAAGGAAAACCGGACTTGTGGAAGTGAGGACAGGGAAATACCAGCGCTGTGGTTCAGCGCTGTGGTACAGCGGTGTGGTTCAGCGCTGTGGTACAGCGGTGTGGTACAGCGGTGTGGTTCAGCGGTGTGGTACAGCGGTGTGGTTCAGCGGTGTGGTACAGCGCTGTGGTACAGCGCTGTGGTTCAGCGCTGTGGTACAGCGGTGTGGTTCAGCGGTGTGGTTCAGCGGTGACGCAGACTGTGGCGGTCGGGGGTGGCAGCGCTTGTGTAACAGGCAGCGCTGTGTAACTGTTCGGCGACGGCTTCACCGACCTGATGACCCAGTGACCTACTTTCTCCCTTTCTTCATTTCTTCCTCCTTCTCCACCTCCTCCTCCTCCTCCTCTTACACACAATTAACTTAGTCACTGCTTCATGGTCGGCGTGTCCCTGGCCCTGTCCGCCACGTTCAACACTCTCACACACACAAACGCAGCCGTTCTTCCTCTAGCCACTGTCAGGCCACGCAGACAGCCGAGCCCATCTCCTTGTACATCACTTTAAAATGCACCTGCATCCCTGTATTGATGCGGACGCGGCTGCAGGGGTGGCTAGGAGAGGCAGAGACAACAGAGGTACTAAAAAGGTGAAGAATGATGCGGTGCCGCGCCGGTACCCTCAAACCATAGCAACCAGTCAACAACGTCAGCGTTGGACATGCGGCGCAGCAGATGAAGCCTGTATCCTCCTCACACGACTCCCACACAGGCCACGCTTCTCACTGTATTCACAAAAACATGGCAGCGTTTCCCTCTCACACGCGCCATAGAAGCCTGTTTGCCTGTGTGTGTGTGTGTGTGTGTGTGTGTCTGTGTGTGTGTGTCTGTGTGTGTGTGTGTGTGTGTGTGTGTTTGTGTGTGTCTGTGTGTGTGTGTGTGTGTGTGTGAGTGCGTGTGTGTGTGGGTGTGCCGGGATGTAGGGCAGCATATCTCTGAGGATATGACTCACTCTGAAGTGGCTCCGCGTCGCGTCCCCCCCCCCCCCCCCCCGCCACGTAGGGAGATGCCAGCGCGGTGACGGTGCCAACGCCGAGCGACGCCATAGTAACCGGCCTCAACAGCGCCGGGTAAAAATAGCCCACACTGAATGGATTCCTCCAACGCTAATGCCCCGCCACCGCGGCCCGGACGCCTCCTCTGAGCTCCCAGGGCCGCCCTCCAGCGGCTTGTTGCTGGGCGATGGCGTGTCATGCACGGTGTGGTTGGAGTGGGCGGAGTTAGGAGGAGTGCCCACCAGGCAACCACACGGGCGGCGGCGTGTCATCTGGGCGGGCATCGAGGTGTTGCACAAGTGCTGGTGGTTTACGTAAGATGGAGCGAGAGAGAGAGAGAGGTGGCGTGCGTGGTGTGTCCCACCTTCTTTACGATTCCATACAGCAGCCTTCCTCCTCCTGTCTGGGGGAGGTAGCATAAACGCAGTCAAGAAATACTTGACTGTATTTTATTATATTATATAATATAAATATATATATATATATATATATATATATATATATATATATATATATATATATATATATATATATATATATATATATATATATATATATATTTTTTTTTTTTTTTTTTTTTTTTTTTTTTTTATATATATTGTGCAACACCCACTCGGAAGACAACTATTACTTTTGGATGTGCCCCTCAACTAACAGGCTTACTTAGCTGTGATTTCAAATGTCACATACATTTAATGATCGAGAATGAATCAAATGGTCAAATGGATTGCAGAAGATGTGCAATCCATTTGACCACAGTAGTGTTAAACAAATGCCACAGACACAATCAATGTTCACCCCACGCTTCTTGTACACCAAAATTTGATTCCCATGTGTAACACACTGGACTTGATTTCATCCAAGCATTACTGTCATACCAAACATCATATAGACTATGCTCCAAGAACTGGTTAACGATGCATTTCATCGACAATCAAGTGTATCACGAGACAACTGCTGTTGCAGTGTTGTGTTTTCCTCACAGGATGACTCTCATCTATTAGTGGAGGGGGGGGGGCAGCAGCGATCGGAGAGGCTCACCTTTCTTGAACACTTCGTAAGGGGCTTTGGGGGTGAATTGACAAAATGAGCTCACCATTGCCATGGTAACGCCATAGTCTGGTAGACATCATTTGAGACCAGCAGAGCGGCCGGACTGTGTGGAGAGGCCGGCAGACTGTGTGGGTGTCTGGACAGAAAGCTCAAGTATCAATGATAACTCACTGCCGTCAGGGGAAGACTCACTGCCAAGGAACAAATAACTCACAGAATCATGAGGTCTATAATGGCAGCATAATGGATTATACTTACAGCCTATCTATAGCCCATCATGATGACGTCCTTTCCTACCTCACCTAAAAACCAAGAACCTTTACATATATGTTTTGTGTTTGTTTCACCTCTCCCTCCCTAAGAACAGTAGTACTTACTAATCAGCCATACTGAGCAATCAAATAGTTAGCCCCTCCTCTCCAGACACTGCCTACCATTCTTCATGATTGTACCACTTAAGCCTTTGAAAAGTTTAAGGAACAAGCTGTGTATCTAATCCAAGCACTTGAACATCCACATCACAGGCTCCGGTACAAAAGGGGTCTTTGTTTTGCCTTTTCAACCCGCAGCCCACAGACAGGAATGTCTGAGAGCAGATTAGCAGTGGTTTCCACTGGCAGGCGGTGGCCGTGGCTGGCAGGCGTCCTCACTGCCGCTGCTGCTGCAGGCACACGCTTCCAGAGGAGCCAGAGGGGAGCCAAGTGGGTCAGTGGAGCTCATGGAGCGGGACAATGAGCACGAGAGGAGGAGAGAAGGACCCACCCAAAAGACCCAAAGACCCAAAGACCCAAAGACCTTTACCAAACGCCCCACACCTGGGGATGCACCTATACTGCCAACCCATCTAACCATGTTACAAAATGAACCACCCAATACATGAAAGCCAAATGATAACTGAAAACAGCAAAAACTTGAATACTTCAGTACAAAAGTCAAGTCAATAAAAATGTAGTTGGACTGCAACCAAAGCCTTAAGCTGGATGAGGAAATTCTATATTCCACAGCAATACAAACAGGCCTAGTTAAAGAGAACCATTGGATGGAAAATGAAACAGAGAAGAAAGATGGGTAATGATCATCAACCTCACATTTACTCCCAAAAAGCAACAAAAATAAATTGCCTCGTTTGATCATCATTGTCAATAGGGCAAAATTACAAAAACACTACTTGTAACTATGGCAACTCAGCGGACACAA
This sequence comes from Urophycis tenuis, assembly GCA_036785325.1. Lineage (NCBI taxonomy): Eukaryota > Metazoa > Chordata > Actinopteri > Gadiformes > Phycidae > Urophycis > Urophycis tenuis. The sequence goes on from JAXIVH010000263.1 coordinate 95,580, forward strand.
AATGTAAATTGCAAATGAGTTTGCTGTTATTATTTAACACATAAACAAATTCAGTACTCAACAGCTCTGTCATAATTAGGGCACACATTCTTGTTTTTAGCACAGCCTTTACTACCTGGGCTTTGTAGAATCAAAGCAAACGCCGATCTAAGGGAGATAGAGCCTATTTTGCTCTTATAAGTTTTCCTATGGTGATAAAAGAGACCCACTTTACTCACATATTTTGTTTATGGTCGCTAACTGTTTCTATTGAAAAATACAAAATGTACAATTGTGGCTTTGGAACTAAGTCAAACCTCATATGATATAAAAACGTTCCTTTCAACAGGATCTGGCCTTTATGAACCCAGATGCTGCTGCACTTCTCACAAGCACCTGCAGGCAATATCTCTGATCCCTGATTTGGACTTCAAGGAATTATATTACGGCGGGCCAGGGTTTGTCAGATGGATTCATCTTATTCGTGGTGAACAGTGTTGATCTAAACTACAAGGCCCCTGCTTTGGTGGTACCAGCAATTTACATCAGAAGATGAATCACAAATAGGTCATCACAAGCTTCCAACAGAAGCAAGGAGCTAGCTCCAAGCACAGCCTCCATGCTACACTTGCATACAATGTGCTGCTCTACTGCCAAACTGAAACCTTTGAAAACTAAAAGCATTGTTAAGCGAGACAGAAGATGTGTACTGCTTCCCTGCTCTCCTTAAACTCAAATGTTGCTGGAAAAGCTAAGCGCTAACGGTTAATCACAGTGATATGCTGTGCCGACCAAGGAACAGATTGGTCCTGTGGCTCCTGGCTTGTTTCAATGTATTTTTGGACGATGGAACGGTGGAAGTCTACACCATGCAAACATCAACACCACATTAGCAACACCAGAGCAACAGTGACAACTCCAACACTGGGGTAACAAACAGCACAGTCACCACAGTAACAACACCATCACCGCAGTAACGACATCATCACCACATTCACGACATCATCAGCACAGTAACGACACTATTACTACAGTACCAACGTCATCACTACACTAACAACACCATGACTTCAGTAACAACACACTCACCACAGTGACACTACGACATTGGAAGAGTGGGAGGAAAGTGAAGTCACAACACAAGCTGTGGCAGGGGATATTGAAGGACCATGAAGTGTGTACGGTGTGTAGGCCTATGTAGTGTAGCCCATTCTTAAGAAGATATGATCATGCCTTATTAAGTCCATTATGTTTATGTATGTTTAGAGAAAAAAATGCATAGTCAACAATAATAAAACGAATAGCCAAGTCAAACCAATAAAAAGACAGGAACATTTCAAGAAGATGCTTCATAGATTTGCCACAGGACATAGAATCAATGGTTGTTAGAGTAATTTAGCAATTATTCTGTGGAGCAATAACTTACAAACGCGACGTTTTACTTATCTGGCCTTGACAGAGGGTCAATGTTAAAGTTATGGACATTAAAGTCTTTATCGTGTATGATAATAACGGTCAAAATATGACGTGCGGGAACAGTATTATCGCATGCCTCACAGTCACGTGGACATTTTGATTTTTTGTATTTTTGTTAATCAGATCGCGATATCGGTTTATATTCTCAAAAAAGATCATATAATTGCTATGGTGTTCGCTTTCAGGAATCGCAGGCTATGTCGAGGATTACACTGCAATGCAAACCAAATACTCTATATAATACAATACCATATAACTTATTTTACTACTGCATGTTTGTTATGTCTCATCGGAGCACTTCTTTCTAAATTCAGTAGCAAATCAGCAAAACACACGTAGTGAATTTCGTATTCCCTCTCTGATCATGTCAGTAGAAAACTACAAGCTCTCCAACAGGACGGAAGCTAGTCTCGGGTGGTCGCATTCTGCTTGCACACAAATAGGTGAGAGTATATTCATTTAAATGAACATTATCGTCTCCCGTGCTTCTAACTTGACGTGACACTGACACATTTCCCACGTCTCGTATCGTAACAACCCGGTCTGTTTTCTGCTAACCTAGCCTAGGTTAACAGGACTAATCTAGGTTAACAGGACTACTACCATAGTTTAGGTTAACAGGACTAGCATAGCCTAAATTAACAGGACTAGCATAGTTTAAGTTAACAGGACTAACCTAGCCTAGGTCAACCGGACTAACCTAGCCTAGGTCAACAGGACTAACCTAGCCTAGGTCAACATGACGAACGGTGCGCTCATGACAGCTCGCGCCAGTCTGTAGTCCGGTGCTGACCGAGGGGCTAACACTAGTTAGCTTGTTTGCAAAGGTAATTACAGCAGTTTATAACAAAACATTCAGAATTTGTTGTACTTACTGTGACTCGCGACACACACATACATACGCGCGCACGTACACGCGCGCACGCGCACACACACACTCACACACACACACACACACACACACACATACACACACACACACACACACACACACACACACACACACACACACACACACACACACACACACACAGTGTCCAAATAGTTTCTCCTTAGACCATACAAGAGTCTGTCATTATGTGTCGGCTATGGAGTCTCCACACGCAGGAAGCGTTCAACTCGTCAGAAATGTATGTCAGCATTAGCCTACTTTTAGCTCGCCGGCTAACTTGTGTTAGATAATAATGTGGGTCAGCAGGCCTTGGCGATTCTCACATCAAGCAAGAGAAACTGCTCCGCTAAGTGTTTTTCAGCGCTCAGTTTGTGTCATACAAAAGCTGTGGAGACACACGCGAAACAAGCACATTTGAATATTATCAAGCAACACTTACCCCTCAGATAGTAGATCCTTCCAATGGGGGTGATATACAGTAGTCCGCTCTAATATTGATGGCTGCGCATGGTAAAGCTGACTGGAGCTGAGGAGGGGAAGCCAGCAGTGGGGCCTCGGCTTTACCTCGTCCAGCTCATCAGAACGCCTCGTCGCACAACACTCCACACTACAATGCAGTGCAATGACAACCGGCGTCCTCCCAGTCATCTCCGCAGAGACGCGGATGAACGAAGAAACGGCCACAAAAAAAAAGTAATGTTTTGAAGTAAGAAAAAAATATGACTGCAAAGTACTTTTCCTCACATGATAACAACACATGTAATAATACTAGTGATAGTAACATCAATAGTAACGTCTTAATAATACAATAAATCATAATATTCATAACAGTAATACGTGTAATAGGCCTGCTTATATATATGCCCAATACCATATATATATATATATATGCTATTTTATAACTATTACTATGGTATAATATTAGTTATGGTGTAGTATTACGTTTAATATTATTGTTTTATATATCTTTTCATTATTAGGCCCTCTGGTGCTGTTGTTTTAGTGGTTGTTGTTGCTGCGGTTGTTGTTCGATCCCCACCACAAATATGATATATGTTGTTATATATTAACTGTCAGTATGTAGACTATATCCTAGAAAATATAGCCTATCTGGATTGCTATCGCATCTTATTTTACTGATGGATGTAATGTTTTTTTTTTGCTATTAGCCGATTGAAAAATACATCTAAATAACACACTACATCAAACAAAAAAGATGCATATTAAAAACACAATGTACAAGTATTACAACATCGTGTTTTCATTCACTTATAGAATTTTAATGGTAACAAACCTCACCAAAGAAATTCTGGCAACTGCGATAACCTAGTGACACCTACTGTTTATAGTGATAATTACATGACATTAAATTACATTTAATGTGTTTTACAACGATAACATGATGGTGGATGTTGTTTTTTATTTGTTTTATTTAACATAGCAATGCTTTAACATAGCAATGAGCTCATTGATAACCCAGGGTTAATGACAACCAATCTCAAAACACTGAAACTTGAAACACTGCTTGATTTCAGATTTATTTTTTTGTCAACAGAGGAAATATGAAGGATTTTTAGACAAGATGATAACAAAATATGTTTTTTTACCATAAAACAGAACATGCTGTGTATTATTTACATAATTTGTTGGTTTGTTATTTTTTAAAACACACATAGCTTTTCTGCTTGATATACTTCTGTCACCAACATTTTCAGGGTCATTTCACATCAAAATAAACATCAGTCCATTCCCACATAATCGGATGCGAGCACAAGTCAGATTTTGACAAATATGTGCAGTTTGTGCCTCCAGCTCAGAATTTAAAAATAACATGTTGCAACATGGTTGGATACGGAGACTCAAATATTTTATTAACAATTGCTAAGAATCAATGTTTGATTTTCTTATGTTTACGTAAAATTCCTGATCACATTCATAGGAAACATGTAGTATATTGTACACATATTGTTTGTTTTGGAAAAAATATGCAGTTATTATTATAACTGGACATATAATCCAGTTCCAAATAGTTGGTAAATAATATTTCAAACGCTGGTTATTTTGTGAATGAATGCACTTCACCCCTACACTGTGCAGTATGGTCATGTATGAATGCACATTTATTTAGAAGCCTTTAATAGTGAATTCAGACAACCAAAGCAAGCGCGTGGGCGTTACAGTGTGTTTACACTTGTAAACAGGGATGTGCACAACAATAAAAGATTTCACAATGTTAATCACGTGCAGCATTTTAATTCAAATGCACATGGATAACACAAGAATGTGGTCCGAACAACAAACACATATCTGGGTGATGTGTGTAGGTACACTCAGATATCACACACACACACACACACACACCCATGGCATGGTAGTCTGGCTCTCTGGCTCTCTTTGTGCTCTGCAGCAGTTTGGGTCTCAGTTTCAGATTCAGTGATGACGCACTTCCGTCAGGAGTAGGTCTCTAAACGTCCACAAACAACAACAACAACAACAGAAGAGTACATTTTAACAACCTCCATCCCAGCTTCAAGCTGCTCTTCGTATCTAGCTAGTATCTCTCTACTTGCCAATGTGTTTATAGCAGCAGTATTTATAAGTATACAATAGTATTGAAATTACTGGCGTATCCAATTGCTGAGAATAAGTTTGAAATGTAATGGATGTGTTGAATATTACCTTTAGTGTCCTCTTATTCTTGGGATCTTCTTCCATTTCTTGGCTAAAATGATGAAGAACATGCTTATTAGGAAAAACCAACCTAAAGAGGAAGGCTTTATTGTTTGAATGATGTGTTCCTACACGGTAAAGGAAGAAGCCTCGGCTCTGGATGCCTGCAGGTCCCTGCAGATCCTCCTGGAAAACAATCATTTCTCTGAGAAACCACGCTTTTAGGGAGAGGAACTGAACAACGACCTTCCATTGGAGAGGCCCAAAAATTATTAAAAGAAAAAAAAAAATCAATTGAAATTGTTTTATCATGTCCACATCATCTAGATGTCCAAAGGACAAAAGAGCAGACCCACCCATTCGATCTGAGCTGCACCTTCCAACATAAACACTTTCCACCATGTCCTCCTGTAATTCCTCTGTATCCGCTATGTAAATGTAAGTTCCCCGGTCATCCGTACTAAATTTAGACCATAATTACTCCCCGCTAGCGAGAGAACAACTAATGCAGACTGAGATGGTACAGAGAGGCATGCTGCTGCCTTAGTATCCCAAAAGCTGTTATTGTTGTTTACATGTTGGCATCACCAGAGCAAAACACTCACTGTATTCATCACAGTGACTGAAGTATCGCGATCAACCCAAATATAAAAAGGTGCCTGTACCGTGCAAATTTTATAGCTTATCTTGGGAGCATCCTTTGATAAGAATGTGAACATCACACACATCGGAACGACTGCTATTGTTAACACACAGTAATAGATATGTATGTTGAAAGACCATCTTGATTCATGTTGTCATTGTATAGTTAATCAATGGCCCTTTGTAGCCATTGATGGTTTACTATAAGGCAAACAGAGAGAGTGATGAAACGCATATGTAGTACATACGCGGACTGAAACTTCTCTGTCTCCTCTGGTATGGACTTGAGGTATTAGCTGCAGGAGAGGATGGAACACAGTCTAATAAACACACACACACACACACACACACACACGCACACGCACACGCACAAACACACACATGCATGGTCATTTTCACCCAACAGCAGCCAGACATGAAGAGATTTGATGAGCAATAGTGCCAGAGAGAGACATTGTTTACATATAGAAAATAAACTGAACATGCAAAATCAAAGTTTCTATGTTCCTATACATTCACGCAAACTAACAGACAAGCACTGCGACGACTGCGTTGCATGACACCATTATGTAACCATAGTGACACAGGACAGTGTTTGTCATGGGAGCGTTGCTAATGATTCTAACTCGCTAAAAAAAAAATGAACATGAGATTCTACATGCATGCAAGTTGATAATCCGCTTTATAAAATACTGCAGCCAGCTTTTTGGGAAAAAAATAAGTGTTGTTTTATGTAGTTTAAGTTCTGTACACAGCTAAAAGCAACTCTGGTTGAAACAAGGGGCTGCAGAATATTTGACTAATGCACCTGAGTTTCCTCTAGTTTCATCACACCATGCTTTACACACCTTTGGCATGCCTATATAGCTATCAGAGTAATGGCATCACTGTGGCGCCAACATGTATTAAAGTCATAGATTAAACCAATATATATTATATTATATTATATTATATTATATTATGTGATATAATAATGATAATATTATGATAATATGATATGATAATGATGATACTATTATGATAATAATAGAGCAATACAATAATAGTAGGGTTTTAACTGAAATTAAAAAACTAAATTCAAACCTAGGCCTTTATGATCTGAATGTCAACACTGTACATGCCCTGCAGTTTACAAATCTTTTTTTACTTCTCAGAGAGCACAGAAGTCATGCAACACATTTGATCTTAAAGTGCTGGCCGGAAACTGACGCATATGTGTGCTTGTGCGTTCATTAATGTGTATCTGTGTATGCATGTCTCTGTGTGTGTGTGGTATGTAGGCTGTAATGTGTGCATGCAATAAACTGTGTTACTTAACATTACAAATCTTTTTCAAGTAATGTTCAATAGCCCCTAGTGTCAAGCAATTAACACAACACTGCAAACTTTAATTAACTTACCAATCCCTCTGATAAGCCATTGCCTTGCAGCTTAGTGTAATGAAATAGAAACTTAACAACACACAGAGACGCAAAATCAAACAAATTTAAGCATGCACACGCATACACATACTCACACACACACACACACACACACACACACACACACACACACACACACACACACACACACACACACACACACACACACACACACACACACATAAACACACACACACAGAACACAACCAAAACAAACAAATACACTTGTTAAGATAATAAATGTTGATACTTGGTTGGTGTTGTTCTTGAGTAATAAACAGTTTGAAACTCACCCTTTTACTATTGTCTCTCACTTTCAGTTCCTAGAGGTGCAACACATTGTCTTCAGTTTAACATATAGCCTACATACAAATATATGCACATGTGACTGTATAAACCATTTATTTACATGTATAACATCAATAACATTTATTTATTGCACTGAAAGGAGGGGTGGGATCAGAATCAGACTCTCAAAGTTGTCTAATATACACAAAGAAAAACACTCACACTGATTACTGATAAAGAATCAATCTTTTATATTCCCTTAATGCAATTGATAAAGTCAGAAATGTAAAAACATAACATACCTTTGACTTCTGAACAAGCATCATAATACAGAGTTGCCCTAAGATATCAGCTTCCTGTAACATTGACCAAAAATGAATTAATAGCAGGAATGTCAAGTGCATGCAAACTATTACAAACTACATCTGGATTACTGACGAGTCTTTGTTGGGTGGTCTAATGAACACAGCCTCCCTCACCTGTAAGGGCGGGTCTGCAGAGAGATAGGATGGGCACACGTCAGCTAACTGTTGGACCGGGGAGAGACAGACGTGAGCGCCCCGCATGGCAACACAACAGACAGGGAAACAAGAACGGAAGACCAAACAAATCCAAGAAAATAAGAGAAAGAAACAATGAACAAAGGAACAGAAGGGAAGAAATGGCGTGGCTTACCTGGCTGAAAACCTGACTCTGGTCTAGGGTTGCTTGTTGAATTTGTGCCGGTGCACCTTTAGTTGTGCCACAAAGACATTAACTGTAAATACACTTGACAAAATAACAGACCATACAGGGTGAGCCTCTAAGTAATGTAATGGTGTTCCTCTGCAGCAAAATTGCAGTGATTAAATGAAATGACTTCATGGTGCAGAAGCTACACAGGTGAATATTTGGTATACATTGAAAATAATGAAACAAGTACCTATGTGTTAAAATGATGGCTGCACATAAAAGCCATTATTGCGGCAGATGTTGATGTATTGCTATTCTGCTGTGCAGCTCCCATGTAGGCTAGATAACGGCAACATGAAGAAAGAGGCTACGTAATTACGCCAAATGATTTGACATGAATGCATTTACTGTATCTGTTCATGTAATCTGGTCTCCTAAAGGATATCTCTCATAATTTCAGGCATGCAAATAGATCTTCTGATGCAGAACTCACTTTCCCATCACCATGATATTGATGTTAATGATTGATTGTCAATTAAAAACAAAAAGTAGTACACTGCCCTTTATACCATTAATGACAATGGGAATCATCATTATCATCATATAATAATCCTTGTATATCATTGTTGTTATTTTTATGATTTCCATAGTCTTAAATTCGTGAATTGTAATTGTACAAATAGCCTATGCAGTGCTTATATAAGAAGATTATATTATTGTATTATTGTATATCACAATTTTCACTAAATAGACTTCTTTTTCCCATACATTATATGCAAACGTTAATGTTGACCATTCCATCCATGCTCACATACAGTGAACGGAAATGTGCAGCTGCTTTCTTCGACGACCAAAAGTAAACCAAAACATTCATACGGCTGCTTGTTCACGGTTTTGTAAAACCACAGTGTTATAAAATATTATATTCAATCGTTTATTCATTGTCAATATTTTACCTCTCTAAATAATAATAATAATAGGCCTAATAATAATAATAATAATAATAATAATAATAATAATAATAATAATAATAATAATAATAATTGCTATGATATATGATATACAATGAATACATTTACTATAATAAAAACAACAATGCATAAAACTTCATTAATAAATACTGTTAAATAAATACTAAATAAGACACACACTCACACACACACACACACACGCACACAAACACACACACACACACACACACACACACACACACACACACACACACACACACACACACACACACACACACACACCACTTACTTTTGCAGAACGGGACGGCTAAGATGAGGAGAACTGCAAGGGTCAGAGTCGCGGTGCTGGGGGGACTCAGCGCTCTACTCTGGACGCTTTGCGAGCCGCTCGTCGCGCTGTCACGAGCGTAGATTTGGCACTGGGAGGTCCTCATCCTGCAATGGGCTCTGTCTACGTCTGCACTCTTGCCTTGGCTCGCAGTGGTTCTGTCAAACTATCATATCTTCCATCAGAACCATATGAAGGCATACGGGTCACACCCTCTGTGCGTTGACTGCGTCACCTCCACGTGTTAACAATATCGTTTATCGTCATCGTCAGATGGGAAGAGATGAAAAATGAGCCTAATGTTACTGAAAAGTTTGGAGCAATTCCGAAAGTAGACAATGATCATGTAGACCACTTACTCATGAACTACTAGCAATCGACCATGAATTATACATTCTGACGAGCCCTTCTAATGCAATGTGTAGGCCTAGCCTATCAGAACCTCAAGCATTAACTCATTAAAGAATTGAAGGGTAGGCTAATCTAAAGCACCCTCAATCCACCATATTGGCTACAGGTCTATCTTTTTCATGCTCAAGATACATAAGTCTAACATTATAAAATGTGCCCTGATTTATTATGTTTTTTAATATCAGAGATAAGATCCATGAATTAATGTGCCATCATGTAACTCTAAACTTGCCACATTATTAAAATCCCTCATTATGGAACAATCCGGTATTAAACTCAGGGGTAATATGTTGTGTATATGACTGTTTCTTCATCATTGAGAGGTTATGATACTCCAGTTCACCAAATACCAGGAAAATGCAGTATGAAAATCAGGTTAAGGGATAAGTTATTGGAATTTGTGTTACTTGAATTGGTTCAAAAATGATTATACTGTTCTGAAATGTCAATGCAGAGAAGATAATGTCACTGAGACAATGTGAGAAATGCAGATACAGCTGATTATTTTCCTTTTTATTATGAAAGCTTCATAAGGCATTTTGATACATTAGTGTTGTATTATGGGATGCCTTTGCTACTGACAGTGTGCATGTCTCATATAGCAGACACTAGAGGTTCTTGACCAATCCTCAGAGATGAATATAGAAAATATACCCTGTTAGAGTCACCGCCTTCATTATGTGCCATAGTATGAGTATGTGCATGTGCTAGTGTGCGTGTGCGTGTGCGTGTGCGTGTGCGTGTGCGTGTGCGTGTGTGTGTGTGTGTGTGTGTGTAGAAAATAAAAAATAAACCTACATTGTCAAAGATGATGTAATTTGGAAACACCCGGGGTGAGTGTCATTACATATTAAAAAAAAAAGCTTTCAGCAAAAAGGGCAGATATTCTATCTGTATGCATTTTCTATAGGTTCGATGCAGGGGAAAATACACATATATTAAAATGTAACTTGGATTGTAACTCAGGCTGGAGATGTTTCTCTTCGGCTCTTGCACATAAATAACCCTTGTGATGGCCTTTCTGGAGAAGTGCCAAATGGCATGACCTTTGGAGTGTTTTGGATTATCACGAGGATTAACATTTGCATCATCTATCCTAGTGGATGTGTTTGATCTGAGGCTCAGAGGTGCACTGGTAATATGAGATGATGAGACATGGTGCTGAGGTGTTATATCACAGCACTGTGTTTCAGCCACAGATAACCACTTTCCTCTATAAAACTCTAGATCAGCTCACATATAAATAATGTCACACTCAAATAATGTTGAGTGTGTATTATCTGGAAAAGACGCCATTATTATTAGTCTAATCTATTGATTGTGAATGATGCAGCAATGAAGTAAGACTTTTGGAAAATGATATCAGAAAGTATTATTAAGACATAGATGAAAAGACCTCTTTCCCTTGGAGATCAAACAATATGTAGATAAACATTTTGTATGTTTAACTGATGTTTAACCAGAGATGTCATTGTGATATTCTTTCAGAGCAGTTTTCCTTCCCACTGGGCCCTCTCTCATGGACCTCGCACACAGAGGTGTGCATGCTTGAAAGTAAGAGAACATTCACTTTTGAAATGACATGATTACCTACAGGAAAGAAAGAAGAACAAATTGCAGCCATCTTTGCCTGTTGTAACAACTGTATGAACCAGGACAGAGATGGGCTTACACAATAGCATTGCTCATGTGTGCTGGAAGACCGGTATGTTATTTGCGTGTGATTTGGCCAATAAGGACCATAGACTTCACCTTCCATTAAGGTTACCAAGGTGTGTGCCAAGTTGTCAAAGAGCTTTGACGGCATGAGTCACAACATTCGTCCTCCAGCGAGAGCTCTTACACAGACAAGTAGCTGCTCATCCACACGGGGAAGAGACTGTTCGTCCACTTCTTGCTACAACACAACATGAATGTTTGTGTGAATGCAGGAGTTCAAAGCTGTCCATCACCTGTCCTCAGTGGTTCCATCAGCAGAACAGATGCTGCTCCATCTTAGGAGTCTTCTAAATATGGCCTCCGAACCAGGGTCTGCAGGTCCCTAGGCCTACTTTGTATGTTTTCTTTCGGCTCCAGATCAGGTGTGGATACAGTGTAATTACCACGGGTCTTGGGTTGCAAATGTAGGTTTGGATTGGACCTGAGAACATACTCTGTGTCACGTTGTTGCAATGCATTATCTACTATTTTAAGGCACTTTTTAAGCACAACTATGTTTTTCAGTAAATCTTTCAGTCGCTTTTGGATACAGCATCTGCAAAAAGACAATTCAATGGGTAAAAAAGCCCCTTCCTTTTCAGATCAGGTAAAACATTTTGTCACTGTGAAGACCAGTGATGTGTTAAGAGGATCATTATCATTATGGGCACCAGCTTTACTTAAAATGACAAAATGAAACACATGTACACAACATCTATGATGCAATACGGCCTGGTCCTTAAATCACATTAAAAGGGCCGCACCAAATGTCACCGCGATATAATCTCAAACATTTCAGATTCCATTCAAAAATAGAAAGACTGTCAAGCTTCAGCCAGCGATGTAAATGTCATTGCAGATTACACAGATGCAATCGCCCTCCCAAGACGACGGCAGTTCCGGCGTGGAAAGCTATTTTGTTGTCAAATGACATCTGCATGTTGTTCTTAATGCGTGTGACTGGGGCTCCCTGGCCTGCGCGGTGGTCCCCATCGGTACAGCCCGCCACGCCACTAGGAACACCTTCCATACGCGGGTGTGACGTTGGCTCGACAACGTTGTTTGGATCAGATTGGAACGATGATTCAAATATGATTTTTTTTTTTTCTGACCAAAACGGAAAAAAAACTTTCCTGTTTCTGTGTCAACATGTTGTCCTAAAAGCTTTGTGTGAACTTGCACTAAAAACCTTTGACATTCATGAAATATATAAATATATAGACAGTAAGTATCTGCAGGAAAATAGAGGGTGATTCATGACTAAAGGCAATATCAACACGTGGCAGGAAAAACATGTGTGTGTGTTGTGTGTGTGTGTGTGTGTGTGTGTGTGTGTGTGTGTGTGTGTGTGTGTGTGTGTGTGTGTGTGTGTGTGTGTGTGTGTGTGTCTGTGTGTGTCTTTAGCAGGATAAAATAAATAAAATAGGCAAACATGAAACAGGCATGGCATGACCTTAATACATACACAGTGTGTCTTTGCACCTAACCATATGTAGCCAGTATATCTACCTCTGCCTTGACTTTAAACATATACATTGTTTGGGATTGCTACTACTCTGTATGTGTATGTAAGTAACAAAGTAAACAGCCACAATCTATGTAGCGGCTACAACCTGATCCTGGTTGTTTTGACAAAATCTGTGTGTGATATTGATATGTTGCCGATTGAAGAAGCGAATGGGAAGAGTTAAACTCTTACATTAACAACAATGTCTCTCTCTCTCTCATCTGTTTTCAAAATGTATTCCAAATTTTGAAAACAGATGAGAAATGTGAGGATGTGAGGATGCCGTACTAGTCATATCACAAAATGTCCAACTGAACCTGCCAATTCTGATATTTTTGTGGTATTTTCTATAAATGAATCAGTCTTATCTGTATTCAACATTAGATTGGTTAAATTGTACTTTGATAATCATGTGTTTAAAAATTATAGATGATGAATCCTAAGGGCAAATTAAAATAAGATACAAGGTATACAATGATACGCAAGCCACAATACTAAAAACAAAATCAAGACTATAATTAAGTATTGTATAATACAGCCAGTATAATACTGGTTTAGATTAAAGGTTTGATTTTGGGATGGTCTAGAGCCCTTGTCTAAGCTAGGGCAAGAGTTCTTTAAGACTAATATAAGCTGGTGAATGGATGAATGGATGACAACACAACGCAAGATCACATCTGTTACACATAGGTGGGTGGACGCATGGATGAATGGATGGATGGATGGATGGATATACTGTATATCTCAATGTTAGTGCTCCATTCCACTGTCTACAGTTTTGTCAAGCACAGTAAATATTATACATACATTTATATTAGAGCAATAACTAAACCATGTCCCTAGTCAACTCTGCAATATGAACATAAGGTAGGATGACTCAGTAGGTGTCTGATATTGCTGGCATCTTGGCATGTGAACAAATATTCGAGACAGAACAAAAAAGAAAAAGGTGCCCTTTATATTTAGATTTTACCTTTTATCCATTACCTGTAGTTCATACTACATTTTAAAGTTAAAATAAAAGGAGGTTGTTATTAATAGGACCATGGTAATGATAACAAAAACCTGAACCTGAAAAACCTATGGTAGGTAAATTTATAAAGGTATGTATGACGTATGTATGACGTTTTACGCCATACACACGCCGGACCTCTGACGTAATAATGTCGTGCCAGTCTGACGATGAAATAATGAAAGTAACCATTGCTGACAGCTCTTAAGAATGTTGAAAGTGACTTGCTAACTGTAACTTTCCCGTCCTCGAGATAAATGATTCATTCCAGTCTTCCAGTGTCATGAGCAGTGTTACTCACATTTGACACTGATCAAACCATCACTAGGATTTGGATGTCTAACTTTGGGTGTAGAGCTGAACACGAATCTACGGAAACGTAAACAATTTGAGGGGCTGATTTTCTGAATATGATATATATATATAATTAATAATATAGATATTGACTTCTGATAGAAGAGAGACTGCTGTTTTTCTGAATTACTGAGACACATCAAAATCTTGCGAAAATCTGTCACCTGATGTCGTAGGGTCGCTGCTGCTCATCAGCCTGATCCTCCTCACACTGAGGACGTCAATACGTGGATGGTCGTATTTAAAGAGTTTCATGTTACATGCATTATGTCCGAATGGGCGTTCCGTCTGAACAACGCAGGTGACTGCTCAAAATAGACACACACAATCGGTATTGCTTAAAGACACGAGTATCTCGCAATATCTCAAACACAAACACGAAAAACGGGACCGAAACAAGCGAGACATGTTTGCTTCAATGTAATCGAGCTCACACGTTAGAGCTGCCTTTTAGATTTTGAGATGACTTTTTAATTCAGAAAGACAGGCTAGTGTTTTTCCATGAAACATCCTCTCAGAATCCTGAGATAAGTTTGTTAATTCAGAATACAGTCCCGTTTTGTCCCAGGTGTATGCATTACGTTTCTGTGGGAAACTGTGGCCACGCTTCTAATGTATAGATTAACAATGCCGCCTGGTGGCAATTAATTAGGCCTATCCAGTCAGCTCATTTTACTCTGGCCAAAAAAAATCCAACTTTCAATGTCGAATGTATTTTTTTTTTTAGTTTTTTGTACAGTTTAACTTTAGTCTCACATATGTATAAGACAATCATAAGAAAGCAACGTTATGATGAAACATAGGACTTGGATGGGGTTGGCCCCGCTAGTCGCATCACGTGACATGTCAACTTGACTTACCGGAAGTAGTCTGGAGCTGGGTTTGCCAAGGGCTAAGGGTAGCTGAGGCCAGGTATATTGCAATACATTTTATTTTCTAAATCATGTCATCATCATTTGAAGAAATATTATCGTTCAACTTTGTGCTAAAGAAATCACAACTCTCGGGCTCGTCTTCCCAAAATACGTCAATGCTGGGTGCAGCTAGTAGCCACTTTAGCACAAAGCTAGCCACTTTTAAAAGGAGTATGTTAGTTAAACGGTTGTTGAGATTGTTAATCACAATTATATATACAGTGTCGAACCGAGTATTACTGTGATATCATATTTGCACAATATATCATATGGACGCAGTGCACGTCGGCAACACATTGACGGTATTTTCACCTCTATGTTGTGCCATAGACAGCAAAACAGTTCACGCTTTAATCTAACCGGTGTCATTCCACCGTGTTTTAAGAGAGAGCAACATCAGCACTACCTGATGACTTCTTATGTCCGTTGTGATGATAAGGTGTCAGGTGCTTTCACCCTTTTGTAGTATCTCTGTACGCGACTTGTGTTGACATCAACAACACCCTCGAGATGGTCGATTTTTGGCAAAACTGTTCAACCGAATTGTAACATTTCTACCGAACTGCGTGTCGACTACTCCACCGTTAACGTATGTTTTGTGTTACGCCCATATTCAGTAAATGCTTCCTTCCGAAACAGCATCCACAATGACAGCCATCAAACATGCGCTCCAGAGGGACATATTCACACCCAACGACGAGCGTCTCCTCAGTATTGTAAACGTCTGCAAAGCGGGAAAGAAAAAGAAAAATTGCTTCTTGTGTGCAACGGGTACAGTATACGCACGATATAAATATAATGTATGAAGAAATGTCTGAGAAACCTACTACTGCTTTTTAGGTCCCCCGTGCAATTGACGAGGTTGCTCTTTAGACTAGTTAGTGCTTTGTGTGAACGGTGGATTTGTGTGTATTCATCAGTAGCGTTTTAATTGCGTTTCTTCTTCAACTTAAGTTACGACTGAGAGGCCCGTCCAGGTTAAAGTTGTAAAGGTGAAGAAGTCTGACAAGGGGGACTTTTACAAGCGGCAGATAACATGGGAGCTACGAGATCTGGGAGAGGTGGATGCCAAAGATCCAAGCAAGGTGAGAAGAAAATCTAAACCTAACCAACCAACATGCCTCAAAACAAACCACAAACTGTTCTTATAACCTCAAAATTCTTGTTTGGAAAACCTCATATGTGCTTGTCTAACGTGTCAAAAGTTTAAACATGTTCGCTTCAGTTTGTCCTCCACTTTTCACCCAGTATTCACACAGTCTGTAACCCTTCCAGGAGAATCCAGAGTTTGACCTTCATTTTGAGAAGGTGTACCGCTGGGTGGCCAGCAGCGTGGCTGAGAAGAACTCCTTCATCTCCTGTATTTGGAAGCTGAACCAACGCTACCTGAGGAAGAAGGTGGAGTTTGTGAATGTCAGTCCTCAACTATTAGAAGGTATGGAAACCTTTACCCACCCTGGGATTGGCTGATGCGGCATCTGCAGTTTGACTGTATTCAAAATAGGGCAGGCACGTTCCCCTCTGTTCCTGGTCTTTGTGCGTTTTCTAACATGTCCACGTGTGGTCCCTGTCTAAGTGCCACTGGTAATTGCACTCTTAATTACTAGCAGAAATTGAAATGTTTACTGGCTGCACATTGCTAGTACTGCATGTTCAAATATCTTTCTTTCCCTCTGTAAATATTCTTATTGTATTGTTTGCTTGAATGGAAATGAGAATCTTGTGCTTGTTGACTGTGTTTCACTTTGAATGCAATATGTAGGCTGTAGAACAAAATCCTTCTGCTTCTTCTTTGTTTCCTGGCGTGGTGTAGCTTACTATGGCTTAACTCTTCTTTATTCTGACTCTTCTCTTGAAATCTTTCTCTGGCCAGAACTTCCTAAAGCGGAAGGTTGGTAGGACTTACCCCCCTCACTCCACTCTGTTGCATTCCCATCATGTCAGACTGCCATCACCACTCAAACAACAGAACGTTCCCTGAAAGCTACCCACTGCTGCCCTTATAAACTTGGCTTTTGTGCACTGATGTCCCAGGAGAAGGCTTGACATACATTTCATGAAGCTTAAGTAGATTGTATGTAGGGGCTTGTTGATGGACAACTGTAGAATAATTCCTTGATTTCCATTCACCCTTATTCCGTATACTGTAGTTTTCTTTCGCAATTAATATGGAATTATTTTACAGATGTATTTTAAACAACACAAAAATGTGTTTATCGTTTGTCTAAGAGCTAGAAACATACAATCAGAAATGATGCTCACAGGCAAAGTGCACTGAGAGGGATTTAGTTCGATATGCCTCATTACTTATCTTGACCAATGACACCTAGATTCAAAAGTTGAACTAATCCAACTGTGATATTTTTCTACTAGCCATCTAAATCAATAACCATGGTTAATATTGTTGGCTAATTCCATCACAGAAGTCCCATTGTCCGTTGCTATCCCAGTCCTCTTAGGTTTCCTATGAGTACACCATGGTTCGTGCTCATGTCTGACTCACAGCCCATGTGTTTATGTGGGGTTAGAGTCTGCGCCAAGGGGTGAAGCCCAGAGTGTGGCTGGTGGAGATGAGGACGCCCTGGACGACTACCAGGAGCTCAACGCCCGGGAAGAGCAGGACATTGAGGGCATGATGGAGGTGTGCGAATATGCCATCTCTAATGCCGAGGGCTTTGCAGAAAAACTCTCCAGGGAGCTTCAGGTTCTAGATGGGGTAAGTTATGCTCTGGTACTGTGGGCATCGGAGATGGGCTCAGTCAACAGGGGGTTGTGATACATTTGTTTGTTTGTTTGTTTGTTGTAGCACAAGTTGCCCTACAAGTCATGAAGCCACTAAGTCAACTCCAATCAAGTCCATCACTTTTTACAACATTGTTTAGGTTTTGCGGCTAAACCTTGATAACCTAGCTAAACATGGATGTCCAGGTGCTCTGTAATTGTCTGGCTATAGAAAAAGTAAAACCCCGTAGTTAGTCCCTATTACACCATCTGGTCAAGCCAGGAATGTTGTGGTTATTATGCTTGCCTTAAAGTGTACAAACATGGAATGGATGGGTATTGTTGTTCCACCTTCAGCCAGCAGTGCTTGTTGCCACAGGGCCAATTCAATGTTTGTGGGAAAGGGTGAGCCGGCATGCCGGCAGTAAAACAATGAGGCTTTGAAGCCAGCATAATGCCGGATCTTCTTTACGGCAATATTTCGGGATCTCTGTGTAAAAAGGACTGTTCACTTGACGCCTGCTATGCTATATCACTTCCTTAACGCCTGATTTATAGGTTCATAATCTGTTTGAGTGGGAGTAGGTCCAGAGGTCCAGGACCAAACCAGGATGTTTTAAATGGGGGTAAAGAGCCCCCAATGTCTCTCCTGCAGCCAGCCATGCTAAGCTCATTCCTCTCTAACCTATGAACCGGCAGGCCAACATCCAGTCCATCATGGCCTCCGAGAAGCAGGTGAACATCCTGATGCAGCTGCTGGACCAGGCGCTGTCCGAGGTGGACAACATTGAGGACAAGCTGAGCAGCTACGAGGAGATGCTGCAGAGCGTCAAGGAGCAGATGGACCAGATCTCCCAGAGCAACCGTCTGATCCAGATCAGCAACACCAACAACGGGAAGCTGCTGGATGAGATCCAGTTCCTGGTGGTATGTGGAGAAAACAGCATTCATGACTTGATGAATATTTGGCCCTTCATTTTTTGATGAGTTATTTCTTTTTAAGTTTTTCTTCATACAGTGTAAAATGTTGAGTTTGATGCTTCAGTATCTAAATACAAGCAACCTACAACTGTCTGGGGTGCACACAAAAGCCCAGACAGGTGGGAAAATGACCCAGGAAGTGTGATATAGATCCCTTTACGAAAACTGTGGAACAAGTGTGGTCTAATGGCAGAGCGTGGGCATTTCCATTGTATAAAAATTTTATCGTTGTAAATTATTGTCAACCTTCTCATCAGTTTTGATATCTGCACAACACAACACAAGTGTCATTGGTTAGTTGTTAGTTGATCATTGGTTTTGTTGTTGTTGGTGGTGAGGCTTTGTTTCACTGTAGTGTCTTGGTCCTTGTTCAGAACTACATGGACTTGTCTAAGGGCCACATCCGGGCCCTGCAGGAGGGAGACCTGTCCTCCCCAAAAGGGATCGAGGCCTGCATCAACGCATCGGAGGCTCTGCTCCAATGCATGAACGTGGCTCTCCGACCAGGTGGGGCTTTGTATCATATACATACGATGGAGACCATTTTCAGCAAAGGACCTAAAAGTGCAACTGAATGGGGTGTCCGGTCGTCGTGTTCACCTCTGTCTGTCTTCCTCCTCAGGTCATGACAAGCTGCTGGCGGTGAAGCAGCAGCAGCACCTGTTCAGTGACCTGAGGGACACCTTCGCCCGCCGCCTCACCAACCACCTCAACAACGTGTTTGTCCACCAGGTAATCCTGAACCTTGGGAGTTTTCCATGTTGATATATTATTATGCTAGTAGGGAACTTGATATATATGTTTGTGACTGAGCTGTATCTTGTATCTCTCACGAATGGATATAAGTATTTCTAGCTATTTTGTTCTGTGGAAAATTGGGCATTTTTCCGTACAATGACAAGAGAATGACGAGACTGTCTCTTGCGCTCTCTCTCTCTCTCTCTCTCTCTCTCTGTCTCTGTCTCTGTCTGTCTCTCTCTCTATCTCACACACTCTCTTGCTCTCTCTCTCTTTCGCTCTCTCACTCTCTCACTGTCTTGATTCTCTCTCTCTCTCTCTCTCTCTCTCTCTCTCTCTCTCTCTCTCTCTCTCTCTCTCTCTCTCTCTCTCTCTCTCTCCATCAACTTCCTGGGTAGCTCTGACCCTCTTCCTGTGCTCTTCCTGTGTTATCCATTCCCACTTCCTGTTTGTGCTGTTCTTGACTCTGTGGCTGTGCTCTCTGTCTCTATGTTAGTTCAACCACTTCAGTCACTTCAAAATGACCATCCCTCAGTTCTATAGGTCTTCCTGTCTGTCACTTCCAGTGAGTACCCTCACGGTAACCCCCACAGTCCTCCTAACATTTGACCTCTCACATTGCATCCCGACTAGCCATTCAAGTAACCCTCTCTTCCTGCAGTACTAGCTGCACAACATTGGATGCATGGGATATGCGACCTAATGGCTTTACACACCCACCTGTCTCGTAAAAGCCAGTCACACACCTCTCCGTCTCCACTTCTCATCCAAGGACTGGTCATTGCTTGCAGCTTTCTGTGTTGCGGTTGCCAAAAACAAACGTGAACAGGCCTTTGCGGTGCAAAGTTGCGGGGACATGGAAACTCTGCCTGTCTTGTCTGTTGTGCCTGCATGTCTGCTGGCAGCTGCAGATGAGGAACCACATCAACATGGCAGAAGAACGTTGTGGCATTCTCCACCTTGTCCGGATGTGTTTTTGGTTGAAGTGTAGATGTCTAAATCTAATGGTCATTACCATGTGACCTGATGTGTTTGCGGTTGCCAGACTTATGCACCCTATATCAAAATGAACATGCAGGTAAAACAAAAAGCCGCCTTGTATGTATGGATACACTCCGCTCTAAGTGAGTGTATTAACATTGGACTCTGCTGCATTCCTCCATACGAAACAGGGTGTTGTTCTGTTGTTGTCACAGGGCCATGACCAGAGCTCCACCTTGTCCCAGCACACGGTGGACCTCAGCCTGCCCAAGCACAGCCCACTGCACAGGGACCTGCTGCGCTACGCCAAGCTGATGGAGTGGCTGAAGAACACGCAGAGGGAGAAGTACGAGGGCTTGTCCAGGGTCAGTGGCCACCTGTCTCCAGAAATCCCTGCATGCTGACGGCACATAATGGGATGTCTTAATCTGTCAATGATCAGGATTCCTTTTTTCTAATTCAGTCTTTTTCTCAGTAGTTGTTACAACATGATTAACATTTTAGATTACAACAATAAGAAAAACAGGATATGTGTGATATGATGTTTGTGTGTGGCATCCAGTACATGCTACAAGTTAACACCTTTTTTGGGCTCCCATGTCTTTATAGACCTATGTGGATTACATGACCAGATTGTACGAGCGAGAAATCAAAGATTTCTTTGAGGTGGCCAAGGTAAAGATGGCTGGCACAAGCAAGGAGGCGAAGGGCAAGTTTGGTAAGATCACTGTGTCATGACTTTGTTATGTTTTGACATTGAGCCACTTATTCTATTTGTCCTGAACACAAATATGAGTTTTCTGTAATATTAGCCTGTCAGCATACACCCGTTTCATAAAAGATGATGAATCTATATCTGTGAGTATTTTCTGTAACCGCAAGCACACTATTCCTTAACCCAACTTCTTCCCCTCTCTTAGTCCAGTCTCTGTATTAAAGATGCCTGCGATGTAGCTCCGATTTCAAAAACCTCCTCCTTATCACATTCTTTGTTCTTCGTGCTTTTGTTTTCAGGCAGTGTAAAAATCTATTAATGAAAACACTTGTCAGTTGTTAGTTTGCATTGTATAAAGGAGCTTGCAGTTGTTTTTTCGCGCCACACAAGTACTCGGCTTTCTCTGTTCCATGTCACCTTCCCTGGGAAAACAAAATGTGAATTTGTTTTCCGAGCGCCTTAGCAAAGCCACCGCAGTGCATGTCGACGTCGGGGAGACCCCTGAGCGTCTAACCTGTATCTAGCGGCTCGCTTCCCTTGTGCTGCATGGTTATCAGCCCTAACCTGTCTTTGTCTCTGATGCCTGCCTTTCTAACCGACCTCCAGCCACGCTTCCGCGGAAAGAGAGTGCACTCAAACAGGAATCGGAGAGTAAGTATCCCCCCTGCACAGGGAAGTGCCACCTGCTTTTTATGCTGTCTGCTCCTCACTGCTGTGGCCCCTACAGGCGGTATTTTGCCCAAGCTATCTTTTGCTTCCCTCTTCAGATAACTCCTGAAAATGGCCTACTACTTACTTAGTAGGCCATTATCGCAGTGCTTTTATTTCCCCAATGAAGCTGTTATCATAGATAAATAATGAATTACTGATGGATGATTAATTGACTTATTGTGGGATGGTTTGACGTTCTTAATGCCCTGCCGGTGGTCTCTTCGGTGGTGTGGTGTGTTTGGTGCATCTCCCATCTCTCTGGGGTTTCCATGAAGGACCACAGTCTCACCTTCCTTGTGCTGTCCCAGGCCTGCACGGCAGCTCTGGGAAGCTGACTGGCTCCACGTCCAGCCTCAACAAGCTGGCGGTGCAGAGCTCCAACAGCCGGCGCTCGCAGTCGTCCTCGCTGCTCGACATGGGCAACATGTCGGCCTCCGACCTGGACGTGGCCGACCGCTCCAAGTTCGACAAGGTGACGTCTCGGTGGATTTAGCGTGTCGGGTCCCAGCCCGCGGCCCTCTCCCTTTTGGGGGTGATGCAGGAATAGGTTTGCGTTCAACTGTCGTCGTCTGTTGTCAGATCTTTGAGCAGGTCCTCAGTGAGCTGGAGCCGCTGTGTCTGGCGGAACAAGACTTCATCAGCAAGTTCTTCAAGCTGCAGCAGCATGCCATAGTCCAGCCGCCCCTGGCTCAGGTACATCAGACAGCTTCCGAAATTGCTTTAAAAAAAGGGAAAGTCACATTGCACAACGGCTGTGAAACCACTTGGCATTGCCAATGGATTAGAGTGTTGGATAAGCCTGGGAGCGGGACGTATCTGCAAGCTCATGTTTTGACATATGCGTCTGGCCCCCCTACCTTTCAGACAGATTTCCAGCATTCACACTGTGTGAATGTTGATGTGCGGTAAGAACAGTTGGGAAGCAGCTGTGAAATTGCTGAGAGAGAGATTACTAAATTAGTGTGTGGTTGTTTGCCTTACTTCCCATATATTTATTTTCGTCATTTATTCTTAGAAAGTTCATTGCTACCCTAGCAGTTTATTCTTTATAATTCTTATTCTATATTATAACAAATTATTATTCGTTAAAAATATCTTTAGCCTAGTTAATTAATTATTGTATGGATGGGCTGCGATGCGACTGCATGACATTCTGATCAAAAGGGCATTCTCTTCCAGCTAGACCACAGGGTCTACGTTCCTGGAAAAGATGGACAAGAATACCAATTCCTGCTATGACTTTGTCAGCAGAGGTTTCCGTCGAGTTTTTCTCGAGAGTTTCATGAGGTCCAGTGTGTCAATTGTCTGTTTCTGACAGCCTTGTAACACCATCCCTAGGAATGATCAAATTTTCACAATGACATTGAATAGGTCCATTGGCAAGGTCAAGATGCTAAATACACCTCTGCTGCAGTGGTGCCTAGCCTATAGAGCTAGCCTGTAGAGCTATTCTAGACATTTCTCTCTTGTTTCTGCAACACGACCCATTAACCTTATAGCCACAAATGAGACACACAATAATGTGCTCTGACGTTCATATTGCTGTCATTTGTCTATTCTGATGGCCTCATGCATTCATTGAGATCTCTCATGTGACTCAACAGCCAGAAGCAGAAGAAAGTGATGGAGCGGTGCCATCTAGAGTGACTCCTCCGAGCGAACCGAGACACTCCATATCATCAGAGTGAGTTGATACTCAACGCCCGACATGACCCAAACCAATGTAACCCAGTAGTACCAAACCCTAAACGACACCGCATTCCCTAACCCAATGACATCCCATACTACCTAACCCAGCACTATCACTCATCCCCATTCCCAGGCTCCCCGACTCTCTTTAGCTGACCTTTTTTTGTGTTCGTCTCCCCCTCCTGACCGACCGCATGTTTACCGTCCGCCCAGGAAAGACTTGGTGCGGATGATGATGAATAAGATCTTCCAGAGCATCGAGACGGAGCTCAACAGTCTGATCGCGCTGGGCGACAAGATCGACAGCTTCCACTCCCTGTACATGCTGGTGAAGATGAGCCACCACGTGTGGACCGCGGAGAACGTGGACCCGGCCTCCTACCTCAGCACCACGCTGGGGAACGTGCTGGTCACCGTCAAGAGGAACTTTGACAAATGCATTGTGAGGGTTACTCAACTCCTGTACCTTTTTTATATGTGACGCTAGGCGTACACCAAGTACCTTCAGCTGTCTGCATTGCTTGATCCACTTTCAATAGGCCTAGACCCTCCAAAAAATCATAGCAAATCATTGGTAGTGAGTGGAGCCATGGACAGTGTAATAATGGGGTGATAATTAAGAAACGTTGCATGAGGCATTTTCAATGCCAGCCCCCCGTTTTTGGTTAATGCCCAGTTCATGGACGGCAGCTATAGGGCTTGTTCATCGTGACGTCACATTACATGCAAAACAAAGCTTTCATTAGCATCCCAAAATGTTGGAATATAGCCAACCAAAAAAAAAACCCATGATCCATTGTGATGTACAAGCCCTGTGAAGTTTGCATGACTCTTGGGCCGCAGGCAGTGCAGCTGTTGTGTGTATTTCTTATTGTTCATTCTGCATGTGCTTTGTTTTCATGTAGTCTGCTGTTGAGGCTTTCCTCTCACTAGAATACAAGTGATCTCTCTCTTCCATTCCCCCCCCCCCCCCCCCCCGAAACACCGGCTTATGAGTATCATTCAAATGTATAAATCTCTTCTCCCAGTCCAGCCAGATCAAGCAGATGGAGGAAGTGAAGATCTCCAAGAAAAGCAAAGTGGGAATCCTTCCGTTCGTCATCCACTTTGAGGACTTTGCCGAGCTGGCCGAGACGATCTTCCGTAACGCCGAGCGGCGGGGAGACCTGGACAAGGCCTACGTGAAGCTGATCAGGGCCGTCTTCACCAACGGTGAGACTAGACCACCCTGCTCATGACTGCCCGCTTCTAGCCGCTGTGACCGCAGAGGAGAGACGGTGAACGTCCACTTTCTGCTTTGTTTTCAATCTCCAGTGGAGAAGGTGGCCAACGAGAGCCAGAAGACGCCCCGGGATGTTGTGATGATGGAGAACTTCCACCACATCTTCTCTACACTCTCCCGCTTGAAGATCTCCTGCCTGGAAGCAGAGAGGAGGGAAGCCAAGCACAAGTACACAGAGCACCTCCAGTCCTACGTCATCAACTCCCTGGGCCAGCCTCTGGAGAAGCTCAATGTGAGGAGGGACTACGTTTATATCAAGGCCATACATACGCTGACTGTTGTGTAGTGACTGGGGTGTTGGTTCAGGGTTCGATCCCCCAATGCCCGCAGCCCACCTGTCAGCATCCTTGAGCAAGACGCCTAATCCCTATATGCTCCTTAATGAGCTGTTACGGTGATGTGATTCACTGCAAGTCATTTTGGATAAAAGCTAATGCTAAATGAATAATACATTGGCTTTAATAGATGTATTGGTACACACAGGGTTGCATCTCCTCCAATCCAAGTGCATTCTGGTCCTTTTTACAGCACTTCTTCGAAGGAGTCGAGGCTCGTGTGGCCCAGGGTGTGCGTGAGGAGGAGGTGAGCTACCAGCTTGCTTTCAACAAACAGGAACTGCGTAAAGTTATCAAGGAGTATCCAGGCAAGGAGGTGAAGAAGGGCCTGGACAACCTGTACAAAAAGGTGGATAAACACTTGTGTGAAGAGGAGAGCCTGCTGCAGGTGAGCGGGACAAGATAAAATGGTTTAACAGCTTTTATTGTTGCATGAAAAATGAAGCCTTCTTTTATCCTTGAATGACTGCAGCTCTTGTTTTCTCCACTAGGTGGTATGGCACTCCATGCAAGATGAGTTCATCCGCCAGTACAAGCACTTTGAGGATTTGATCGGCCGTTGTTATCCGGGATCTGGAATCACAATGGAATTCACCATACAAGACATGCTGGAGTATTTCTCCAGCATTGCACAGTCTCATTAACTTTGCTGCTCTGCGCTACTGTATACTACCCTAATTAACTATCGCTTCAAAATGACTGAATTACACTACACCACAAATCATTTAAATTCCGATGAGATATATGAACTGAGGTCCATGAAACTGGGTGTGTATGTGTAAATACGTGTTGAGATTTTAAAGAAGTTGCAAATTGTTTCGTTGTGTATTCTGAAAACATGCAGAATAAGACCCATAAATATTTTGTACGTCTCCGTTTTTTTTTTTTTAAGAGCAACTCTGAACTGAAAATGTTCACCCCTGTCATGTTATGTTTCAATTACGCTTTCAGCATGTTTCTTTCCCTGTTGTTAATCTGTAATGCCTAATGTACATAATAAACCACTGTTACTCCGCCCCTCTGTGCAGTGCCACGATGCAAAACACGCTAGCTTTTCACTCCCGTCATCTCCATGGTGATTCTGGGTCCAGCAGCGCAGTCGGCGCTCTTTTCAAAACAGTTAGCGCGGATAACTAGTTGTCCGCAGTACTCGTGATTTACGTGTCAGGTCAATCCATTTACTGGATGCGGGAGTCAAACATTAGGGATTAATGGTGCCTGTGAATCCTACCTGCGTCATACGAACATCTGAAATGTTGGACTAAGTTGATGCTAGCGGTGCACGAGTGTTGGTGAACAGATCAAGGTGGGGTTGTGGTGGTGTTAATGATGGCACTGCTAATGATGCTTTGTGTTATCAAAACACAACAGGCAGCTAACACTGAAGTAGCTTTAAGAAGCACGTCGATATAAAAGTTAAACGTCATACTTATAATCCGAGTTCGGAGCTATCGTTGCTGTAGTGCTAACAACACAGCCTGCTGGCTAACTGTTGAACATGGCGATCAAGCGGCAGCACCGTACAGACCACAATGTCAGAAGGATCTCACTCTTTGTTGTTTACCTGCCGCTGTTGTTTTGTTAGAGTACAAATATGAGCACCACCGCAGAGAGGAAGTTCCTCAGCCTGAGGAAACGTCTGGATCAGTTAGGGTACCGACAGCCATTAGGCATCGAGACGTTACCACTAGTCGAAAAGCTGTTCAGGTGAGAATACGAGTTTCACTTGTTATTTCTGAATGAACCGACCTGCCAGTTTGACACGCTTATTGATATGACGTACAAATGAAGATGTGCTGAATATATACGTTTTGGTACCACAGTGATCTGGTGCACACAACGGAGAGTTTGCGCAATGCCAAACTATCAGCTGGGAAAACGGAAAAAGAAAGCAGAAACTTTGACGCTCTCCTGGAACCATACAAAACAGACAATGCTCGGGTGGTCAAGGAGAACAACGAGTTGCACCTCGCCCTCCTCACATTGAAAGAGGACAAGGACCGTGTTTGTAGAGGTAATCAGGGTTTGAACTTGAGTCAGATTTTTGATTTGTTGATGCAGATGCAATGCCAACCCATTTTTAGCAGTACGTACATCCCATCATGCGTATGGGAACCAACTCCTCTTACTGAGCCACACCATCATGATAACAACAGAGACATATGAAGTACATACATATGAAGTGTCTAATTCTGTTGAATTCTGTACTCGACTGCCCTGCCAATCCACTTTCTACGAACTTTGAGAAAAGGATCTATTCAACTACTAGCTGACATTTATCAGTGGATATCAAATCTCAAATCCTTAAGCAGGTGTTACATTTGTGTAACATGGTCACTATGATCTGCTATTTTAATTGTGTGCATCTGTATCACAAAAGCCACATGGAAAGTTAAACAATGGCCACAGTCACAAAAGTATACCTTACAACCAGCCTAAACGTAATCCTATCTTGTTGTAGAGCTCAAGGCACATGTCCGGAAACTGGATCACGACACAACTGACCTGAAGTTCCTAAACAACCAGTATGTGCACAAGGTGCGCTGCCTGGAGAAGGACAGTAAGGCCAAGTCCGAACGCATCCAGCAGCTGCAGGAGAAGAACATGCAAGCTGTGGTGCAGACACCAGGTAAGATCAGGAGTCCGGCCCTGTTTTTATACAAATATGTTTGTTGCACAAGCAGATGGTGGACATGGGACAGCACGTAAACAGCATGTCATCAACAGTGCAGTTCACGCAGCTTAAAGAAATGTACTGATCCAAAAATCTGAGTTGTGATTTCTTACTTAACGCACCTGAAACCACACACACGCAGGCATGCACATACACAAAATAAGCTTACGTTTGTCCGTCTTAAAGTTTGTTAGTACCTCTTATAAAAGAGCAGTGTCTGCACAATGTATATTGCTCCCAAGGTGTTTATTTTCACCAATAAATACAATATCAACGTTTTGATCGCATTGAATCTTCATCAGGACATGGACGAGAAGGTAGTGTGAACAAACAACCATGTCAGTCATGTGACCACATCAACAAAACAATGTGGTCCTTGCATATCTATTTCTGAGCAGAATTCTCATGAGGCATTCCCGGAACATCTGCGGAAACCCATTGTTGCTTTACGTGCATCTTTGCACTTTGCATGGAAACACAAAGACAGCAAGCACTTGTTCCGTGTGACAGGTGGGAAGAAGCGCAGCATCCCTTTCAGACGCCAGAGAATGCAGATAGACGAGCTAACTCCCCCATCCACCACCTCTGCCTACCCCGTGCCGCATCCAGACGACCCCTACGTCGCTGACCTGCTGCACATGGCAGACGGGAGGTGGGCTTGTACACTCCCTCCACTGTCTTTTTCACTTGGCCGTTGAGAGGTACAGAGGGTTCAAACGCCTCGCGTTCTGCCCGTCTTAGCTGGGGGGCCGGGTATGCCTGTCCCATACCTCCTCATGAAGGAATGATGTATTGTATGTATGATGTATGTATGTATGAATGAAGTATTCACTGTATTTCGCTTTGGATAAAAGCGTCAAAAACTAGTAATCGTAGATGGTTAATTACTAAGACGCATTGGGGGATGTGTACATCATGTAAGCCTGCTTTCATGCAATTCATTATATACAAAAAATAACTTTGGGTTGACTGTTATTTCTAGGATTCAGGAGCTCCAGGAAGACATCATAAAGGTCAAGCTGGAGCTGGAAAAGGCCCAGGACTGCATGGAACACCTGAACCAGCAGGTGAGGCGGGTTTTTAAATTGGAGGTGTGTGTGTGTGTGTGTGTGTGTGTGTGTGTGTGTGTGTGTGTGTGTGTGTGTGTGTGTGTGTGTGTGTGTGTGTGTGTGTGTGTCTCTAACCCCTCCTCCCTCTCGTAGATACAAGGGCGGGATAACGAGATTGAGCGTCTGAACCGCGCCCTGAGTGGGGGGCGCCCCCACGATGTCATCTCCCTGGAGGCCCAGAATGTCAGCAATGAGAAAATGATCGCTCACCTTAACCTGCAGGTCAGTGGACTCGGCTTTCAATGCACATATAATTGCGGCTTCAGCAAGGGAGGGAAAGTGACTCTGCAGTATTAAGTGTTGGCCCTCCACCATATGTGTAATTAATTGGGTGAGATGATATGTTTTATAATCGCAATGTCATTTGAGATATTTTGCCACTGAAAGTCTTGCATCTCAAATGACAGTATATTCAACCTCAGTTGGGTTTAATAACTAAGCCATTTGTAGGAGAAGCTGTGATGATATGTAAAAATAATTACATTCCCCTTGTACTATCTGGGTAATAAATTCATAATTCCATGACCCACGATTGAATAATGGACTCATCCATAACCCATCACTCCGGTCAGAGGTCTGTGTCCCCCTGACCGAACCATGCAGCATGCATCTACTGCTGCTCAGCCCTCAGGGCGCGCTGCCACCCCAACACACTGGATGGCCTGTCCCTGTCCCTCCCGCAGATAGAGTACCTGCAGGCGGCCAACGGCACCCTGGAGCAGAAGGTGGAGGCGGCGCAGCAGAGGAAGCAGGACGCCTCCAGCCAGGCGGCCGACCTGTCGGTGAAGAACCAGGAGCTGTGCCAGGAGCTCAGCCACATCGACCACTTGGCCAAGCAGCTGGAGATGGACAAGGAGCTGGTGCTGCAGACGGCCGACCAGGAGCTGCAGGAGGCCAAGGTGAGCAGGCTGATGGGCCGGAAAGGGGAGGTGCTCATTGGATGTGACCCAGATGTTGGAGGCAGCAGTGTGGCGCGTTCAAGGGGAATGGGAAGTGGTCTGTAATCAAGCGTGGCTATTTTGTCATGCACATAATCAACAAAGTGCCACATACTTTTATTTTTTATTTTTTAGGTCATTGTTTTGCATTGAATCGCATTAACCCGGTGCCACGTTTCACATTTAAATGAAACTAAGTTCTTGCTGAAAGCAAGTAAACAGCGGGGGCTCTTTGTTTTCTCATTAGATGGAAATACGGAGGCAACAGAAAACCATCGAGGACCTCGAGGACCTCATCAGGACAATGAGAAGGGTATGTGTATTTATTCATTCTGTTTCCGTTCCGTCTCTCTCCTTTGCATTCATGCTGTGTTGTTGGTGTCAGGGCCCCACTTCTACCAAAATGTCATTCTCAGACAAAAAAAAAAAGAGATCACTTTAATTACGAGCCTCACTCTTTATTTAATGGGAACTCAGGATCAGTCCGAGGGGGACTATGAAAGGAACCGTCTGAGGGACCAGCTGGTGGAAGCACAACAGCAGAGAGACCAGCTGGAGGGTCTGGGGAACTTTGTGGAGCAGGAGAAGGCCAGGCTTCAGGAGAAAGTAGAGAAGATGACTGCAAACGGTATAAGCGCGCTTTTCCCGACACACACATCTGCTCTGCTCGGGGTTTTCGCAGTCTTTATCGGTTTTAATTTGGCAGCCATGTTTGTAGGCAAACGTGTGTTTGCGTTTCACAATGAGCTTGTCCACCGCCCTGCCTTCTCCCCACCAGACAGGGAGCTGGTGCTGGAGCTGGAGGCCCTGCGCATCAAGCACGGCGTCTGCAGGAAGGAGCGCTCTCCGTCCCGCCTGGACGCCTTCGTCAGGAGCCTGGAGGAGGAGAGGGACCACTACCGGCAGGAGGCCGAGCACTACAAGAGGGCCCGCCGACCAGAGGGCCGGGGGACCAGCCCCAACCGCAGCCCAGGCCGGGGGACCAGCCCCAACCGCAGCCCAGGCCTCAGCCCCAACCGGAGCCCAGGCCGGGGGACCAGCCCTAGCGCCAGAAGAGGAAGGGTAAGTGTGCGTGCGTGCGCGCGTGTGTGAGACTCTTATTTTGATGGAGCCTGGGGTGATATATTGCTATTTGGTCGATGTTGTTATATGAGACTGATTTTCATATCATGTGGAATTCATAAACATGCATTTAACCTCTGAATCTTCTCTCACGTAACCTCTGAATTTATTAGGCTGTTCTCATATCCACATGAATCCCTAATTTCCCTTCTGGGATTAATGAAAGTGAATCTTACCTTATTTCCAACGATTGCATTTGTCATGAATACCTGACGTTGAAAGATCTGCACCTTAGTAGTCCCAAAGCACTAAAGGCCTTTGTCTCCGTTTTCTTCTCCCAGATCGTCGGGGAGGTGGAGTTAGTGCGCGTGGCGAAGGAGCGAGACGACCTGAAGGGCATTCTGATGGGTCTGGAGGAGCACATGGAGGACATCCAGACAGACGTGCAGGCGCTCAGCGCTGAGAGAGACCAGCTCAAGGCCCAGCTCACGCAGGCACGCCACACTCTGACGGCTTCACAGTCACAGTCACAAATGTTTGTTTGGTTGCACATGCAAAGAATTTGACTTGGTGGTTGGGGCATGACAATAAACAATGAATAATAAATACAGTGCAAGGTATAAAGACATAATATGATATAATTAAGAAAAACGTCAGAGGCCTGGTCTGTATGAAGGAGCTATTTATGTTTGGATTACGGCAATTATGGCAATACAGAGCCCAAAAATGTATTTTGGTTGGCGGCTGATTGTCGCTCATTGTAACACACCTGTGAGGAATATTGTTTCAGCAGGACACTTTAAACATTAACGGCTAGCATGCAAATACACGTTTCTCCAGGTTGTTGGGGGCAGGGCGCTCTGGTTAATGTAACTTTTTCCCCCATAGAAGACATCATGACAACACAAGTTATTTTGCGTGTGAGCATAGCGTTTGCCAACGAATGCCGCTGGCTCTTTTGAGTTGTTGTGACGGGACCCTTTGCTTTGGGAGATGAACGTGTCCTCCTTGGTGTGTATTCTGGGTCCACAGCTGCAGGAGGAGCTGCGTTCAGCCCGCAGTGCCGCGGGGGCCTCTGATGACGCGGTCAGACTGAGGAGGGAGAGGGAGCGGGCCGAGGCGGAGCTCCAGATGGTCACCTCGGAGAGAGACGTCCTCATGGAACGCTTAAAGGTCTCCCACACACACACACACACACACACACACACACACACACACACACACACACACACACACACACACACACACACACACACACACACACACACACACCGTTACAGCCTCCGAATATCAGCCGCACTCCCATAGTCCCAGCGCCATGACTACGGCGTGACCAGAGTTGTGGTTGTCGCCATGGTGACGTTAGACGTTGGATGTTTATTCGTCCTTCTTTGTTGAATGCCAAAGGCTTTCTGGCTCGATGCGTCTGCTGTACCTCACTAGGATGGGTGGAGGATGTGTTACATAATGCATGGTTTAGGTTAAAGCAATGTGAAATTGCTCATGGATATTTGGTATGTAAACAAAATGTAACACATTAATTTAGGTGATTCCTCATGAGTGGGTCAAATCAGATTTATTTAAAAGCGTTGTTGGTTGAGGCTCATGTTAATGTTTTTTCCAGGTTTCCCAGAGTGCAACTGTGACAGACAGGCGGCAGGAGGATGGGAGGACTCTAGACCTGGAGAATAACATCAAGAGTGTGAGTCTGAGGAGCAATTCATCACCAATCTGCTGCTCTGACAGTAGACCGGGAAATACACAATGCTCTAGAACGCCTCCTCTCCTCACTGTGTGTGACTTGTGGTCTGTGGACTTCTGACAACATCTGGACTTGTCTTAATTAATTATGAACACCTTTCCTTTCCTACGGTCCAGTTGGAGCGGGAGCGTCGGGAGCTGCGTGCTCAGCTGCTGGTGTTGAAGGAGAACAGGGAGGCTGCGGAGGAGGAGCTCCAGACCCGCTGCAGGGCTCTGGTCCACAGTGCCGAGGAGGTGGCCCAACACAGGGCTGAGAGCAGTGCTCTCAGGTCGGTACCCATGAGGAGAGCGCGGTCTCCACTGTCACCTTTAGTCAGAGTAGCATCGCCACAATGCCAACCCCAGTTACAGTAGCACCACTTCAGTGTTGCCATAGTTACAGTAGCATCAATACAGTGTCACCACACCAACATTGTAGTGATGACTAACATTTCATAATTTTGTGGTCAGTGTATTGTCAATAAATGCATCATCCATTTGTGTGTGTGTGTGTGTGTGTGTGTGTGTGTGTGTGTGTGTGTGTGTGTGTGTGTGTGTGTGTGTGTGTGTGTGTACACACATAGGACATTGTGACTGCATGTCCTCGTGTTATTTTTTTTGTCCTGCTTCTGGAATAAAATAAAGCCCACTTTAGTCCGTATGGTGTTGACGATGTCATGCGTCCCTCATGCGTCTCCAGGCTGCTGCAGGAGCAGATGGAGCGCTCGCTGTCTGACGTCCAACACAGACTGTCCGTCAAGACCAATGAGCTCCAGGCGGCCCAGAGGCACATAGCACAACTGGAGGAGCGCCTAGGTGAGCTGGTGCACGTGGATGAGGGGAGAAGGGCTGCGAGAGGTTCACTCAAAGAGCAATGAGGGGAAACCGCTTTGTTTTCCACCCATGGCATGTTGGAAATGAATGTGGTCACTGCTTTGCTGGCTACTGTAATGAAACGGGTTGAGTAAACACTGCATAAACCATGACTTAATTATAGGGGTGTGCATCTTACGGTTTGTCGCGGTTTGATTCAATCTAGATTCTTGGGGTCATGAGTCCATTCAAAATTGATTCTTGATTCAGTACATAGGGTGTACAGTACTGGGCAACACACAATGGCAAACCCAACATGTAAAAAATTGATATACAGCATATTTTTGAAGTTGTAACTCAATGATTGATGGAAGATAACAATTGCAATCCTCGGGTGAATTGAGTTCTTTATTTCCCACACCCACACTTAATTACCCAGGTTTCTTTGCAAAATGTAGTGGTAATTTTCTTGCAGTGTCAACTCAATGTACAAGACTTAATTAAGTAAGGAACAAATTGGCTGTGAGCCTTTTCTTTGGTGTCGACCTTCTCACCATGTGTCCTCCTCCCAGGGGAGATGAGCGGGGTGGGCTCCTGCCACAAGGAAGAGGTGGCTGCTCTGCACAAGTCAATCACAGCCCTGGACCAGGAGAAGGACGCCCTGCAGGACGAGGTGGACCTCAAGACCGAGAAGCTGGTGGACCTCCAGGGGGAGCTGGCCAGGAAGGTAGCTGGTCCAGCCACATCCTTCACCGTGCACTTTGACTCTGTTTCATCCTGTCTCGTCCCCTCATGGTCTTTGTATTCATCTGTTCCCATTGCACAGGAAAAAACCTTGGAGGATCTAAGAATCACTGTCACAAACATGGACAACTCATTAGGGTAAGTTAAAGCTGTTACGTCATTTGATTTAGTCTTACCTGTATTATGTTACACAACAACTCTCCACAAACAGGAAAATGCTACAGCCTAGCAAAAAAATGCTACCCCCCCCCCAAAAAAAGTGTGTGTGTGTGTGTGTGTGTGTGTGTGTGTGTGTGTGTGTGTGTGTGTGTGTGTGTGTGTGTGTGTGTGTGTGTGTGTGTGTGTGTGTGTGTGTGTGTGTGTGTGTGTGTGTGTGTGTGTGTGTGTGTGTGTGTGTGCGCGCGCGCGTAGGCAGCTGAAGGGCTGTGTGGGCACGCGGGACAGGGAGCTAGCCAGCCTGAGGAGGCAGCTGGATGCTGCGCAGGCGGAGGTGGCAGAGCACGGCCGGGCCAGAGAGGTGGCTGTCCGGGAGAATCGCAGGCTGCAGGCCGACCTGGCCACCATGACCCGGGAGAACCAGGTGCACCACGGGGGGGGGGGCACCCTTTGAAGTGTGTGTGTGTGTGTGTGTGTGTGTGTGTGTGTGTGTGTGTGTGTGTGTGTGTGTGTGTGTGTGTGTGTGTGTGTGTGTGTGTGTGTGTGTGTGTGTGTGTGTGTGTGATGCCTACTTTGAATTAGTCTTGCGTTGAAGTTGCATGCTCTCGTCTATGTATGGGCTCGGTTGGTGGGGCCGCACAAAAACCCCTTTTTCTACAGAATCATATCGTCAGCACGCAGTCACGGTAGCGGTAGTGACTGCAGAAACGGGCAAGTTAACAAAAGACCGAACCCTGAGTCCTGTACCATGTGGGCACAGGGTGTTGAGCTGTGCTCTGCTGTCTCCTCAGACTGTGCACGCGGAGATGGAGGAGGCCCTGCACGAGAAAGACGAGCTCAAGTCCAGAGTTCACTCCTACATCTCGGAGGTGGCCAGAATTGAGAAATTGATCACTGCCAAGGCAAGGAACCGCTGTCGGCGCTACTCTTGATATGGTCCAGCTGCCCTATGGGGCTCAGAATGGTGTAGTGACAATGGGGGCTTTGACTCCCGGCTTAAAGTTCTGAGACCAGATCCCCAATGTCTGGAGACTACCTGTAGACATTCTTCCATGAATAACCTTACTGCTACCTGTACCTAAATGAGTCATGAATAGAGGTGTAGCTGGACCTAAATGACTCACGAATAGAGGTGTAGCTGGACCTATGTTACTCATGAATAGAGGTGTAGCTGGACCTAAATGACTCACGAATAGAGGTGTAGCTGGACCTATGTTACTCATGAATAGAGGTATAGCTGGACCTAAATGACTTATGAATAGAGGTATAGCTGGACCTAAATGACTTATGAATAGAGGTGTAGCTGGACCTAAATGACTTATGAATAGAGGTGCAGCTGGACCTAAATGACTTATGAAAAGAGGTATAGCTGGACCTAAATGCCTGAATAGTACTCCATCTGTTGTGCCCTTCTATTCTATCATCAGGCCAGTCAACCTTCTGCTAATCACTTATAATGAGAGATGAGAACACTTGAGTGGGATGTCTATCACACGTCACAATAAAGAAGAAAATACTAATTCTACACTATAAAGAATACATCAACGATGATAAAGCTATCTAAAGAAAGAAAATCTGCGCTATAAAAACAGAGATGGATCACAACAACCACAACAGTGTGTCGGTCCCTCCTTGCGCGGCTGCAGGAGCAGGAGAGCCAGGATCTGCTGGAGAGGTTCCGCCTGGCCCACACGGCACTGGAGGAGCGGGACCAGAAGCTCCAGCAGGCCGAGGGCTTCACCAGCTCCATCCGGCTGGAGCTGCTCTCCTCCGACACGGAGCGCAGACACCTCCGCCAGACCATCAGCCACCAGGAGACGGAGATCCAGCAGGTGAGCACGTCGAGTCTCTCACTCACTCACTCACTCACTCACTCACTCACTCACTCAGAGTCTAATCAGCCTGACTTCTTTAAACCAGCCATCAACCACACATACTCAAAATAAAGGTATTCTAAACTTGATGGAATGCCAGAGTGATGATATCTAAAAATATGAAGAACATTTGTGTCGAGTCATGGAATCCAACGACACAAGTCCCCAAAACAAGTGATTTTTTTCAAAATGAGTGATTTTCATTTTTTTGCAGAATCTGTTAGTTGAGATCACAGAGAATTCTCTCCATGTTTCAGATAACAGTATTGGTTTCTTTAAAAGTATACATTTTGTGTTTGAAATCAGGTGTGCCCATAGAGAGAGGTGACAACTGCAAATCTTTAGGAGGCCTTTTCTCAGTTTTAGCTTTTATGATGTGCCTACTTTCAAATGGCCACAACTTCTCCAAATATTATCCGATTTCCATGTGTTACACAACATTGGAAAGCTTAGAAACACTTTCAGAATCTGTGAATAACTCAAAATGCCCCAGGGACGACTTGTGTCCCTACTAGTTTCCATGACCTGACACATTTTTCCTCAGACACAAATATGACCACGAGATGGATACACAAACAATAGTCTGCTTGAAGATCGAACCCGATGTCTCTCTCTCCCCCCCCCCCCAGCACATGCACGCCCTGCAGGCCTACGAGGCCCAGGTGTCCTCGCTGGCCCGGGGCATGGCGCGCCTGGAGGAGGACCTGAGGGGGGCGCAGGGGGAGAAGGCCTCCCTGCTCTCGGACCTGGCCTCCGTCAGGGAGCTCTGCGTGAAGCTGGACTCTGGCAAGGAGCTGACGGCCCGCCAGCTCACCTCCAAGAGCATGGAGCTGGAGCGGGTAGGGCGGCGCCGCCACCGCGGGGGGCGCGCAGCACGGGTGACATCGGTCCTCACTACAACTGTTGTTGTCGTGTGACTGATGATTGGGAGGGGAGGGGATAACGTTTGAGAACTGTCGAGGCATACATGCATCAGCCAGCCAAGGCTGTCTGGGAAACGCATGACCATGAACAATGAAAACCGCCTTTTCCCTTTTGTGGATGTACGGCGTTGGGAAAATGATGCTGAAAACGCTAGTATGGACGGGAAACTTTTGACAAAAGAGCGTTTTTTACAATAAGCCCGGAAGTGTGGACACGGCTCAAGGTTATCTGTAAATGTACAACCGCATAGAGTTTGAACATCCCCTCAGCCATTGATCATCTCTCCTTCTCATCAAGATGTATTCATGACAATATCCCTGTGTGTGTGCGTGCGCGCAGCTGACCGGAGAGCTAGAGGACGTTCGTTCAGAGGGCGAGCTCCTGAAGAAGCAGCTGGCCAGCGAGCGGCTCACGGTCCGCAACCTGGAGGCTCTTCTCTCCAGCAACCGGCAGAAGGAGTTCCAGAGCCACCTGTGTGCCAGCGAGAAGGAGTCCGAGCTGACGGTGCTGCGAGACCGCCTGGCCCTGGCCGACAGCAAGACGTAAGGCTGCTGCCCCCGGTTACGCTTCTGTCATAGGGTGTGTGGCTTCATGCTGTAGTTTATTGTATGGTGTGTAGCTTCATGCTGTAGTTTATTGTATGGTGTGTGGCTTCATGCTGTAGTTTATTGTATGGTGTGTAGCTTCATGCTGTAGTTTATTGTATGGTGTGTAGCTTCATCCTGTAGTTTATTGTATGGTGTGTGGCTTCATGCTGTAGTTTATTGTATGGTGTGTAGCTTCATCCTGTAGTTTATTGTATGGTGTGTGGCTTCATGCTGTAGTTTATTGTATGGTGTGTAGCTTCATCCTGTAGTTTATTGTATGGTATGTAGCTTCATCCTGTAGTTTATTGTATGGTGTGTAGATTCATGCTGTAGTTTATTGTATGGTGTGTAGCTTCATGCTGTAGTTTATTGTATGGTGTGTAGCTTTGTCCTGTAATTTTTGGTATGGTGTGTAGGATTATGCTGTAGGTTATTGTATGGCTTGTTGGATTATGCTGTAGGTTATTGTATGGTTTGTTGGATTATGCTGTAGGTTATTGTATGGTTTGTTGGATTAGGCTGTAGGTTGTTGTATGGTTTGTAGGATTATGCTTCAGGTTATTGTATGGTTTGTAGGATTATGCTTCAGGTTATTGTATGGTTTGTAGGATTATGCTGCAGGTTATTGTATGGTTTGTAGGATTTTCTGGTAAGTTATATATTACGTGCAAGATGTGGGTGATCTTTGTTTGGGAAAGGGCAACAACTCAATGTACTTTCAGGATAATTATAACATGAACAAACCCTGATATTCAATAATGTAATTACAGGTTCTTAGAAAATGTGATGATTTGCCCATGCTTATTAGAGCAACATGGTGCTTATTATTTGAGTCATAATGACTGCAATTTGTTTGTGCTTGTGTGTGACTTTGTGCTTGTGTGTGACAGTGCAGGACATGCCAGGGAGGTGTCTCAGCTCCGAGGGAGAGTGTCTCAGCTTCAGACCGAGATGGACATCCTGAAGAGACAGCTGACCACTGAGCGCTTTGAGCGGTGAGTCGCTCCTCGCTAGCCTGGCCTCTCGGCCAGTGTGGGCTACAAGAGAGCAGGGGGGGGACGGCTCTTACTTAAGTACTCAAGAGACTTAATGATAAGTTTCAGTGAGAGCTGTTGATCACTTCCATTTCAAGTGTTAGAAATGATATTGCTTATTAGAACAGCCCAGATATATGGTAGAATTTATATTGGTTCCAATATAAACTTGATGATGATGTGTCAATAATTAATGTTGGTTTTGCCAACACTAATTGGAATTGGACTATGAGATTTCAAGTTTTCAAGGGTGGAATATAACAATTATGAATGTATTATTCACTTTCAAAATCCTCAATACACGTGTCTTTGTCCCATGGAGACTAAAGTAGTTTGCAGCGTTTTAACCACTAAAGTAAGGCTAATTTCACGGCCCACACTGCTTCATTGGCGACACCCCAGTGAAATGCCAGATGCTGTTTGTTGGGTTGCTGGTTCAAACCCATCAGACATTCATTAGTGGCCACCGCTGCTCCAAACAACAATCCTAGGACCAGCAACAAAGGGCTTTTTCTGGTGCGGTCCCAGTGGGCTTATACTAGCTTTATATATGAGTAGCAGTGTTGGAATTAAACAATAACAACTAGTAATAAGATGGAAGTAACACGTTGCTGATACAGTCTCAAAGGATCAATCAGGGCAATATTGTGATTGACTGTTTAGAATGAATTTAGCAAACTTTCCTGGTTTTTCCGACTTGCAGGGATACATCATGTACATCTTGATAAGCTCCTTCTTATTTCCCCACAGTGAGAGGGCTGTCCAGGAGATGCGCAGACAGGGAGTGTCTTTCTCCTCGCTGCGTAGCTCCTCCCCCCTGAGCCCACGGCCCCCCTCCCCCGAGCGCTCTATCCTTCGCACCCCGGACCGCCCGGCGGACACGGTGCCAGAGAAGTCTGTCCTTTATTCTTCTGTTTGTTCCACATATACCTTTAACAACTTCATTAACCATAATATCAACATTGAGTTTAGCATTGAGACACTTGGAGGTAATTAATGAAACTGTTCTGCTATTCTGTCATCCTCCACAGAAGTGTGAGCTTCAAGGAGTAGCAGCCAAGCCAAGCAACTGAGATCTATTACTCTGGAATTCCTCTTTGCTGGTTGAGAGACTGCTGTGCAACCCTGGCACCAGACTGGCTACAGGATCCAACTGTGGGAGCATCCTGGAGCGCTGCATGCAACTTCCATCCTCCAAAATTCAAATCATGATATTTCATGTCACAGACAAATTATGTCACACGTAATTTGTCACATGGATTACGTCAAATGTAATTTGTGACATTAATTATGTCCAACATCATTTGTGGCATGAATTATGTCACACATGATTTGTGGCATGACCTTTGAAGTGCTCTTGGTTTGTGCGTCATGTACATGTTTTGTTTTGTATATACATGATAAAATATTAAATTATTACTGAATAAAAAGATGAAACGGTCAAGTGGGCCATGAGTGGGAGGAGACGTCCAGTCGGAGTACATTTTTGTTGATGCGTGTCATTCGTGGGGGTTAGGCGCAGGGGTTAGGCATCTCTCAGGGATGCCTTCAGGAAGACTCAGGTAAGCCTTTGGGAGTCTGAACACCAACCACTACCCTCTACTATCCTCTAGGAGAGGACTATCCTCTCACCTGGAAGAACCGCAGAGTTTTCTGGAGAGACGGTGTCTACTTTAACCAACCAAAGTCATCCTGACTTTAGTCGGTTAAAGCGGAGCGCGTGTTAACTTCAAAATGTACAATAATGAATATGTAGGTGTGCGTGCCAGACAGGTGTCACTGCTGGAGAGTCAGAGCCCATTTGAAAGTTGAGGTGCTTTCAGGTAGCCACGCCTGGAGCCAGTGTTAAATACATGTCAAGAGAGCAGGGTGGAAGAGCTCTTGAGAATGTACTTCAGAGCCAGTTTTTTTCAATGTTTCAATTATATAAGAAATTTGATTTACATTTTGGAGCAGTTTTTTTCATTGGTGTGTAATTTCTAAATTGTAATTTTTTTATTTAAAAACGTATACATTTTCCACCTTTGAAAACCAGCGCAATAAACATAATTTATAAAAAACAGTTTGATTTGTGAATAGAACACTTAATCATATAAAAATCTCTAATGTAACAGACAAGGTTTGAGTGTAATAAAGTAACAACAGTCCGTAAAGTTTGGCTGGCAGTAACCTGTTAAACATTGTTTGTGACATTATGTTTGTACAGTTGATTCAAGTCTTAGTGGTTTCACATCCAACAACTCACTCTTTGGAATGACTTACAGACATCTGTAAAAAAAAAAAAAAAAAAGTAATCTAGGGACAAGACAATAGAAATGGAGACATATTTACAAAAGAAAATGCTCAGATGTTTTGTGTTGGGTTACCAAGGGTTCTGCTGTCTGACACGCGGACCAGAGGCCTCCCTGCTGTGACAACACCAGACCCTTCAAGAAGGAGTCCGTCTCCACTGGGCCTCCTACTGTTACAGGACCAGGGCGCTGAAGTAGCAACGTGTGACGATCTCCACACGTCCACGTCTTCACTGACTCCTCTGTGAAACGGGGTCGACGTAACTGCTTGTTCCCGGGGCTAAAACACACTGTACAACTGAAAGACACCCGATTCCATATAGAAAAATAATTTCAAAACTATAGCCCCCACGTGACGCCGTCAACGTCTGCAGCTTTGAGCGGTGGTGTTGGGCAGCGGGTACGTGAACAGGGAGAAGTCCAGAATGTACTTGGGCAGCAGGTCCTTCAGCAGCCTCTGCGGCAGACCGCACAGGTAGTAGTGCAGCGTCTCCGCGGTGACCGGCTTGTACCACGGCTGGCGGGCGGGGAAGCGCACGTGGTCGGGCGCCCCCACGCGCTGCAGCACGTACTCGGCGTCGCGCTGCAGGTGCTCGTAGGAGCCGATGAAGTCGTAGGACACGGCGCACGGCTGGCACAGGTTGTACACGGGCATCCAGTGCTCGTTCATGCGGTCGGCGTCCTCGTCCAGCAGGTACCGCACAAACTCGCCGAAGGTCACGTCGTCCCCCTTGGGCGGCGGCGCCTTGGCGCCCGGGGCCTTCCGGTAGCGCTTCACGATCTCCACGCCGTACCTCTTCTGGTACGCCTCGATCTCCCCAAACTTGTTCTTGTAGGCCGAGAGCAGGCGCTCCATGGGCTCGCGCACAAACAGGAACTTGAAGTAGTGCTTGAGGCGGTAGCGGATCTCCTCGGGCTTGAGGGAGGAGAGGAACAGCAGGTCGCTGTGGTGGTCCATCTTGATCTTGGCGTCCATGTTCCCCAGGGCGCCGCTGAGCACCTTGAGCAGCCTCTTCCAGTTGGAGCACGCCACCTTGGGCACGTAGCAGTAGAGGAAGTGGTGCTGGTCGTTCACCAGGACATGCTGCAGCAGGGTTTTCCTCTGCAGGGGGCTCAGGGACCACACGTCGCGGGGCATGCCTTTCTGACCACACATGGTTCGGATCGTGCGGTTGCGGATCTCTTGAAGGATCTGGATGTGACGCCACCCACCCATGCACGCACGCACGCACGCACGCACACACACACACACACACACACACACACACACCCACACAGACACAGATAAAATGGATAAGGGTGAAAATGACCTCACACAAGCTCTTTCTTTGTTATTTTATATTACTGATATGATTCACATTAGCGTTGGTAGGACCTGGGAATGGATATATTGCTGTATCGATATATATTAAAAGTGTAAAATCTTAAATAATCCTAAATATTGCGTATCCTAAAACACTTAGTTTCGCTAAGTCTCACCTGAGACGCCCTAGGAGTGTCGAACACAATTATGTCACCACATACACATAATGACAGATACTTACTCAACATGATGTTTGACCAAAACATGAACAAAACACTGTTATTTCAATTAGCATTCGTTTACCTCATACAATAAGCCATATTGCGTGGTAGTAAGACGATAATCATTTCCTTAAAAACAACATGCAGTGCGTGCAAGAGCCGTGAAACATTTTCCTGTGTTACAAGGCATCCGTTAGTTAAACAGTTGGTGGCTATTTAGATACGATAAACCATTGGACACAACACGTTGTAAGTAAGGGTAATTACTAAGTTGTTATCCGCTAGGTAAACAACAAGTCCAATAAACAGCCTAACAAAATGCCTCAGGATTATAGATGCACGGTCTGTCTGTCTGTCTGTCGTTGCTCCAAGATCACCAGCTTGTTCAATCTTGTCAACGTTGCAGGCGCATACCTGAAGGTCTGTGTCCACGACCTGGCCGTGCTGCCTGGACTGGCCGCTGTGCTCGGACCGTTGGCCCCGGGGTGGAGGTGTCTCCATGCTGTTGAGCATTCCCTTCTCGATCATCAGCAGCAGGCCTCCGGACGCCACGATCACGGCGAACGTCAGCACCGAGGGCAGAACAGCAGAACTATGGCGTACGGAGCCCAACTTTACCGTTTTAAAGTTCATAACGGCGCGGCCTTTTGGCCCGTTAGAGCCTTTCGTCGCGTAGTCCTGCTTTCGCGGAAGC
Organism: Urophycis tenuis; assembly: GCA_036785325.1. Lineage (NCBI taxonomy): Eukaryota > Metazoa > Chordata > Actinopteri > Gadiformes > Phycidae > Urophycis > Urophycis tenuis. Next base: position 139,132 of record JAXIVH010000263.1, read on the forward strand.
ATAGTTTCTCTCGAGTGGAGCCGTATGGGGAAGTTTTTAACTTTAAACTCTACCACGTCCCCATAGTTATCGTTAAGACTGCCCCTGTCTCTTCTAACTGTTCCTTAGAAAGTTCAGTGCCCGTATGGGATTGTGGGATATGTAGGCTTTGCTGGGCAAGAATGTTTGTCCTCTAGGTAGCGCCAGATTCATTGACAGATATGAGTTGGCTCCAATGAGGGGTCAAAAATGCTGGAGACTATCAAAAGCAAACAGTAATGTACATATAATATACAACTGTATGTATATACATGTGTACACTATACCCACAAATATTAGTACAGTACAGTATAAGTGTATTTGCCAATACAATGATAATATTGCCCCCCCCCCATCTCCCAATACAATGAGGATGTGTTTAGACAAGTTTGTGCATGAGTTTGTGCACATTATGAATATGTTCAAAGCATATTCATAATGAATGTGTTTTTAAAAATGTGCATACAGAGCAGCTCCATTTTTTTCATTTGCGTTATTTAGTCATTTGAATAGACCTAATTTGTGTTTATAGTGTGTTAATGTTATGTATAGAACACACCCACCAAATCCAACCCTAACCCAGAATCACAACACTCATCATCTTTACCTAAATATATATATATATATATATATATATATATATATATATATATATATATATATATATTCATATTCATATTTAAGTAAAGATGATGAGTGTTGTGATTCTGGGTTAGGGTTGGATTTGGTGGGTGTGTTCTATACATAACATTAACACATATATATATATATATATATATATATATATATATATATATATATATATATATATATATATATATATATATATATATATATATATATATATATATATATATATAATAGTGAATGGTTTGATGTTACTGCACTTTGGATTTAATACATGGTCAGCAACCTAGCACATCTTTTAAAAAGTATAATAACTATTAGGATTTTTTTTTAAATAATGCAGGTATTGGGCTATTCCACGAGTCCGTAGATGGATGGGCGGGTCCAATGTTGTTATAGCCATGCATCAGGACTTCAACACATACAAACATACCTAGAAAAGGAAAAAAGCAACAAATGAAATGCGTACATAAATAATAAGACTAAGAATAATTTGACATTTATTTGAAACCGACCACCAGCACTGGGGTCTAGAATGAGGTAGGGAGAGACCTTGGGAGAGACCGTTAACATGGCGATTGCATCTTCATTGCTCTCCACTCCACGCTCCACGTCTAGTGAATCCCATTCATCACCATGTCAACGTCCCCCTTAAAGATAATACGCGGTTTGATCGTGATCTGGACCTTTAGGTACATCGCTACAGCTTCTGTTTGTGCAGCCACACCCTCCGATCTCACGTGCGTGCAGCTGTGCAGCTCCGTAGCTGCTGGTGTGCCACTGCCTCCTCGTGGGTGCGTGCGTTTCCTTCGCGAGCACCCGCAGCATCAGCAACACAAAAGAGACCTTGGTGTGCGTGTGTGTGTGTGTATGTGTGTGTGTCTGCGTGTGTGTATGTGTGTGTGTATGTGTGAACGGAGCGCTATACGGGCAACCCGGGTTGATCGGTTGAAGCGTCATCGTCGCGTTAAAGGTTGTGGAATTATTCTTGTTTTATTCTATATGGCGATGGTTTCTTTATAATGATTTGTGGATTGATTTTCACCACGAGCCAATGACCTTGTGCAGCTTACCTTTCATTTGCATTGACCTGCATAGAGCTTGCTCCATCCTTCACAGATGTGTGTGTGTGTGTGTGTATGTGTGTGCTGTGCTGTGCTGTGTATGTGCTTTGTAGGGGCTAGGGCTTGTCTTTTTGATCTGATTGTAAAATGCGCAAACGCTGATGATGACAATAGCATATACAAAATAATTAACCGTATCGTGATGTATCCATGTTTGTCACCGTTGTATACTCGGTGATTTGTTTGTGTTGAAATAGGCTATACACTTTTATCCAAAAGGCCGGATTCTTTGTTCTCTGTGCGCCTTTTCGTTTGCAATTAATGCTCAATATTCCGTATTTATACGGATTTATTTATGTCTGTCGCTGTGCATATATTCCTCAATACACCGAGGACGTACCCATGTACCTTATTCACCATGTCTGACCATAGCAGTTCTAGAAAGGATGGATTCCGGCCGTACCCTCTTCTTTCTCGTGTGTATGTGTGTGTCAGGTGCAAACGATAGGTCTACTTGTCGTCGTTCTGCTGGCATTATACGGGTTGAGACAGAAATGATTGTTTATTGTTCCTTGCCAATCGCAAACCATGTCTTGCTTTCGTCCACACTGTATTTGCTGTCAACGTAATTGTTCTAACATATTCAGAGTGGCCTAGGAGATAGGCTAATAAATTGGCATATTGTCCCCAAATGTATTATCGGGCTTGGATAAAAGGCAGTTGCTGCAGTCGTGGTGTTGGGTTCTGTCAACTGGTTTTGGGTTGTGTGAACTGGTTTTGGGTGTATACACTGGGTTTTGATTGTGTCAACTGGTTTTGGGTTGTATGAACTGGTATTGCATATTCTAAGCTGGGTGCTTGCCTGCATTTTGAATTGTCTCTATTTTGAATCTATATAACTCATATGCTTTGCATTTAAGCTTGAAGGTCTATAGATGTGCATTCATGTACAAACAAAAACATAGTAAAAAAGTAAGAAAAATAAATAAATAAAAACTAAAATTAAAAATGGGGCAACAGTTAGGCCTACATTAAAATTGGAATGCATTGTCTCATTGTTTTTGAAAACAATGTCAGTGTGGCGCAGGATTTCCATGAACTCAAAGCCAGCAACACTTAGTTTTATTACCATGGGCCAGATATGTTCCCCCCAGTAGCTCATCACACTGTAGCCTCCTCCTTCAATGTAGATTTCATTGCACCTGCAGAATGATTAGTGAGGGGATCTGAGCCGTCGCTGGGCGCCAGGGAGCGGATCCCAGCTGACATCCGGCACTTATCTAAGCCAGAGATCTAATAATTACCCTTTCCTCCATCGTTCCTTTTGATGTCTGTAACACGGTATGATGCCCATCCCCTCCGTCTGCTACAATAGCAACTGTGATGGCAGAAGTGGGGACCGTTTTCCAATATACGTATAATGTAGCTGGAACATATGTTTGGTTCTTCAGCTGACACGATGTTACACGTCAGACGACCAAGACAGGGCTTTAGTTAAATGACTTGATTTATCACCTGTGGACTGTAGGTTAACACCTACCCTCTGACGCTGTCCATTTGTTTTTCCATTAACTCTAGTTAGATCACAACATGAATCATAACCGCACTAAGACATAGTGTAATATGTCTCATATCATATTTTTCTAATCAAAATCAATTT